>OZ035883.1:10845463-11445463 GCA_964034835.1 Muscina levida
CACAAACATATCGACGTATACACACCCATATAAACACAGCATAAGTGTGTAGACCACTTGGAAATCTCTGCGTGTGTGTGTTTATGTGCATTTCTGTCTTTTCGGCCATATGTGTATGTGACAACTCTAAGTGTGTGTGTGTGACTGTGTGCTTCAATCGTGTGTTTTTTTGTATCACAGCGCGTACGTAAGAGTGTGTAAGTGTATCGTATCATATCGCATCGCATCGCATCGTGCTACTTAAACGGGGGTGTCTTGTCTGTGACAGAGTTGCTACTCTTCGTGTTCTGCCTAACGTCTTGCGACGTCCATAAATTTTTATATATTTACCCAGAAGTTGCAGCTGCCCAGCAAAGTAAAGTAAAGAAAATAAAGAAGAGAAACAAAAAATAAAAAAGATAACCATATAAAATTGTTCGGAGAAAAACAACGCATTAAGGAAGGATATCGAATGTTAAAACTCGTCTTGTAGTCTAAAAAAAAAGAGATAAAAATACCCAAAAGGTAAGTTGATGTTGTTTTTCTGAGATGTCCCAAAAACTTTTAATGTTATGCAAAAGTTTTGAGTTGGTTTCTCTTTTGTGTTGAATTTAATTTTTACTTCCAACGTTGTTGTTGTGGAGTCTATGAAAAATAGCAGTTTTTGCTCAGCATCTTATAGGTTTAAAGTTTTCAAAGTAAATTGCGTTTTAAGGACTATTTTGGGGGAAACCCCAATCAAGAAGTTCAGATGCTAGTAAGTTTATAAGCTATGGCTGGATTGTGTTATTTTAAGCAAAATATTAATATTCATGAAAGAGATGTTTAAAAACTTTATTTAGAGAAAAAACAAGCTATAAAGACTGTGCTTTCGTTTGGTTGTAAATTTGTAATTTCCATAAATTAAGAGTTTACGAAAAATGCTGTTATTGTTACTGTAGAGTATAATAAATGATTTTTTATACATAGAATTAAGTGGAATATATTCCTTTTTATCATATCAATTTAAATTGGAATTAAAAAAAAATCAGGACTTCCTTATAAAAGGGAACATATTTTCAGACTACGCACATCGTCCTCAAAATCTTTGTCTAAAAGTAAATTTCTTTGCTGATACAATCAAAAAATAAATAGTGATAAGATATCGAAAAGACAAAAGCATTTAGTTGGAACTGTAAAAAGTCAAGTTGTTTGGCAAACAAAAAAAAGTAATATTCGGGTCAGTCTATTTTATAACTTAACAATCTGGTGTGCCTTCATGGAACACCCAATGCTGTGTTCCATGATTAGGACATGACATCTCGTACATTTTTGATAAGTATAGATCTTAAATTTAAAATAAACCAAAATGTTATCATATAAAAAATGTAAGTACGTTCAGTTTGTGCAACGTAGATTTATCAATGGAAGAATGTTTTGATTTTTCTTTATTTTTATTAAAATTAAAAAAAATGTTTCATAATATTGGTTTAAACAGTAGAATCCATTCTGTAATGACTAAAACACATAACTATCATGCGGGAGACCTGGATTCCAGCTCTGTCACAGCCAGCTGCATTACTTTGATACGTAGACAACAACTACCGAGTGGTCAAGTGAATCGGCATTTGTCTAGAAAACCTTTTCAAAAAGCTGACGTTGAGAATAGTCGTAAAAACTGTAGCTTTAATGGTATAAGCCTAAATACAGAAGCGGGTAAACTCACGCAAATGTGAAAAGTTCTTCCATGTCTCATGAATTGGATGCATAGGGAAAATTAGCAACATTTTTAGGGCGGGAGCCCAAACAACACTAAAAATATACAATTCTTTGCGTCTTGGTTGTTGTAAAAACCTTCCCCCAGAATCGGAATCTACGATAAATTCTAAGAAAATTTTACCGAGAAACTATATGTCTTAAATCAATTCCTAGCTCCCGCTGTGAAGCATACAGATTTAAAGTTGAGGTATATTAAGGTATTTAAAAACTAAAAATACCTCAACTTGAAATCTTCATGCTTCTCAGCGGGAGCTAAGAATTAATTTTAGACATATAATTTCCTGGTGAAATTTTCTTAGAATTCATCATTGATTCCGAAATCCGTTTACGATTTTTGCGAAAAAAAAATTTACCCGCCCTAATGCATAATAATGATATGACTAAAAATTAAAAATGTTTATAAAAATGAAAAATTGGCTATAAACACGATCTAATGTTGTGCAACATTTTACCAAACCACAAATACAGCAATACAAATGCAATTTATTAAAATCATAGTATCGCCATATGGGGATCTCTAAGTGACTGGGATGCAATATTCGCACGCTTTTAACTACGCAAAAAGCAAGAAAGAAAAAGAAAAGTTGATTTGCATTTTTAGTGTTTTAAAGTGATGAAAGAGTACTACATTTAAAAATATATTTTCGGGATTTAGTACAAATTAGTACAAAATTATAAGTAATTATACAGTAAATCGGACTCAACAAAAAAACAGAAGTTATTTAAAGGCTTTAATAGAAACACATAAATTTGAGCGATTTTTTGGAGAACTTTGTTTTTCTATATATACATTAGAACGGGTCGGTTTCCATATAAAAAAATTTTCTTTCCAAAGTCAAATTTTAAAGATCACCTCAATTCACCTTAAAAAAAAATGTTCTTCCTCTCCCCTTAAAATACAGCCAAAATAGCTTTTTTATCGTTGCTTTTTTTTAGGCTTAATCGTAATACACAAGATATCGATGTGTAGAACTCGACGATTACTACATATGTCCTATAGATGTCGCTGACGTTTGGTAACATTTTGAAGGTCTCATATAATGCAGTTTCTACCCCTAAAATTCAAAAATCTTTTTTTCTAGCATGAAAACCCTTTAAAAACCAAGAACATTTTGCTTTGGTAGTATACAGTTTTACTCAAAAATAAAAAAAACAGACAATATGTATTTACGGCATTAACACAAATATATTTTATGTTGTTTGCATTATTAGAAAATATTATTGCATACTTTTTAGCGCTTTCGGAAAAAAAATCAATAAAAATTATTGCTAAAATATTGAAGCTAATAAATAGCATATTTTAGCAAGCTCGAAAACAAATTTAGATATTTTCCTGGTCTTATTAATCCAGTTACTGATGAAATATTATTTTTATTACAAATAAAATCTCAAAAAGGACAAAGATATGTAATTACAGCAAATCTTGGCACGACTCAAGTTCCGTTAACGACTTTCTAGTTTTGCAAAAAAATACTTCTGACACTTTTCATCAGTCATTGCAAGCGCTGATTTACTTATATCTCGTACAAATGTTCAATGTTGCAAATGGCATAGGAAATATACAATAAGTGCAAAATTATGCTTATATTTATTTATATTATTATTACTTTCATTGTTTACCAGTTATCTTAATAATTTAGTTGTTGAATATTGGTGACATTGAATATTTTCATCCTCATGGAATTGTAAACACTATTTGCGCTAAAAAGTATGCAATCATTTGTATTATTTTTATTCTGACAGCGCTAAAAAGTATGCAGTAATTTGCTTTAATAATGCAAACAACATAAAAATATATTTATTTTAATGCTCTAATATTGTTGTTTCTGAATAAAATGTATACTTCTAAGGCACAATGTGCTTGGTTTTTAAAAGGCTTTAATGGCAGAAAAAAATATATTTTTAATTTTAGTGGCAGAAACTGTCTTAAATGAGGCCATTATTACAAAATGATGTCGACATCTATAGGACAAAGTAGTAGTACTTTTCGACACCTATACAGCGATGTCTTGTCTTGTATGTTACAAACAAAAAAGCAGCGACAAAAAACGATATTGGCGGTTTTTCGGGAATTGTCGAGGTGATCTTTAATATTTTCACTCGACTTTGGAAATTTTTTTTTCGCGACCCGGTCTCACATACATACATGTATATGAAGGTCACAGGATAACCTTTGTTCGTAGACTTATAAAATAATTAGGTACAGCAGGAATTCGGAAGCAACAACTTTTCCAAAGGGAATAAAAAACAGTAGTTATGCAACAACAGCAGTTAAAACCTTTGCCCACTAACGGTCAATAATAATATTTGCTGAAAGACGCGGCAATGGGATGTAGGAAGAAGCAAACCCAAAAGTTTCCGTAAATCGAACTCCCCTCTCTCATCTAATACATAAGATTGTTATTGGTTAAACAATTTTTATATTACAGCAACAATGTATTACACTGTACGACACAATTTTTCACCCATGATCAAACTGACCAGATTCTAAAAATATAGCTAAAATAAAAATATACGTATCTCCCAGTTTTTCTAGATCAGCTCATTTAAGTTTTTTACGAGAAATTCAGTTTTTGGAGCGAAGCTCCCATACAACGATTTGAAAGTGACTTCTTCCTGTTTGCAGAACTCTGCGAGTTGTTAACAGATTTTGATGATTTTTTATTGTTTTTTAAAAGGCCAGGAGCATGTTCTGACGAAGCCCAAATTTTAAATTTATCACAAATTTAATTTTTCAACACATTTTGCTAGTCAGAATCAGCTCCAATTATTAATTTGGACTTTGTCAGAACCCACTCCTGGCCATTTAAAACATATTTAAAAAAAAATCATCAAAATCTGTTGACAAATTGTAAATTTGGGATGGGTCAGAACCACATCCTGGCCATTTGAAATACATTAAAAAAATTCGTCAATATCTGTTAACAACTCTCTGAGTTCTGCGAACAGAGGAAGTCACTTTCGAGTCGTTGTATGTGAGTTTTGCTCCAAAAATTTAATTGCTCGTAAAAAACTTAAATGAGCTGATCTAGAAAAACAGGGAGATACGTATATTTTTATTTTAGCTATATTTTCAAAATCTGGTCAGTTTGATCATGGATGAGGTCAAAAGTTTAAATTTGTCTTACAGTGTTATTACTTTAAATTAGGTGAAAACACAAAAAATTTTGGTATAACTCATCAAAAGGCCCAGAAAAACATTTTTGTTTTCTTTTACGGTGGTATTTTTCGGCCGAAATTTTTACGATTAAAATTGATTTTATATTTGTAGTACGTTGGTATTAAAGTTTTTTTATTACATAGTACAAAGTTTTTCTGAGGAGTTTGCCCATATGTATAACTTAAAAGGAAGCAAAAAAAAAAGATCAGCATAATTTTATCAAACCAGTGCGAATTGAGTCGGAATATGATTTGAAATATTTTACATTTGCTTCAAAATATTCTGAACTTCCATTTAATTTAATATAATTTAAGTATTTCTTTTTACTAATACAAGTCAAAAAAAAAATAGTTTTCAACTTTTTTTCCGATCGCTGTTGACCATTCTGTGGAAATACCCATATTATTTTCAAATGCTTTTTGTTGGGTTATAATAAATTCTGCTGCTTTTGTGCGAATGGTACAGGAAGCACTATAAGAAAAATGTATGGGCTGTGCTTAATATTTTTACCACTTGTAAAGTATGCAGATGTATTTCTCTAACCGCTCTATTTCAATTTGTCCTACTTTTTGGCAAAGCTGGACGTAAGTTTTTGCGGAGGTTTTCTTTTTTTTCATACTTGTAAGTAATTTTTAATTTCTTTTACAGTAAAGGAAGGACCTTTTCTTATTGTTTTAAAAAGATGTATGGTAGCTATGACAAAAGTGAATAGCTTTGTATCAACTTTAACAGTACTGGGCATATATCAGTCTTAACAGCATAAAAGTGAAAGGCTACATCTATGGAAATGTTTTTTTTGTTTTAGTTGTTCTTCGTTTGTTTGAATGTTATTTCTTGATCTCTGTTTTCAATGTTATGACAATATATTTTTACATGGTTTTTATTTCACTTTAGACGTGATAATAATATACTCATAAAGAATAATACTCATAAAGTTGTATAGAACACATGTTGTGTTGTATGTTAAGAAATGGTCATTTGTATTAAAGAAATATGGTATGCTTTAGAAACTACTTAATATATTACATTAAATTTTGATGAAATTCCATTTTTTTTGGAAGATTTTAATGATCTGGAACCACTCCTTATAGTTTTTGACCAAAAACTTATGAAGTCATCCCACTATGGGCTTCTTTGTTCTTTGAAAGATAACGCAACATATTGACAAATATTTCAAAATATATTTGATTGATAACTTAGATCTACTTCGCAATAAGACACACGATTAGTTAAAAATTTCTTAATTTTTTTGTGAAATGTGACCCATTTATCATTGTTGGCACTGTTCATTTTAACTTAAAGAATAGTTTGAATATTCCTAGGAATTTCAAGGAATAGTGGGATACAAAATGACGTGATTCCTGTTAAAAGTCGCAACGGTAATTCGCGATGACTCTACTATCTTAATCTTAATTTTAAACAAATGCTAGCTGACCCGTCTGGTTCTGGTTCCGGTGCAAAAACACAAAAACAAACTAAATATTTCGCCATCTGTCGGATGAATTTTAAACACTACTCACGGCCCATAGAGCATGCATGTAAAATTTGGTCAAAATCGGTCCAGTAGTTTTTGAATTTAGCGATCACGAACATACACATAATTTTTATATATGTAGAGATAGTTCGAAAAATTAAGCTGAGTTTTCATTTTGATTCATTTTGAACATTTATAAGAACACTGAATCCTCTAATGAAATAATCTCAACTTTAATATATGTACATCTAGAATGCTATTTCTATAAGTATATAGCCGTTATATTTAAGTATATTTTCATTCACTCTCAACCCTCAAAGTGTTAGATTTCCAAATGTTCATTGTTAAAAGTGCTCTACTATATGAAGGTCGAAAATTACATAAAAACTACACAGTAGTGGAATTTTTCTATAACACATTTGTAGAATATAAAGTGATCTTATGAAAAGTTAACGGAGTATAACTAGAGTATACAAACATTCGACTTTTTCGAAAAACCGGTTTCGGTTATATTCGAAATGTACATTATTTCAAAAACTCGGTTTTCGAATACTTTATTAAGAAAAAACCGGGTAACCGGTTATTATTTCGAGTTTTTACTTTGTTCACAAAAACAAGAAATAATGTAACTATTATAAGTAATTTAATTTAGAAATGTCAAAAATAGCGTATGGATGGGAGCGTTTGACAGAAAAAACATCTCTAAATCTAATTCTTCGATATCAGATGTCTGCAGTAAATTTAAAATTTAACGATTCTCGAGTCTTTCCGTGCCCGTTTCGTCCCTATTTCGATAAAAGGAAGAAAACATCGTCAAATGAGACTTTACAGCATTCAATTGCTCTACAAAGATGTTTCTGGGAAAATTTTACATGGGGTGCTCTAAAACCAAAAATCGATATCTCCAACTTTTACTACTCAATTTGTCTCTTTTCAAATCATTGTCTGAATGTCTGTTATTGTTTTAGTACATATTCGATAGCTGTGGAACTTTTAAACTCTGTATCTCGACACCTTACATGTCTTGTTCGTCCATATTTTGAGAAAAGTGCCGTAAAATGTGACTTTATAACATTAAAATTTCTTACAAAGATGTTGCTTAGAAAAATTTTGTGGAGCTTTTCTAAGACAAAAAAACTTTTCATTTTTTCGGAAAACCGGAAAAACCGACTTCAAAAAACCGGTTAAACCGGTTATTCGAAAATCAATATTTTGTAAAAACCGGCTGACGGGTTTCAACAAAAAAACCGGTTTGCCGGTTTCCGGTTTCGGTTTTGTATACTCTAAGTATAACAACATCGAAAATTTGTAACGACTTTGTAAATTTTTAATTTTAATAAAACTTTGTAAAATTATGGACGTCAATAACGTAAAAAATAGAATGATTGAATATTCCTGTCTGTAATTTTTTTTAGACATTGACAAAATAACGAAAATTTCCTTTCTGAGCTCAAAATTATATTAACATAGAAAGCTGTACGTCTAGTCTGCTCTATTCTTTCCAATAAGGATATAACATTTGATTAAATATTTGATTTACCGCAACTTTAAGAAGATACCACAAAATGACTCATAATGAAATTTAAATATTTTGATAACTTGCCCAAATGTTTACCGTACCGTAATCTATTCTCATGAACATGCAAATCTACAATTAAAAACGCAGACTAGACGTAGACATTTGCAAAAACGAAAAAGGACAAGAAAAAGAACCCAGACACATCAATCATTTTACATTAAATACGATTTATGGAGATGTAACGCAAATCATAACATACATATGCAGAAATAACACAAAGCCGACAACGGGAGGAGAAAAGGAACGTATGGAAGGCTCACGGCACACCTTTGTACATTAATAAAGAAAATTTTCTTTGTTGTTGTGATAACTAGGGGCATGTTTTGTGTTGTAAAAATATTTTAAAAGACTACTGACCTTTTATGTTTGTGACTTTGTTGATGTTGTTATATTTATTTAATAGACAAGAAAAAAAAAGAATGAGACTTTGTTAAAGGCTCCTCGATAATTAGTAATTGTACTCGTATTTATTAAGTGGAAAAACTTTTAATGTAAATTTGAATAGTTTGATTAGTCAGGAATGAATACTCGTTTCAAAGAATGAAAAGGGACCATGTGAATGTTGTACACATATAATTCTTAATCATTTTTTTTACAAGATTAGTTTTTCCTAACTATTAATACTCTTTCCACTTCTAAGGCCTACAGTAAATGCCAATTTTGTTGCCAATATTGGATAGTAGTTATATACAAACTAAAGTAAAAAAAAAAAATTCGCTTAATTTCAATTATTCTTTTTAAAATTTATGATTGGTACATATCAATTGTAAAATAAATTAATTAATATTGACTATAAACAGAAGTTAATAACAGAAAACCAGACTCTCTTAATGGAACCCTCGGTTGAACGACGATATCCTACCGTCAGATTTTTGAGAAGCTTCGACTAGATATGCTGATTCACAAGTTCATTCAAATGTTTCTGTAAAATACACCGATTAATGAAATATAGATCGCTGTGGCAGGGCTCGAAATAAATTCACCAGTATTATATATATTATATATAACAACATTTTTCAGCTCATTGATTTGGGACTGAATTATGAGAACTGCACGTGAAAGTAGCTCTAATAAGAAGAAGTTCTACATCATTCGTTTTGTCAAGTTACAGCCATAATAATTTTATATCGATTTGAAGTTAGTAAGTATCGTATAGGGGTATTTGTAAAGTTTTAGGCTCTTTTTGTTTGACATAACTCAAGAACCACCAGTCCGATTTAGCTGAAACAAATTTAAAATTAAGAATTAAAATTTCTTTAATCTGTCATTTAACGTTTCCCTACAAAAGCAACATTTCCACTTTTTCATTCATCAAATGATTTTGAACTGGGTTTATTTTGTAGCAGTTACAATAAAATAGTTGCACTCCATGACGTATGATTTACGTGAAATATTACTTACGAAAATCATACGCCACCATGTAACAATATAACAAAAGTGTCTAAAACGTGACAAATTCCCCTATACGATACTTATTAACTTTAAATTAATATTAAATTATTATGGCATGTAACTTGACAAAACGAATAATGCAAAACTTCTTCTTTTTGGAGCCACTTTCACGTGCAGTTCTCAGAATTGAGTCCCCAAAATCTTGTGTTATACTGTGTTAGGGTATGTGTTGAAATTTTCTAAAAAATACTAACTGTATCACTTTAATCTTAGAGGTAATAATATTGCGTTGTAATGTACTTAACAATAGAAGAAGAAAACAACATCTACAATACCAATCCAGCTAAGAGTTAGGCCAATATTGTCAACATAATTCCATCCTATGCAGTTTGACTGTAGCCACCGATACAAAATAGTTGGTGGAACATAAGCCCACGTCACACCAAAAACATATATAATACAGCATCTCGTATAATTGTAGTGCATATTTTTTTAAATTACACCAATTTAATATAATACAAAAACAAACAGTCTCGTTTTTCACACCTACTTTTATCGCTGATTTAATTAATGTTCATCCCACGTATATTACACGTATTGTTTATTGCCATTACCTTAATTAATGTTTGTAAATAATGGCCATCCGTGACGCATTGCGTTCAAAATCTCAAACCGACAGATCCGACATTTATTTTACAACGCAACTTTTCTGCCTAGGTTATATCTTTTTTGATACCCCCCCAACAAGAACAACCATAACCCCCCAAATTGCATCAACCCAATGCCGCAATATCTTTAGCGCTGTCAGCATCACAATGTGATTAGCATCTTCATCATTGTTGTAATCCTCAGAATTGAAGTTGATACCCATATAAGTATACAATTAATTTTGAAACCCTATACAGTCACATACACACACACACACGCCATAATGTGTGCATACATGTGGGAATCAACACACTGGGACATTTAGCGACTACTATGTATAATCCTATAATATCCTTGTAATGAAATGCAAACATAAATGTCACACAAACATACAAACAGCGCTATACTCTCACACCTTTTGTAGCCTCCCCATATAGCTTACATTAATGTTAAAACAATATACGATACGAATGCATGTTGATTATACACACACACACAACATTGTTGTTGTTACAGCAACACATAGATTGACACTCCCATCCCTTGAAATGCATTTAAAGTCAGGCGTTAGTCACCGGATATAAACTGAACCTACGCGCTATGCTACAATCATACGTATGAACATAGAACCTTATGCCAATGTCAGTCACACCAATGGCCTGACTGTCATTGTTGACGTTGCCCCGAACGTGTGGTGTGTGGTGTAGGCATGATGCATTGTTTGGTGTGGGCGTGTGTATGTGTTGGTATTTTGTAAATGTTTGTTTGTCAATTAACCACATACCAATAGGATTCAAGGATTCAAAATGCCATAAAACTTAATTAACCCCAAATCAAAATAATGTCAAATTCCAGGTCATTTGTGGCGTTCACATAAAATTAATTACCAAAATAAAAGCGATTTGTGTGGCTTTACACGAAGGGCGCACATATGGGGAAATGATGTAAAATTTTGAATGGAGGGAATGGTGGCAGTACAGCTTATTTAGGTGAAGATGCATGAAATTAAAATGAATAAATACTTACCTACACGTGCGTTAGCCAGACGGCAATGTAGTCATACATTTTGCGAATCTAGAGAGAGAAAAAAGGACAGAAATATTTAAAATAAATCATAAATTTGCTAAGCAGATATTGAGGAAATAAAAAAGTAAATAGAATAATTATGAATAGTAATTTTATTAAAATTTTTTATGTCTTATATATTCAATTAAAAATCCTTTAATTTGCAAAGGAATGCATCTGATAAGGAAAGATGTCATCGCATATTTTAAGCATTAAAAGTTAAATTAAAACAAAATATTGGATATGAACAATTGTTTGTATCTAAAATAGACGCCGGTCATCTAGATAAAAAGTGTTATTCGAAAATTGTTAACAAAATAATTGTTATGTAAAGGGTGGTTAAATTGTAAGGGCCGTGGAAAGATACACAATCGAGCAATGCGTTACAGTATTTCAGGCTTATTATGAAAATGGGCGTTCAAATCAAAATGAATAACGTGCACTTCGTCAATTGTATCATCCAAATGTCCGCGATAGTGTGGCTGAAGAGCCATCCACCTCAAATCGTCATCGTGCCCAACAATTGCACATCTCATGCTCGTCGTTGATGTACATTATGCATAAAGACTTGCATTTACACTCTTACAAGGTGCAATTGACTCAAGAACTAAAGCCTCTTGACCATTCCAAACGTCGTCAATGGTCAGAATGGTGGCAAGAAGTAGCAACAGTGGAAGATCAATTTTCTAAGAAAATCATATTCAGTGATGAGGCACATTTTCACCTCAGTGGATTCATTAATATTCAGAATTGCCGCATTTGGGCGCATGAAATTAACGAAATTAAAATTTTCAACTTTCGAAATCTACCAAAATTTGATTTCCCGACCATAACTAATAGTTCATTTAGAAAATCGGTAACTTCCAAATTTGCTATTATTGATTAACTGTCGGCTTTGAAACACAAAAAATGTCAAAACAGCTGCAACAAAAACGTTGTAGCGCGTTTTGTACTAGTGTGCAGATTGTAGTGAAAAATTGAGAAAACTCATATTGTTAAACATTTTTTTTGGATTTTCTTAAAAGATAAAGGTATGTAGTTAACAAAAAAAGTGTATCGTGATCTGTGCAAAATATGAGGTGCTAGAAAATTGTGGTAGAAATCAACACTTTTCTTTTACCCTTTTTGTGACCGAATTTGAACTTCTGTAAAGTAGAACTAAGTTAGCCGGAGACTGTTCTTTTATGTTAATATATTTCGGCTACTTTATGAAATGCACAACATTTGCTGCTTTCAGTTGCTTTTGCTTACTGTGTTGCAATTTCTAGGCATCATGCCGGTCTGCAATTGCAACCTTTTTTTTAGTAAGGTCAAAATAATATAATAATATAATTTAATACGTCTACAAATTAAAAAAAAATTTAAAAAAAATATATTAAAGAAAAAAAAAATCATTTAAGAAAAATTTTCAGAATTAAAAAAAAAATTTTTGGTGAAATTTTTTTTTTCATTTGGTTCCTACTTGTTATAGTATTCTAGAAAAATTTTCCCTTTGACGAAATTTGCATTATTTTTTATGTAATTAATTTCATTTCGATGGATCAGTCAAACGGACCGGGCCGTATTTTTTCCAAAATGGCAGTTACTGTGAATGGTGTTCGCTATCGTGAGACGATAACGAATTTTTTATGGCCCGAATTGGAAGATATGGAGGTGGACGAAACAATGGCTCTTTTGTGCGATAAAATTCAATGGCCGTGTTATCTCACCTGATCATGATCATGTGATTTGTGATTTAACACCGTTGGACTTCTTTCTTTGGCGTTGTTGGAAAAAAATCGTATGCAATAATTTACGATAACATAGCAAACAATATGAAGAAATATTTGTGTTAATGCTGTAAATACATCACGTCACACTGAACTTTTTTGTTTTTGAATAAAACTGTATACTTGCAAAGCAAAATGTTCATGGTTTTCAAAGGTCTTTAATCCTGCACTACATGAGACTTCATTAGAATATGATGCCGTACGTCACCGACATCTATAGAAGATCTATACAACGATATCTTGTTTGTTGCGATTAAGCCAAAAAAAAAACAGCGGCGATAAAAAAACGATTTTGGCTGTTTTTTGGGGGGTGGGGGAGGAAAAAAAATATTTTTCTAAAGTTATCTTGAGGTGATCTTTAATATTTGCCCTCGACTTTGGAAATTTAGGTCTAACGCCCATTATTAAAAAAAATTTGGCCACGCCCATTTCTGCGCCTTCTTTTCTTAAAATATAAAATATTCCTATTTACACTAAAACGATCTTTACAAAATATTACAAATATATACACCAGGATAATTTCCATACAGGAGTATATATTTGTATGCTATGCATTTTTGATCCTATGGGCGATGTGGGCATGGCAAACCCTTTTTTTAGAGCTACAGAGATTAAATTTGGCACCCAGATAGTACTCTGCAACACAATTATAAATATGCAGACGAAATGTTAAATTTGGGTCAGTGGACGTGACAAAACTATAATTTAACCCTATATACAGATAAAATTTGGTACACAGATAGTACTCGGCAGGACTCTTTTAAGTTTGCAGAAAGAATTTTTGATCAGTAGGAGGGGGCGTGTAAAAACTGCATATTAGCCCTAGATAGATAATATTTGATATATATAAGTATAAATAGTGTTCGACACAACAATTACATATTTTAATAAGATTTTACTCCGCACTAGCTATTATTTTCGATTAGTAGGCAGCGTGACATAGTGTTTAGAACATGCGATTACCATGCTGGAGATCTCGGGTTCGATTCCCGCCTCCAGTCATCTACATTTTTTTTTCATTGCCAGCCTCCTCGATGTTGTCGACAGCAACGTCGCAGTATAGTGTGGAATCAATTGGCATGTCTAGTAAAAGCTTCTCAAACATTGACGTTCCCATTCGTTGATAAACAAGTAGGTGCCGTTTGTTTTGAATCTAAAATAGAAAGCGTGTTATTTCGCAACAACGCGAGAAGCTATCCCATACTTCATTTATGGGGTGTAAAGGGAAATTAAGTAAGTTTTTAGATAGGCAGATGGGGCGAGGCGTAACTGTTTTTATCCCCAGAGAGATGAAATTTTGTATACATATAACACTCGGTACAATAGATATGAATATGTAGACAACATCAGAGTGGGTGGCAAAATACTTTTTAGTATAAAGTAGGTACAAGTTTACATGTAGGTAGTACTGAGCGGTTTTTTGAGATTAAAAACAATTTGATACACAGATACTGTAGCTATTCACATGAAGACAAACATTATTATATTTTTGAATAGCGAGCGAAGGGTATAATTTCAATTCACAGATAGTTCTTGGCCCTACAGTACTGTGCAGATAAAGGGATACATTTTATTTTCGATCGTTGTTAAAATTGGGACGTGGAAAACTACATGGAAAACTTACAGATAAGAATTTGCAGGCAGATTTTTTAATTTCGAAAAGTCAGCGGATTGTGGTTGTGGAAAGGAAGCAAAGCCCAACATATTGGTTTCGAGTTTGAGAAACATTCCCAAAGTATGTTTACAAGTGTAATATGTCAGCACTTTTAACTGTGAGGAAATTCCGTGGGATATGTTATATAAAGTTAATTTTTTAATATTCGTCTAGTATGTGATAGCAATAAATAAATTTACTTATACAGACATTGCCAATACAAATGTTAAAATATATCTTTACGAGACCACTTATTTAAGACTAGTTATTCTTTGCCAACTTGTTCCAAAAGTCGTCAAAGATATAACAATTACAAAAAAAAAAAAAAATTATATACATTATAACAGTGAAATCAATTTACCATATATTAGAAGCAGCCTTTGCCATTTGAAATAATTTAGACTAATACTTATAGTGTAGGCATAAAATCCAACGAGTTATCAAAACTTTACTAATACAGTAGATTCGGCATTAAAAAAATATATTAAATAATTAATGCACAATAAAATGATGCCTCAAGTTCCAGGTAATCGAAACCTTATTTTTATATCTGCACCAAACAAACTCGAACACGAAACACGCGGATGGTGACTGGCGATGAAAAGTGGGTCACTTACGACAACGTGAAGCGCAAACGGTCGTGGTCGAAAAGCGTTGAAGCTGCCCAGACGGCCAGGAAGGTTCTTCTGTGTGTTTGGTGGGATTGGCAGGGAATCATCCACTATGAGCTGCTCCCCTATGGCCAAACGCTCAATTCGGACCTGTACTGCCAACAACTGGACCGCTTGAATCCAGCACTCATGCAGAAGAGGCCATCTTTGATCAACAGAGGCCGAATTGTCTTCCATCAGGACAACGCCAGGCCACACACACGGCTCTCCGAGTTTTTTGACAATAGGGAAGCGAGCTTCTATAAGAGGGGCATTATGAAGTTGGCATCTCGTTGGGAACTCGTCATCGAACAAAACGGCGCATATTTGACTTAAATCGCATTATTATAACCAATCTTATGAACAATTGAAAATTCAATAAAAATACAGCAAGACTTTTTTGACAACCTTATATGCTTTTTGGATGTGTTGTAAGATTGTGAACTCAATATGATGGCATATATTTTGGCTTTTAACTCTAGAGCATAAGAGTATATTTTTGGGCGCAGTTTTGTTTTCATATTCCATCTGTATTGTATTGCACAAACTATGATGTTTTTTCATGGTAGGATTTAAGCCTCTGATCATTTATACAAGAAAGCACTGATTGACGAATCCAAAGCCAAGAGTTAAAAATTCATGTAGAATTTGTAGAGTATCTAAAATATAATGTCGTTATCTTAATGGTTTTAAAATCTACAAATTTGATTAAACTATAGCTGGTTTATGTGTATTAGGGTGGTAGCAAGTTAAATGAAAAAAAAAATTGCTGAATTTTGACGGTCGGACCACCAAAAATGAGAAGTTTTTGCAGATTTTGGGATATCCAAAATTTAAGCACGATTGGAGTATGTTAACCCGTGCCACTTTGAGCTTAAAATTTTTAAGCTCCTACAGCCATGTTGGGGAAGCATAACTCAAGAACGTCTAGTCCAATTATGCTGAAAATCCGAAATTTAAGAATTAAAATTCTTTTAATCTGTTCATATATCATTTGTCAGCAGTACCAACAGATTCGCAGTTATAAATAAATTCAAATTCAATATTTTAATTTTGAATTTTTATGGCAAACATTTTTTTAAGGTTTTATTTAGAACTGCGATTATTATGATTAAAGGAATTTTAATTCTTAAATTTCGCTATCCCAAAATCTGCAGACATCAAAAATCCAACATCGACTTTTTCGGTCACCCTAATGTGTTTTCTATATATATTTCTATATATGAGCTCTTTGAGTGTTGTCTATATGTAGTCTGTCTTTCAATTAACATCATTTAATGTTCACATTAAAGCTTTCAAGTACAACGACATAAACTTAACTACAAAGCACACTAGCAGAGCACATTAACGTATTTAAGATATGATTACGTAATTAAGATATACTTAAGTAGTTAAAATATACTTTATATGTTGCTGCGGCATATAAATACGTTTTGAGGCACTAGACCATAACATGAGCATATTTAAAATTTTTAATGTTTTGTCTTACTTTTTTTTAATGGTACGATGGTCTTTAAGACAGACAGTTTATAAAGTCTTCCATATTTTTTTGGGAGGGTTTAAAGCTTATAATAAGAACGTAGTGGTATACTGTATATGAATTGTGATTATAATTAATAGTTGTTTGTTCAAAGTATATCTAAAGGTACTTAAAAACTTAAAAAACTTAATTTCCCTTTGCACCCCATGAATGAGGTATGGGATAGCTTCTCGCGTTGTTGTGAATTAACACGCTTTCTATTTTTAGAATCTATTTTTAGAAACTAACGGACCGGCCGTGGCATAGTGGTTAGAACGCGCGACTACCATGCGGGAGATCGCAGGTTCAAATCTGGCTCCAGTCATCTTAAAAAAAAAATTGTTCTTTCATTGTCGGCTCCCCTCGAATGTTGTTGACAGCAACTTCGCAGTATTAAGTGTCGAGTCAATCGGCGTGTCTAGTAAGAGCTTCTTCTAAAGGTACTACCTTGGTGGAAAAATCGTAGCATACTTATGTGCGAAATGTGTACATTAAGTATGTAAAATGAAACTTTACATCATGATGACTGCAAATTAGTATATTGATATTGTGGTAAATACAACTACTAATTACAAACCCAGGCAAACCACGCTCCAATTATAAGTCTTACACACTGCCTCAAAAATATGCTAGACTTTATAAATACTTTACTTTAGAGACTCGCATACTATTATAAAAGTAATGTAAAATGTTGTGTTTAAAATTAAAAATTTCAAACACGTTCACGTTATGGTCTAGTGCCTAAAACAAATTTATGTACCTTACCGAAATTAAAGTGTATCCTAACAACGTAAATGAGCTCTGCTTAAAAATCGTTAAAAGTGCTATCACTGTTTGCACTTTAAATTTACATTTATGCTAGTGTACTTAAAAGCTTTAATGTGAACATTAAATGATGTTAATTAAAGTATAGACAACATATTGACGACATTCAAATAGCTCTAACGTAAAAATTAATAGCATACAAAAGAAGAAGCCTTAGATTAGACTATAGATTTATTTAGTTTTTAAATTTAAAAGCCATAATGGTTACGCAATTAATTTTTTCTTTTAAATGTTGCAAGTCAATAGAGAAAATTAGGTTCGAAAATGGAGTTTTTGGCGAAATGTGAACAGAAATACGTGGTTTGTTTCAATAGAACACTAGGTGACTAACAGAGCATTAAAACAATATAGGCATGGACCTTCTTGGTGTTCTAAAATTGTCTCTGGATGGGACCTAACTAAAATAAAACTTAATTTCCCTTTACACCCCATTATAAAGATATGGGATAGCTTCGCGCGTTGTTGTGAATAAATGCACTTTCTATTTAGATTCACAACAAACCGCACCTACTTGTTTATACTTATAGCTGTTACCGGCAATGAAAGAAAAATGTATATGACTAGAGCCGGGAATCGAACCACAGATCTCCAGCATTATAGTCGCCTGATCTAACCCCAATGCCACAGCCGGTCCTTTTGCATAGGACACTACCAGGGAATTCATACTTTTTCCCCGTAGGTGCTGCTGAATACAACTAGAGTCTGTTGTTGAAATGTCACTGTCGCCTTTCCAACTATACGATATGAAGATTGCGTTTCTCGAAAAACATGAATACCTCAACCACTTGTTAACCGATTTTTATTTTGGTCTTATAAAATAATGACTAAAAACTTCTTCAAACCTTAAAAATAACGAAAAATTCAAAAAGTTTAAAATATATAGACGAAACCAGACAGATATGGTTAGTTATCTCTATAAGTATATATATCGTTAGAAAGGACTCAATCTCTTCATTCCAAATCCGCTGAGAAACCTTAAATTGGTTCATATTCAACCACGTTGCTGCCTTATAAGTGCGTAAAGGTACGAAAACCCGTTTTTTACCTGTAACTCAAGATTTTGGGGGTGTTACTACTACTACTAGAAAATAGTATCAATTGACAGTTATTACGACTTAAATTTTTTTGTCGTGTAGTTGTTGTCTATGTAATTGTAAACATCTTCTTTTATACCCTTACTACGGGTAGGAGGGTATATATCATTTGATACGACCCAAAAGGGTAGCACATAGAAGGAGTCGCTTTAGAATAGGTTTCTTTAAACCAAATTCGATTCATGACTATTTAAGTCATTTGAGTCATGTCCGTCTGTCCGGCTGGTACGCACGATAACTTTCGAAAGACACAACCAATTGTTTTTAAACTTTTCATGGGTTAATATATACCAAAAACTACTTACGTTATTAAAAATGGGATACATGCTCCTGTCCCTTCTGGTACCTACCATACAAATGTACTATTCCGCCCACTTTAGAAATCAAGTTATATTATTATAGTTAGAAATGATGATGATGGACGAAATGATTATTTGTATGGGAGGTACCAGAAGGGGAGTGGCTAGACTTCCAGTGCTTTTTCCAAAATGTTATCCTGTTGTAGCTTTACTAAGTAGAAAATTTGGCCACTTTCGCTTTGGTTGTCTTGATATTACACAGTACAACGTTTTTCATCTCATCGATTTGGGACTTAATTCTGAGAACTGCACGTGAACGTAGCCTTAATACGAACAAGTTCTGCATCATTCGTTTTGTCAAGTTACATGCCATAATAATGTAATATCGATTTGAAGTTAGTAAGTATCGTATAGGGGAAGTTGGCACGCCATAGGCTCTTTTGTTTGACATAACATAAATACTAAATGGTGGCGTATGATTATCGTAAGTAATATTCCACGTAAATCATACGCCACGGAGGACAACAGTTTAACTGTAACTGCTACAAAGATAACCCAGTTCAAAATCATTTGATGAATGGAGAAGTGAAACTGTTGCAGGGAAACGTTATATGAATAGATTAAAGCAATTGTAATTCTTAATTTTTTTTAAATTTGTTTCAGCTTAAACGGACTAGTGGTTCCCGAATTATGGCAAACAAAAAGCATAAAACGTAACAAATTTAGATACTTACTAACTTCAACTCGATATTAAATTATTATGGCATGTAACTTGACAAAACGAATGTTGCAGAACTTCTTCTTTTTGGTGCTACTTTCACGTGCATTTCTCAGAATTCAGTCCCAAATCAATGAGCTGAAATATGTTGTACTGTGTAATATCAAGACAATCAAAGCGATCGAGGCCAAATTTTTTATTTAGTAAAGCCATAACAGGATTACATTTTGGCAAAAAAACTGGAAGTCTAGGCACTCCACTTCTGGTACCTCCTATACAAATCTATCATTCTGTCCACTCTAGAAATCGAGTTATAATATCAATACACATACTGCCAAAATATAGTATTTTGTAAAGCTGTAACTGAATATAGTTTAGGAGAAAAAAATTGAATTTTAGTCACGCCTCTTCTGGTACCTTGCATACAAATGTACCATTCTGACCGATTTAGAAATCGAATAATAATATCAATACACCCAATGGGTCAGTTCACCTGAATGAAGTTTCTGTACTGGTTTCGACCCCTTCTAGTATACACCTTATTATGTTCCTCAGCATAACACTTTCAGTCGACCTTCTTTCAATAATATGTTGCTCCTTCTTTCTGCTCCACTTCTGCTACCGACCATTACTGTTGTTTTCTTTTATGCCAGTAAAATATTCGGTGGTAGACTATAATCATACTCCACGTTGATGCAAGTGTGATTAGTACATGACCATGACCAAATTTTTTTATGCTGTACTGAGAGCATTCACTATTGATAACTGCTAAACAAACACTTGATATCGAAACATCATCAAGCGTAAACTGTGACATTCTTACTTTCTACCATAATTATTTTTTAAAGCCATGCTATACTTTAGTTCGGGTATATCATATGTTATCTCGGTAGGTGGACTCAGAATTTTTCTTTAGCCCTTAAAAAAATATTTTTCGCTACCTTTAAATTTTCGTGCCATTGCATTCTCTATAATACTTGTCAAGCCTATTTTTAGCTGAAAGTCATTTTGCATAGAAAAAACAAAAAGCATTGCCTACTTCTAGGTACATGTACAACTTAAAGACCACACACACACACACACTAGTGCTTTTAAAGCATACCCAAAGGCTTCTCGGTGGCTTTGTGAAGTGTTGAGTGTTTGGCGGCGGCATTGGCGTCGGCGGTGACAATAACATCAAAGTGAAACGAAACGAAACTCATGTGCAATATTTACATAATCAATTTTAAGGATTTTGTTTTTTTTTTGTCTTGACATGCTCGTTCATGTCACTCACGTCGTTATATGTATAAATATTCATATCTATCGTCTATATAAAAATGTTTTTTTTTGTTGTTGTTGTATCCCCAACAAACAACTCATGCATAAGCATGAACTTAAGCAAACTCCCATCAAAATGTTTTTATTATATCTAACCATTTTTTTTTCGTTAAATAAAAATACACTTTCATCTGTTCACAGATATGTATATGTAGTAACTCTGTATAAAATTTGTTGTTAGAGTATATGAACGCTGGTTTTTCTGGCGTGTTATGTTGTTTGTTTTCTCTTTAATGAAACAAGTATAAAGTGAAAAATAAAAAAAACTGGAAAAAACATTAACCACTTGGGCGCCATAAGTAAATATTTTTTACGAGATGATGTGTTGTACACATATTAATGTGTTGTACACATATATATATATATGTAGAGAGCGAGAGATACGGCATTAGCTTATATGTGTATGCCGACGAGGGTGTTATGATATGGTGGGTTTCTACTATATTGTTGCTGTTATCACAATTTTATAGTACTCCGGAAATTTGTAAAAAAAAAACCAAGAAGGTTTTAAGGAGAAAACGAAAAACATATCACTATGAAAAATAAACCATAACTGAAACTGTTGCCGGCTAAAAGGCAGTAGGTGGATCTTACAGCTATCCCATACAACAAATAAATAAGCACAATTTTGACAAAAGTTTATAAGTTATAAGTGAGCCCGGTAATGCTTCGCTATTGCATAGTTTACAAATATTAATAAATTAAACTTAATAAAACATATCTCATGGAATTGCCTTATCAGGAATGATCATAGAAATGTTTCTTATGACCGGAACCAATTTGTTGGGGTGTTTTACATTCCACACCCACCGTCTGCTCACTTACCGAATTTAAGAAATCTCGTATCTATAATGCCGAATAGTATTTGTAAGCAAATATGACGCTTCTAGTTTCCCATGTCCCCATCCGCACAGCTATAAAAAATTATTTAGCGCTAAAAACACTTTTGCCACGCCTCTTCCGCTCACTTATCGAAATCAAAAATTTTTGTTGAAATGGTCATTTCTGAATATATGAATATCAAATAATATCCCTCCGCCCACTATTCGAAAATAAAATTGTGGTCTTTATAATAATTGCAGTATCTGTGTATAAATTTTTATTTATCTAGAGTTACAACACTTTTGGCACAAGAAACCCGTCCAGTACTACCTGCATATCAAATTTAATCTCTCTATATGGCACTTCCTCCATCCGTTCGCTGATCGAAAATACAAAAGTTTGTCTACATATTCATATCTCTTATGCCACTAGGGATAAAAAAACATTTTTGCCCCGTCTGCCTATCAATCGAAACTAACACGTAGCACGGATTACTATCTGTATACCAAATCGTACTTCCCTGGGGCTTAAATAGGTTAAAACATACCCACTACGCCCACTGATCCAAAATTAAAATTTCGTTTGCATATTCATATGAGTGTAGCGTGTCTAGGTCTAAAATATAGATTTACCACGCCCACTGATCCAAACTTAAAATTTGGTTTGCATATTCACATTCGTGCTGGTGTGTACTATCTGTGTACCAAATGTTATCTCTTTAGTGTTAAAATACAGTTTTGTCACGCCCAATCCACCCACTGATCGACAATTAACATTTCATTTGTATATATTCGTGTTGACGAGTACTAATTGTATACCAACTTTTATATCCCTAGGTCTAAAATACAGATTTGCCACGCCCACTGATCCAAAATTTAAATTTCGTTTGCATATTCATATTCGTGTTGGCGAGTACTATCTGTGTACCAAATTTTATCTCTCAATTTTTAAAATACAGTTTTGTCACGCCCACTCCGCCCAATGACCTAAATTAAAAATATCGTCTGCATATTTAAACTTGTGTTGAGGAGTACTATCAGGATATTAAATTTTATCGCTCTAGGACTTAAAAAGAGTTTGCCCACGCCCTTTCCGCCCACCGATCAAAAATTAAAATTTTGTCTGCATATTCAAATTCGTGTTGCCGAGTACTATCCGTGTACCAAATTTTATCTCTCTAGCTCTACAAAAATTTTGCTACGCCCACTCGGCCCATAGGGTCAAAAATTACAAAAACTTATAGCGTGCTGTTATTTCCATACAGTACTATATATTTGTATTATTCTTTTATGATCCCTTTAGAGTTAATTAGAATTTTTGATGCATTGGGAAAAGTGGGCGGAGAAATGGACGGAGTCAAAAATTTCCCTGTTGATAAGGAAAGATTTACTTAAATCAAAATATTATAAACGCTATTACCTATGGCAATTGTATACTTTCACACTAAAATTTATCATGCTACCCCTCGCTAGCAGCACATGTGTCTCTATGTGTTTAGGAACTCATATTTTTGAGAATCACTCCGTATACGGCTAAGCTTGTGAATGTGTTGCTTCGTACATCAATTCTCAATGGCTGTTATGTTTTCGTTTAGTACCAAGTTCAAAGTGAAATTTTGTTTTTATTCACTTCTCCATTTGGGGATCACTTTTTGTGATGAACTTGCAAAAATAGCAAATTTTGTATATACATTCGCTCTACTCTCCTCCAGCCCCAGCACTAAAACATTTCAGTAGACCGTAGACCAACGAGACATACCACATTTATATAAATTCCTTGTTACAGGATTTAAAAGTGGCCGTAGGGTGGCGGCCTGCACAAGGCAGTGTGTTAGCTGGTGGTAATTGGGGTGTGCAAGTGGTCGTGGCACAACTCCTGGCAACATGTTTATATGCTATGTAATAAATTTATGCTCGTTTGTTTTGTGCGCTGCTGTAATTTCTCAAACAACAGTTGAGAAAAAAAACACGGCCGCCACCACAACCATGTACGTGCAATCATTATTGTTACACCCCCCACCCCGCCCTTCTAACGTGGGGGCCATCAATGGTGTTGTGGATGGTCTGTTGTCGTTTGTGGCATGTTTCAACGTCGAACAACAAAGAAAGCGGCAACAAATCGTTAGCTTGTGTTGCAGCTTTATGAAAATGTAAATTCTGTTTTTTTTCATATCTCTGGGAATTGGTAACGTGGCAACTGGTTACAGTTTTATGTATTAATTAAAAAATATATTTATATTGGATACAATTTTTTTTTAAATGCACATGTATCAACTTAACGCTAGTTTAGTTTTTTTGATTAGGTTAGCAGATTTTGTTGAAACTTAATTGTATGCGTTTTAATTCGAGCAGTTCAACTGTAAAAAATCAACATATTTTTGTTATTACGAAAAGTTTGTTTTGGTATAAAAAATATGTGTGTTGTTACATGTAATAATAAACAAATCAATTTTGTGATAACAATACCAGTAACTTTTATCAACAAATATTTTGCTGACTTTATAGAAAATATTAACATATTTATTAATCGCTGTGTAGCGCTGTGAAATAACAATTTTTTAATTGACTTTATTGGTAATTGATTAAAATAAACTTGTTTTATGTAGAGCGTGTTTTTTTTAGAGGTATACAACTTTATTTTAAAATTAAAAACAACAAATTCAATGAAATTACCAAAATGTTGGCTTTATTAGTGCAAAATCTTCTGTCGTATGGCCTCAGCGACCACCTCTTAAAAAGGGCCAATATTGCACCTTCTTTTACGAGCATACCCGGTCTTACTTCGATCATAAAATGATCAAACGTTGCTGGTTTTTCAGCACAAACCAGAGATTTGACGTACCACCAAGCTAGTCCAAACGTGTTAAATATGATGACACAATCGTGGAAAACTGTCAATAATATTGGCTCAGATAGCCATGGAAGGCACCGCATGAAATCTATAAAATGTCCTACTCCGACAGTGGTTAGATACTCTAGGAACTCTATATAACCTTTTCCTAAGTATGTTAGCCTCCCTTGGGCTACAGCGGGCCAGTTACAAAGAAGGTGTTCCATCGTCTCGGACCCTTCCTCCTAGTCCTCATGCACACGGCAGTAGTCCGGTAGCCAAACATGTAGTCTCAAATCACTCCTTCACAGGCCAATCGATCGGGATATGCTATAATCGGGAAATAGTGATATAGCAGTTATACAGTCGGTTCTGGAATTCCAACGTCTTCTCTCTGTTTTCCACATCCAATCCTCCATTAAGCCAAAAAGATAACAAATGAGCGGATGAACATCACCCAGAGTGGGGCATAGTGTAGCCTCCTCTGGCTAAAAGGTTTGCTGATTCATAACCAGGGATCTCGCAATGACCTAACAACCAACACAAGCTGACATCCAGAGTCCCACCATCATTCCTTCACGATATTTCCGGAATTGAAAAAAAAAACAATGGAGGAAAGTTTCACTGGGGTATTTTTGAACTAAACATTCCATGGGCCCCGGCATCGTTGACAAAATTGCCGAATATGGGATCAAAGAAATTTCCACGCATCATCAAATACGCCTTAAGATGGTGCTACCACCATTTTTCCAGTCCTGATGCCACCCTCCCACAACGACGTATTGTCTTTTACCGAAAATGTAATTCCGTAATGGGCCCGGAATGTTTCATTGGGGTATTTTTCATACCTTACAGAGCTTTTTCAGTAAATTTCTCTTATTAGGGCCCTCCCATTATATAGTGACCTTTGGACTGAGTCCCCAGCTTTTATCTATAGAGTTCCGTCACGCATAAAGGGCATTGACACCTCTCCTGGATATTCCTTGACCAATTTATCTTATGCCTTCATTGAGAGCTTTTGTTCCACAGCATTCAGTTTCGGTGGCCTGAAGTCCTTGATCTTATATCTGCGGAATATTGTGTCAGTTTTTATAAAACAGCTATAGTTAAAATTTGACTAAAATCGGACAACTTTAAGCCGTGCCTCAAAGAGGTCAAAGGTCAAATCAATATTTAAAAAAAAAAGGTTTTGAAAACGGCTTGTCAGATCTTTTCGCAGTTTTCACAGAATGTAGCTGTTTGGTCGGTGGTGAAAATACTTGCATTTTTGATATATCAGCTAGACGTGGCTCCGACCATTGGATCCTATTTCGAAACCTCCACTCGCCTTGACAATTTGTGTGGATGCATTAAACAGCTAAGTTCGTGATCCAACAAAAAATGGGCGGAATCGCATCATTGGGCGTGGTATAAAACTTGAAACTTTGAAAGGCTGTATCTCAAGAACTGTAAGAGATATAAAGCTGCTATTTGGTATGTGTTGTTGGTACAGTATGAACTAGCCAGTGTGGAAGTGGGCTGTACCATGCCCTGTTTTAGATAAACCCTTATAACAGACACAATATTAGTTTGATCGTCCAAAAAATTTCACAGTATAGTATAGATAAAACCAGATAATTTGAAACTAAGTTGGCAAAAACGTCCGAAACGCCGCCCACACACATCAATATTTGACTCTTACAGATTTGCGAGAAAAAAAAAACAATTCCTTAATCGACCGTTAGTAAAAAACATAGGGTTTACTAAGGAGTTACTAAGAATCTGACCTTTGACCTCTTTGGGGCACGGGAAATAGTTGTCCGATCGTACTCAAATTCCCATCATGTATTTTTTACATCAAGTGGTACAATATTGCGGTCAAGAATTTCCACAAAAAAATCGTCCATACATTTGGCTGCCGCCCAATGGACATTTAGTTGATCGACGTTGGTGGGCTTCTACTATTCACCGCATTGTCCGCGTCTTAATATCTAAACAGTTCCATTCTCTAATCCCGTTTTCTTCACTTTATTGACCATCTTTTTATTAGACTTTAAAATGTTACAAAGTACCAAATATTGTTTGCTGGTGTCTTTGCGCGAAACTATGGTTTATGTTGGTTGATTCATTTATAACTTTGTGTTTTTGTTTTAAATTTTTTTTATAAATTAATTATTGATAATTAATTATTAGGACGCGAGAGAACAACCTCTGACATTTACTTTTACTTAATAATTTTATTTAAAATTTCGGTCCTGACTATGCCCTAGATGGTCTATTCGAAGTTTAAAAACACAAACTTTAAATTAATTAAAAAAATGTATATTACATAATGCATTCTAACAGCATAACTATTTTTCACAACCCAACTATTTGTGCCAATTAATTTTTTACACACAGCCACTAAGTCTAAGGAAATTCTTGGCAAAGAATAACAACAAACTTTAAATTGGAAAATAGGTTCTCCTATCATGATTTTAATAACATTTCCTACAATTTGCTTCAACTGTTTCCGTATGTCTGTTAAATGTATACAAAACTTTTGACTGTGTCAGCAAAGAAAAGAGACGGAAAGACTAAGAACTTTGTAAATTAACAAAGTAAATTGTGGAAATAACGACAAAGTGTAGAAAAAATCCATCAGAAAAAAAACAGAAACTCTCACATACACACTAGCAAAACTAAAGTCTAAACAACATCTACCGATGTGTGCATCAGCAACCATCCAACCATTTATACAGTTAGAAATGGTAACGACAAAAGTGGTAAATATGGCAAATAAACACAGCAATCAAAATGGCAAAATATTTGCTTGCAAAACTATGGAAGGCATAAGCAAAAACAAAAAAATCAGCAGACTAAGTATGACAAACAATAACTAACGATGTGGCAGAGTGGCAAACACAGACTTAAAAAATATGTGTACGAGGTAGTGGTGTTTATAAAGGAAATTTTGGTAAAAATAAGGAGAGAGAAAATTTTGTAGGTAAGGTTATTTAGAAAAGGGAACACCAAGATGTATCAACTATAATATGGTGGTATCACATAACAACTGCAACGAATTTATGTTTTCAGCAGAAAGGCATATGACAGATTATGAAACAATATAAAAAATATATGCTCAAATCAGCTAAAATGATCCTAAAACAACCTTATAATAGATACGTCTTGGAGACCAGTAAACTTTCGGATAATATTAGAGAGTTACACAGTACACATGATTTTGGGACACAATTCTGAGAACTGCTTGTGAAAGTAGCCCCAAAAATAAGAAGTTGTGCATAATTCGTTTTGTCAAGTTACACATCATAATAATTTAAAATCGATTTAAAGTTAGCAAATAACGTATATTTTAGGTTCTTTTGTTTTATTGTTATATAGTGGCATATGATTATCATAAGTAATATTCAACATAAATCATACGCCACGGAGTACATCAGTTTTATGATAACTGCTACATAATAAACCCAGTTCAAAATCATTTGATGAATGGACAAGTGAAACTGTTGCTTATGTAGAAAAACGTTATATCAACAGATTTAAGGTATTGTAATTCAGCTAAATCGGTCTTGGTAGAATACCTTTCTTGTGGAGTTTACTCATCCATCATCACGACATGGCCTAGCCAGAGTAATCGCTGCACTTTAATTCGCTTGACCACATCAATGTCGTGGTATATATTTTTCTCTTACTCACCGCCAGATGAGCTGTATCCGCCTATGTAAGCACACAAGATTCGGAGGCATATACGTGGACCGGTAAAATTAGTACCTGGTACAGTTGGACTTTGATGGTTCGAGATAAGGTGGTGTTTATGAAGAGTAGCCCAAAGAAACACCTGTTGGCGAGCACTATTCTCCGTTTTGTATCAAATTCATCTACTACCTCAAAGCAATAGTTTTCAACGTTCACGCTGCGTCCCCAACCGGGGACACTTTGTTTGATGATACCATTAACTTCGTCTTGTCCTAATTCACTGCCAAAAACATTTTCGCTGACTCCCTTTCAACAGATGAGAAGACAGCTGTTACCTCTCGCATCGACCGACCGATAATGTCGATATCATCGGCATATGCAAGCAGCATGTGGCTCTTATTAAATATGGTGCCAGACATGTTAACCGCTGCTTTCCTTAACACCTTCTCCATCACTATGTTGAACAGCATACATGACAAACCGTCACCCTGTCTAAGACCTCTCGTCGTATCGAATGGTGCAGATAGATCCTTGCCAATCCGAACAGAAGATTTGGTATTCGTAAGGGTACAGCGGCTGAGACGAATTATCTTCGCAGAAATACCGAACTCAGACATGATTTCGAATAGTCGATGCGTGATGGGACTATCGAAGGCAGCTTTGTAATCGTCAAAGAGGTGGTATGTGTAGATTTGCTTCTCCAGAATCTGCAGTGGTGTAAATGTCTGATCCGTCGTGGATTTGCCTTGTCTAAATCCGCACTAATAAGGTCCAATCAGGTTTTCCACAATTGGCTTTAGACGTTCACACAGTATGCTAGACAGGACCTTATACGCAATCGGTAAGAGGCTTATTCCACGATAGTTTTTACACTCATTACGGTCACCGTTATTGTAGATAGGACATAGCACACTGAGATTCCAACCCTCTGGCATGCTCTCCTGAAGCCAAATATTCTCTATGAGCTGTGGCATGCTTAAAACAATCTCATCTCCACCCACCTTAAACAACTCAGCTGGAAGACCATCAGCCCCAGCGGCCTTGTTGTTTTTTAGGCGGGATATGGCAGTTGTTATCTCAGCTTGGCTCGGAGGGGAACACTCGATGTTCTCGTCTCGTATTGGAACACAATCTTCAGCAGCCGAGTTTTAAGACATCAATAGGCTGCAGAAGTGATCTTTCCATATTCTCAGAGCGCTCTCGGTGTCAGTAACGATCTGACCATCCTTGTCTTTACAGGATGCAATCCTGTTCCAAGTATCCTACCATTTATCATCTGGTAGAATTTTCGGGCTTCACCTCCATTCCTGTATTCTTCAATACACACATTATTCCGCCCCTTCAACTCTCGTTTTTTTTCGCCTGAAGAGTCGAGTCGCCTCCCGCCTATTCTCCCTGTACTTCGCCTGAACAGCTCGCGTTGCCATTGGCTGCAGTTTGGCCCTGTATGCAGCATCTTGTTCCCGAGTGGCATTGCGGCATTTGTCATCGTACAAGGCTTTATCGTTTAAGGGCTTCACATACCCCAATATGAACCGCGCAGTCCGATTCGATACTTACTAACTAAATCTATATTAAATTATTATGGCATGTAACTTGACAAAACAAATGATGCAGAATTTTTTCTATTTGGGGCTACTTTCATGTGCAGTTCTTAGAATTGAGTCCCAAATCAATGTGCTGAGAAATGTTGTACTGTGTTATGTTGTACATAATTTTAAAACTCAGCCTACGAGAATTCGGAGTTAATTGTCTAAAAGTACCTGTTCTTAGACTGGTGAAGTATGGACATGCCACCCAACTGGTTCTAAAGTGTTAAAGAAGTGTCAATTTGATGTTTAGTATTCCAGCGCCTTTGTATTTTTCGGAGGCAGTGTTTAATAGAAGACATATATTTTTTATATTTTTTCCAAATGTTTTTAAGGAGTGGTTTGAGTCATGTTCCTCGACGTTGGTCCTAAAACTGCAGAACAGACACAGGAGTGGTCCAAGTTATGGCATAGGGTGCCAATTCCCAATTCCAATGACAATTCCATGTAAAAGTGACGTGTCCCCTTCATATATTTGAGTTAGAACTAAGATCGATCCCTACCCACTAGGGACCACTCTCAGGACTAGTTCTGGGTTAATTTGCTATCCCGTAGGACAGCTTTAAATTTGGGTTCATGTGATATGTTTTCTACCAAACTCTTATGCTTTGCTAATAAAAAATTTACATTTCACAAACCAAATAGCACTTTCCGATAATTTTCTCTTTCAATTTTGGTGATTGAATTCTTGCCTAGAAAATATTTAATACTTTTTTATTATATTATATATTTTGCTGATATGTCTGTATGGCCTATTTCACAAAATAATATATACTTAGTTTTAACCTATGGCTTAGTCATACATACCTTAAATGCAAATCTTTCTAAGACCTCAATACAATTTTACTCCAATTCATCCAAAGAAACCCTTTAACCAGTGATGAGACATTCTGCAGCCAAAACCTATATTTTTAATTTTTTGTGTTATTGCAATTTCTCTGTAGCCATATTGTCTTTTAATTCTAAGCATCGTGCTTAAATTACAAAATTTTACAAACTTACAAACTTTTTAAATGTTTTCCACTTGCACGCGACTATGTTCCTCATCACACCACACAACGTCCTCCATCTCATACCTACCTCGTTGACACATCAAATACGCCTTTAGGTACTCCACACAAACCAAAGAACTAACGCAGGAAAAAAGGCAAACAAACAAAACCATTAAACTAAAGATAAAACTTTCTACAATTTCCTAAAAGTATGTTACGCAAAGTAAAGAATTGTTTACTATTTTTGGCAGCACAGCCCTTTACAAAGGGCCCACAAAACATGCATGCATCTACACACACACACACTCGTACTCAACACCACAGCTACACAGAAAAAAGAAACAAACAATAATACATGAGTAACTATGTATGTAACTATGCATGTTAGTAGCACACAACTTGAGAAATAACTACATACAACAAAGCAAATGCAAATCTGTGTGACTTTGTAGTTGCTAGTAAGTGTAATGTACAACTTTTAAGCCCAACAATGCTTGGGCGTAACTAAAAAAGTAAATATGCTATGTGAAGCAGATAGATAGAGAGAGACACACACACACATGCAGCGAGTAACAGGCAAAACTTTTTGTTTACCACTAAAGCTAAATAATTCTCACCCACTGTAGTGACGATGACGCGGTGTGGTATAGAATTCAACAAATAATGTAAATGTTTCAATTCGCACGAAGTTGCCGGAAAAATATGTGTTGCATTGGTAACAGTGGAGCGTGATTGAGATTTAATATGATATTACAAAAGAAGTTAGAAGATTTTTCTTTCATCATGCAACGAAGCCGGGACGTATGAGTGTTTTAGAAATTTTGATAATGTTACTCATACGTTTACGGTAATGATTGGTGTATGTCAGGGTAATGCCCGAGGGGAATATTATGTCAGTCGTAATAAAACAACTGTTCAATGTTGGTAACACATTGAATATATACTAGAACTTATCATTAAAAGAATTGTTAGTCATTACTTATTTATTTTATGGATCACGCTATATTCTAGCAGGCAAATACCGTTTTGGGTATTTACTGTGCATACCACATGGCGGCAAGGGTCATCCTAAGAAAATGTGTGTGATCGTACAGTACGTAGAAAATGTCTTCCTTCAAGATTGTAGACTGCATGTACATGAAAAAAGAAGGAGTTGCACCACTCAATATTTTTGGTTTTATTGAGAGCGCACCAGTTATTTTTAGATATTTATCACTTCTTTATATTTCTCACTATACTTACACTTACAAATATATTATTCCAATGACAGTAAACCTTGCTAAAGTTTGAAATCATTACTCTTCGATTGTTAGTCAGCCATGTAATCATCTAGCCTATGAAGATGCATTTGCATTGTGTGGATCAAACTAATCATAAATTGTTTTAAGAAAAACACAAAAACACTTTCATCGTGTATACACATTCTGCATTCCTTCTCATAGAAGGGAGACGGTTTGTGTATACACACGGAGTGATGGAATAACAAATCATCAAACCCCTTGATTCTCGTTTTTCAAAGAATGGCTCAGCATAGGTCTTTAAAGAATGGAGGGAACATGTACTTAGGATATTTTAGAATGGAAGGAGAAGGCCTGTTTTTAGGCATGTGAAAACAAGGCCTGATGACATGACGTTGTGTCATGCATGTTGGTGGCCAACATCTCAGGTTCCATTTTTAGTCCCATTTATCAAATTTATTAAAAATATTTACATTTTGTGGAAGAAAATCCAAATCTAGCTACTCTATGAAACACTTACAGTTGTGGAAAAACTGATATAAGAAATTCTTTATCAAATTCGTGTTAAACATTATCTATGTTCAATATTATTATAGCTTAATCTCACACCTATTTCTCTATTACCCCCATATTCCATTCCACTGTGCCTCACTAGTTCCTTGGCTTATGTGCCTGTTTCTCGCAGTGCCTTTGGGCTCAAAGCTCAACAAATTATGCAAAGAAATAAGGAAACAAATGAAAAGCTAAAAAATATTGCTAGAATTTATGTTAAAACGAAGGCCCAAAGGCAACTATGCACATATGATAGGATGGAGGGAGCAGCAACAAAAAAAGGTTGTGGATTGTGGAGTAAACCTTTAAACTTTTACTGCTTTTTGCATACTGACGTATGAATTTTAGCTATAGCGTTTGTGTTGCTGTTGTTTGTTCTTTGTTGTTGTTTACCTCCTCTCCCCCTCCCACCCCTTCTACTTCCCTTTTACAAAGTTGTTTATGTTATTTTTTCCGGCTGTTTGTTGTTTATCCTCACTTTGAGTGCGGCCTCAATGGAGATAAGGATGAGCGTCAAATGGATTGTCTAAGTGGTATTCTATGGGATTCTTTATCGTGTTTTTTTCCCTTCATGTCTCCGCTATTTACCCACATATTTATGGATGTGTTTATTTTCATCGAAAGACAAGAACAACAACGGCAACAACAACACAAAATATGTGAATCAGCAGAAAAAAAAATATTTAATGTTTTTCTTGTGTACAATATTTTTATGTTTATGTTGCTATCACGGCGATAGAGCAGCAAGTTGGATGGATGGGAGAACGGGTAGCCTGACTAAGGGGTATAGCACAAAAATATCACAGCTCAAACAATCCGGAAATAGTTGAGGTTCATCACACAAGCTATGAGAGCATATACAGCAACACAGACCACACTGATAAAATTTAACATAGATTTTAATCCAATACGATATGTTCATCTGTTAGCGGTAGTCGCCTAGTGAGTTTATCTAAGTTTTTTTGTTGTTATTCTCATTTTTTTGCACTTCATAAATTGTTGTTAGTTTTGGTTTATATATTTTAGTAGTTGTTGTTGGTTTGTGTTATTTTCTCTGTTCGATGGATGCTTTATACTGTGCTTGTTTTTGTGTAGCTGGCTGCTCTTGTTGTATTTGCAACAAATTGCATTTATTAAAGTAAATACAGTTTATAATGGTCGGGGTGCTGAAATGCTGAAATTTCTATTTAAATGTTTAAGGCAGTAGTGCGGACGGTCTTTGCACATTTGTTTTTGAAAAAGCAGTTAGCATAGGCACAATTTTGTTAATACCGATGTACAAAGCAATTGATAATACAAGAACATATCGCTTGTATGTTTTGTTGGTACACATTGACGACAGTTATTCTCAATGTAGTTTTTGTTGTTATTTATTGAATTTTTGGTGTTTCCATAAGAAGTTTTTGATCAGCTGTGGTCTTAGCTATGGTTGGGGGTTTTAGTAATGACGTATGAGTGATAATATAAGTATATGAAGCAATATTGCTTATACGTAGGAATTCTTATAGAAGCGAGATTACTATTGTTGCATATGAATTGATATCGATGTTGGCTTAAATTGTTAAATAAGACTATGCGACAGTCAAAATCGGGATGGGATGAAACCAACGGGAAATGTTATATCGGTTAAAAACAAGTTATACGTGGCCCGGCGTTTCGCTGGGTCATGTCTAGGAATCGAGAGTACAACAGTTTTATTGTAACTGTTACAAAATAAACTTGGTTCAAAATCATTTGATGAATGGAAAAAGGAAACTGTTGCTTATATAGAAAAACGTTATATGAACAGATTAAAGGAATTGTCATTTTAATTTTTGTAAATTTTTTTGAGCAAAATCGGACTAGTGGTTCTCGAGTTATGTCAAAAAAAAAAACACCACCAAAGGTGACAATTTCCCCTATATGATGGTTACTTACTTCAAATCGATATATCTCGATTCCTAGACGTGACCCAGCGAAACGCCGGGACACGTATAACTTGTTTTTTACCGATATAACTTTCCCCGGTAGTTTGAACCCTTACCGATCACTGATCCCTACCATTTGTCTCACAGTGTAATTTTCACAATAATTTTAAATAACTTGTCCACATTGATATGGTAAACAAAAGTTATATTGTGGAGGTGCAGAAATGAGAGTAACAATGGAGACAAATTTCATATATTCCAAGTCGGCTGCAAAAAAAGTTAAGAAAAAATATTGTAGTTCTAGCTTTTTGATACAATAAAAGTACTTCGTTGGTATTATAAAACAATAAAAGTACTTACTGCTACAATAAATGTACTTTATCGAACAACAAAAGAACCTACTGGTACAATAAATATACTTTTTTGTACATCAAAAGTAGATTTTGGTTCTATCGAAGCACTTATGGTACAACAAAATTACATTTTGGTACAAGATATGTACTTTTTTATACAATTAATGTACTTTTTTATAAAATAAATGTACTTTTTGGTACAATAAAAGTACTTTGTGGTACAATTAAAGTACTTATTGGTACAATAAAAGTATTGTGGTACAATACAAGTTGTTTTTGGAACAATAAATCTACTTTTGGAAGCAACAAATGTACTTTTATATAAATATACTTTGTGGGACATCAAAAGTAGGTTTTAGTACAATAAATGTACTTATTGGTACTATAAAATTACTCTTTGGTACAACGAAAGCTTATTTTTGGTGCAATAAATGTACTTTATGGTAATGTTAAAGAACTTTTTGGTACAATAAAAGTACTTTTTGGAATAACAAAATTACTTATTGGTACAATAAATGTATTTTTGTACATTAAAAAATCTTTTAGGTACAATAAATGTAATTTTTGGTACAATAAATTTACTTTTTAGTGCAACAAATGTACTTTATTGTACAACTAGCTGGCCCGGCAGACTTCGTCCTGCCTCCAAATTATTGTAAAGATGTTGAGTGTAGTTGAAATCTAACAACGATTGGTTTATTTCTTTGACCTCTGAAACATTTAAAGGGCGAGGATTTCCCGGACAAATTATGTTCTTCATTGCTAAAATAGATCAGCAGTATCGTCTATGATTTGATGAAATCTTACTTATTGATAGGCATATATTATAAAACCAAATTTTTAAGCTGACTGTCTGACATATGATTTTCTGCGTTGGTGTACTGGGTGATTGTACCTTTAAATGTTTGGTCTGAGCAATGATAGCACTTTGCCCCTTTTTATACAAATTTCAACATTTACGTTTTGGAACTATGAATATACTTTTTTGACAATAATTGTACTTTATGAAGCAATAAGTGTACATTTTGAAACAATAAATGTACTTTATGCACAATACATGTACTTTTTGGTACCTCAAAAGTGGAGTTTGTTACAATAAAAGTATTATTTGTGAACAATAAAAGTGATTTGTGATACAAAAATTTATCTTTTGAAACAATAAAAGTATTTTGTGGTCCAGTAAATGTTCTCTGCGGTGCAACGAATGTACTTTATGATAGAATAATTATAATTTTTTGAACATCGAGTTGATTTTGGTACAACAAAAATACTTAGGCGTACAATAACAGTACTTTTTGGCACAGTTAATGTACTTAAAATACCCAATGGTACAATAACATTTCGCTTTGAACCAACAGGAGTACTTTAAGGTGAAAACAATGCAATTTTTGCTAGAATATATGTACAATAAATGTACTTTCGGTACATCAGAAAAAGTACTTTTTGATACTATAAAGGAACTTTTTGATACAAGAAATGCTCTTTTTATCACAATAGATGTACTTTGTGGTACAATAAAAGTACTATTTGAACAATAAAAGCTCTTTTTGATACAAGTGAATTACTTTTTCACAAAAGAAATGCAATTTTTGATACAATAAATGTATCTTTTGGTCCATCATATATAGTTTTTGGAACTACATAAGTACCTTATGGAACAATTAATGTAAATTTTGATACAATCAATGTATATTTTTGCACAATTAAAGTCCGTTTACTTTGTGGTACAATAAATTTACCTATTGGTACAATGAAATACCATTTTGGTACATCAAAATTAGTTTTTAATACAATAAGAGTACTAGAAACATGAAATGTACTTTTTGAAATCAAAAATTATGTGCCACATACTTTCAGGTATAATTAAATTAATTTTTGGTACGTTAAAATTACTTTTTAATACACAAAAAGTAGTTTTTGATACTTCATACACAATAAATTTTGTGTTTAGGTTCAGTTAATGTACTTTTTGGTGAAGGCATGAAGAATTTATAGCACAATTATTCTATGAATGCGAATTCGTTTTATGGAGCCCGATAAATATATAAGTTTAAGTTTTATATATCAATTTGTTTAGTGTATTACAACAATACACCAAATTGGCTATCGAGATCAGAATGTTTTTATTGTTTTAATTTAATGGCCAATTCAGTCACGGTCAAGGATGACGCATTTCGAACGGCTCCACGAAAAGCCCCCAAATGAAATAACGCCCAAACGAGAAATGAAATATTCTCCAAATTTTTTTCATTTTTTCATACATTTTTTTGGGTCGTTTTAATTTTTCGTAGGGAATTATTTCAATCCTCATTTGGGGTTTTCAAATTATGAAATAATCTCCAATGAAATAACACCCAACCAATTTTTTAAATTCGGGGCTTGTTTCATATCGTGTATAAATTGGGTGTTATTTCATTTTTTATTTGGGAGTTTTTTCATTTTTAAAGCTGTTGGTTTTTAGGGGTTATAATTAAATAATTATATAAAAATAGGCCTTTTACAAGAAAACTTTTACCCTGTGAATATATTACAATATCTTTTGAATGGTTACAGACATTTCCAGTTGTGTTCATATTGACGGGTAAGAAATCAACAAAATGCACCGAGCATTTTTTTCATTTTGAGAATGATATCTAAGAATGCAAATATTTTTAAATTTGTACGTGTTCTTCAAAATGAAGAATTCAATAAAAACAGAGAGTTTGATTTGCTTGTGAACATTGGAGGTGGTTGTGTGAAGGCCAAACGTAAAAGGCAAATTGTCTTCCGAACTGCAAAAATAGAGCAGGGCTACAACGATCTTCGATCCACACGATTTATTTCAATAATTTTGCGACTTTGCTGTTGGTCCATATTGACTTCATTAAACACTTGGTAAAACTGACTCTTTTATGATTTTTGGGCATAATTTCATTTTTGTTGCTCATGGGGTTTATTTCATTGGGGGTTATTATTGGGGGTTGTTTCGTTTTCGCTTTGGGATTTATTTCATGTATTTTTAGATGTTATTTCATTCACTGTTTTTGGGTGTTATTTCCAATTTTTTGGGATTTATTTCATTGGGGGGCTTTTCGTGGAGCCGTTTCGAACTCCGTCGCGAGTTCATCATCAGATCCCTTGCTACAAACTGGTTCCCGTTGATACATCATCAGCCGTATATATATCTACCATGTATGTCGAATATGAACATACGATGTAGATATCAGCCGAAAACGTCTAAATACCAATTAAATTTTGAATATGACCGTTAACATTCAAGCATGAGAACGGAGTACCCTTTAACCCACAAATTTCCTTATTTTTCCCTACTAAAACTTAAGTTAAACTTTGTTCTTAGAAGATTTGTTGTTTTTCTACGCTTACTGCAATTAAGGAGAGCATAGCTTTTTAGGCGTAGGCCAATGGCAATGTGTTTTTATACAGTTTTGTTTTTTTTTTTGTTTGTTTTCTAAAGAAAAAATTTTCTACAGAAAAAATTTTATTTGTACAAAATATTTAAGATACATTTCAATTTCAGCCTCAGCATCGTAAGGCATTATTGAGATGTTCATGAGAGTCACGATGATCACATTGAAAGTTATCAATTTGTTTAGTGTGTTGAAAAAATACATCAAATTGGCTCAGAATGTTTTTATTGGTTTGAGTTTTGAGTCTATATTGCTCAACTTATTTTTGCGTTGCAGTTCTCTCTTGTGCACTCTAACACAACTGCAAATCAGTTTTGCGCTATATAAGCAGGCCTTGGGGAAGGCTTGCATACACATAAAAAAATAAGAATTTGCTAATTAAAGAAAAACTATAGAGTGAATCTTTAAATTATTTAGTTTCATTTATTATTGTTATTATTATTGTTTTATAGTGCTCACTAACACAAACGCAAATCAGTTTTGCGCATCTCTACCCAACGGCAGAAATCATGAGTAGAGGGACCTTCTTACATGATTACGACGGGCTTCTTTGCAATCCGATATACCTTCTTTACTTTTCTTTTTTACATTGCTTAAGTTAGGGTCGGAAGGCGTTCTATAGTCGTTTTCCTTAAGAAGACTACACAAGAAAAATTAAGGACTTACAAAAAAAAAAACAATAAACTGTGGAGTGCATATTTAAATAATTTAGTTTTACAGAAAGCGCACCGGTTATTTTTAGATATTTCTCACTTTAATATATTTCTCTCTATGCTTACACAAATTTTTTTTAAGACCACCAACCCTTGCTGGGTTTTAAATCTACCATCTCGTGATCAGCCATGCTACTATCCAGCCTATAAAGATGCATTCGAATATCCTTCCACGGATATTAACATTTCTTTCCATTTAGCAGACATGCAATACCACTTTTATTAGGAAGCAAGAGGGTATTCATGGAATACCTCTGCATTCTTCGCAAGGGCCTATGGCAGGCCTGTTCATAGAATGCCTAAATCTGCACAAAAAATCATACATTCCTTATTTGGAAAGTCTTTGTTCAATAAGAACTACTGCATATGAGGAAGGCCTCTCAAATTCTGCCGCTGCGTAGATTAAGTTAGGTTGTGTTTCAAGGCACGACATATTGTGGTAATGAATTAAATATAGTAATAAAATAATAAGTTAAACGATATTGCTCATACGCAGGAATTCTCAGTTACGGGATGTAAAAATGTATTAAAATAATTGAAGTACGATTTAAGTCGATGTTTCTCTCTCTTAAATAGAGATTAACTGTTTTTTGTTGGATGCTGATTACACAGTGCAACAGTGAAAAAAACACCCGAACGAGACTATATAGGTTCGATAGTACAACCGGAGCTGAGTAAAACCCTAGCTCAGTTTGGCTCGATTGGCTACCAATTTTTTTTTTTGCCCCCTAAACTTTTTGAAATCCCTTGGACCCCTTGGAAAAAGGTGACATCAATTGTTGGCCAATAGTTTCTACAGTTTTTAATCTAGCTCTTTCTCTTCTTCAACAAAGATTTAGCTAATAGTCCGCTTAAGAAACTGATATAATAAAATTTCCCAAAAAAATTAGACTTCCCTCGTTTATTTTCAAAAAACTTCGAAAAAAATTCTAATTTTTTTACTATTTTTTATAGAAGTCGTAGGGAATCCAGATTTTTTGCATACTCTATTCAGTGAAATTGTAGTTTAGGTAACACCGAATAACTTCTCTGAACAAACCTATGCAATCTGAACAAGTCTAGGGATATTAAATAGCTCTCAAAACACACTATCTACTTTAAACAAATCAGTTTTTTAGGAGTTTTGGGCCATTGTGCAATGTTTTTACTTGCTTTCTTTACCAAAAACGTACTTATTGTATAACTGAATAACTTCTGTAAACAACCAATATGATCGGAATACTCCACCCCCTTAATTGTTCACAAAGAGCATTAGGGTGTTCCTTATATGGCATTTTTTCGAATTTCGTTAAAAATATGTATTAATCGCGATGTTGGTCATCTATGTTCTCCTTACGTTTCTTTTTGCCAATATTAGGAATATATTGTGAGAAATTTTGTATCGATAGATGGACATTAGGGTGTGCCGCAATAAGGTTATATTATGAATTTGTTCTCAAATCAGTTTATTGCCGCTGAGTATTTTTCTTTCGTATATAGACTAAGTAGTAACAAGCCTTTCGAAAGCTGAAATAAAGACCTAAAATAATATGTGTTTGCTTTTACCATATCTCTTATAGTCGCCGAGATATTTGATATAGAAGTTGGGGTATTTTTAAAAAAATTATTAAAAATGTTGAAATTGAATTTCGATGTAGATTATTATGGGCAATTATATATTTCAACTTTTAAAGATTTATCAATTTAAAATCTATATGTTTAAAAAGTATATGTGTATATTATCACTATCTCTATCAATTCTTGAGATATCAGGGGCTTAAAAAGCATAGCAATGACTACTTAACTTTTGTTTTACCTGTATATCCATTGTGTATGCTTACAAATGTCACCAAAACCATTAATATCCAATGGTCTTTTGAGGGTATTTTTTATATTTATCATATAAAAATCGTTATTGGTAAGTATTCAATGGGTATTCAGATGGAACAAAAGTTCATTAGACATTGCTATGCATGCAGTCAAAAATTCCGTTTTTTAACGCCTGATATCTCAAGAATTGATAGAGATAGTGATAATATACACATATACTTTTTAAACATATAGAGTTTAAATTGATAAACATTTAAAAGTTGAAATATATAATTGCCCATAATAATCTACATCGAAATTCAATTTCAACATTTTTAATAATTTTTTTAAAAATACCCCAACTTCTATATCAAATATCTCGGCAACTATAAGAGATATGGTAAAAGCAAACACATATTATTTTAGGTCTTTATTTCAGCTATTGAACGGCTTGTTACTACTTAGTCTATATACGAAAGAAAAATACTCAGCGGCAATAAACTGATTTGAGAACAAATTCATACTTTAACCTCATTGCGGCACACCCTAATGTCCAACTATCGATACAAAATTTCTCATAATATATTCCTAATATTGGCAAAAAGAAACGTAAGGTGAAGATAGATGACCAACATCGCGATTAATACATATTTTTAACGAACTTCGAAAAAAATGTCATATAAGGAACACCCTAATGCTCTTTGTGAACAATTATGGGGGTGAAGTATTCCGATCATATTGGTTGTTTACAGAAGTTATTCAGTTATACAATAAGTACGTTTTTGGTAAAGATAGCAAGTAAAAACATTGCACAATGGCCCAAAACTCCTAAAAAACTGATTTGTTTAAAGTAGATAGTGTGTTTTTAGAGCTATTTAATATCCCTAGACTTGTTCAGATTGCATAGGTTTGTTCAGAGAAGTTATTCGGTGTTACCTAAACTACAATTTCACTGAATAGAGTTTGCAAAAAATCTGGATTCCCTACGACTTATATAAAAAATAGTGAAAAAATTAGAATTTTTATCGAAGTTTTTTGAAAATAAACGAGGGAAGTCTAGTTTTTTTGGGAAATTTTATTATATCAGTTTCTTAAGCGGACTATTAAATAAAACTTTGCTGAAGAAGAGAAAGAGCTAGATTAAAAACTGTAGAAACTATTGGCCAACAATTGATGTCACCTTTTTCCAAGGGGTCCAAGGGATTTCAAAAAGTTTAGGGGGCCAAAAAAAAAAATTGGTAGCCAATCTAGCCAAACTGAGCTTGGGTTTTACTCAGCTCCGGTTGTACTTTCGAACCTATATAGTCACGTTCGGGTGTTTTTCAAAAAGTTTGATTTTGTGTCATAGTGTTATTTATTTATTTATAATGTATACGGAATTTTGGCTTCTGACTGATGGTATTTATAGCTAAAGTAGTATTTGAATTAAACATTATGATAAGTACACAATTAGTATTCATTATACATCACCATTATGATGGCGTATTTTTCACTTGAGTGGCGTGCGTGATGCGTACGTACGTCTTAGTTGAACACATTTGTTATATATATCACGATATCGCTGGAATTCCCATAAGTAATATTACATTATAAATTCCAGGATGTGATTGAATATTATATGTTATCAATCTCTATATTTCAGAAGTAGTACTGATGGTTAATTAACTAGTAATTCTTAATGGTTTATGCTTTAGAATTACTAGGATGGTAATAGAATTTCATATATAGAATTTGAGTAGATTCATTGTAATAACTTTTATAATGGGGCACCTCATGACGTATGAGTGGTACCAAATGTCTGATGTGTTAGTGACAAATTGTTTTTTTATGGTTAGGTGGATATGTGTGACATAAGTTAAGATTAATTAATGACTCCATACGGTATCATAGGATATAACTGTTAGTCAAAATATAAATATTAGTTAAATGATTGATTTAAATACTTTCAAGTTTTCATAACACTAATTTCAGTCTACTGAAATCAGATGAAGCGGTACTATTTTCAAAAAAATAATAAGCTTTTACTTTAAATTATAATGGAATAACTACAGAACTTTAATACATTTTACGCACAGAAACAAATTTATGTCCCAAACGCAAACATAAAATAAGCAATTAACTTAAACTAAATTCGCAATTACGAACATAATTAAAATGTATGAGCCACGATAAAGTGCGTATTTTTATGAATACAATATTAATTATATTTATGATATAATTAATAATTTTCATAATTTACATTATGCGTGTGGAGGAGGGAAAGGACAATTGAGAATATTAAATCTGCGTCAGCATTAACTTGTGTAACATTCTACGCACAAAGAATATACATATTTAGCAATTATATGTTATAAACGACCACAATTACCTGTAATTGACATGACCATTACTGCTTCGAAATGCATTGAATAACTAATTAAGCTAAATAAAATAATAGTTATAGTGCGATAATAAATACGTATTAGTAATATTAATAGGATAATATAAGGCGTTGGTTATTCATAACTCATACGTAAGTATTTCTATGAATAGATTTTGTAATAATCATACGCCCTAGGCTCCACTGCGTTGCGCAGCAAGCAAAAGTTAATTAGAATTTAGTACAAATTGTGCAAAATAAATTAATTGCGATTGTTATAGTAATACAAAATTAAATACTACAATTGCTAATAAAACGATTTATTTTTATGTAAAAGTATATTCTCAATTTATGTGAATCGATACAAATGTAATTAAAAACTAGTTTGTGTAAGTAATTTTCAGCAAAGCATTGTGTTCGTTTATACCAACCTGGAACCATAGCAATCAATATAAATATAGTAGAGAAAATTTAAGGAAAATTTGACTAAGAAATTTTGGTCTGAAAGTCAAATTCGACGCCCCAGTTATTAACGAGAATCTTTTCGTATTTCATATTAAAGTTTAAAATCTTTAAGTCATTTAGTTAATAACATTTTCATAGAATTATCGTAGATTATGATTTTGATAACCTCAAGGTGAATTTTTTTACTCTACACAGAGTAAATTTAAATTATTAATAGGCCGTCATTGCCACACATTCGATCATATTGTGCTGAGCTTACGCTTTATTCAGGCATGCAAAAATTTATCTTTGTGCCATTGACTCAAGTACATGATAAGATAAAAAGTTTAAGTAACATTTTGTGTTTACAGAGATTATTTGTAAGTAACAAAAAAAAAATTATTTAACAACAACAATATTGCAGCAAAATATAAAAAAAATTAAAATCTTCATATTTTAACACAAATAATTATTTTGTCACAATTTTTATTGGCAACTTGCATTTTTGGTCTAATCACACCATATGTAAATTAAATAAAACTTTTTGCCAAAAACAAAACAAAAATTATTACACATATTTGCCTGTATAAATATGTGTTTTTTGTTTTATGTGGTATTTATGAAATTAATTAAGTTTATTTTATGATTGACTTCATAATTGAATTGTGTGTTTGCTTTTGTGGTAATATTGTGTGACAACGCAAACTATAAACACTTGGCCCAAAAATTAAATTAAATATTTATATTGGCATATGAAGGCTATTGTCGAATTATTTCCCACACACACACACAAAAATAGAAAACAAAAAAGGTCAACATATAGTTGTGGCTTCAAAACAACAAAAAAACACTAGAGTAAATCAAAGGGACCGGCCGCAGCATAGTAGTTAGAACACGCGACTACCATGCAGAAGATCCGGGGTTCGATTCGAGGCTCCAGTCATCAACATTTTTCTTTCATTGCCGGCCCAGTCGATGTTGTCGACACCAACTTCGCAGTATAGTGAGTGTCGAGTCAATTGGCATGTCTGGTAAAAGCTTGCCAAATAGTGACGTTCGCATTTGTCGATAAACAAGTAGGTGCCGTTTGTTGTGAATCTTAAATAGAGAGACATCATAATACACAACAACGCGAGAAGTATTCCATACCTCATTTATGAGGTTTAAAGGGAATTTAAGTTTTAAGAGTGAAGCAAATAATTATTAATGTTGCAAATATTTTAAAACAATTAAAAAAATTGATATTTTTGCAAATTAAGTGTGGTTCATTTCAATTTTAAATAAAATACTCATACAGTGTTGTTTGTTAGTGTTAGTCGATCGTATCCCTACAAATAATACGACTACTCCATACACGCCTGTAAATTATAGTCCATAATGGACGAGGACTACTCCAAAAATAACCCAAATGCATGGAAAAACCTAACCCATTTACCATTACGATGTCCTAGGGCTAGACTATATAACCCTGCTTTGCATTACATCAGAGTAGTCTCAAAACTACTCCACATCATTACTCGTGTCAGAAAAGCCACTACAAAAAAACAAACGCCTGCAAAAAACAACAACTTTATATTTAAACGATAAAACTCGAACACTCGTCGTTACTGAACTTAACTAGAATAGTTTGTTTGACAATGACATGGTCCATCACTGCATTACATCGGACAATGTTGTAACTAGTCCATATCAGCTGGAATGGATCACGTAGTCCAGTATTATTTGCAGGGATTGATTAGTTATCAACTTTGAGTTAGTGTATCAAATGATACATCAAATTGGCTAAACGATCAGAAATGTGTTTTATTGTTTGATATTAACGGTCAATTCAGTGTCACGCACTAGACGCGATTCGAAAGCCATGGCGAGACCCCTTTGTGACGAATTGATGCAGTCTGGTACATCTTATATGTAAATTTTTTTTCTAAATCTAAGAGTAAAAATGGTGATTCCCTTAGACGTTTTATTTCGAATTTGAAATACATAAATTAAAGTATAAAAGGATATCAGAATTCTTATCACGACCTGAAAGAACAGTCTCTGGCAATTACTAATAATCTCAATAAAATATAGGCTGTGAATGCGCGGTAAGTGGTCAAAATATTTTAAAGTCATTGCATCGTGTGATATTTGCAGCAACAATATCGGTCGTAGCTATCACTAGCTTTAATTACTGGATATTCAAAGACAGTTACTAGCTATTAGTAGCTAACGGTTTAAGTATGATTCATTTAGACCTTTTATTTTCAATTGTAAATATGACACTCAAATTAGAACTGGACGTCTTAACCTTTATCGTAAAGCAAAAAACCATTCTCTGACATCAACATTTTGAAGATAATTTCATACACTACTATGCCTAAGGTGGTCTTTTCGGACGATTAACATTGTGATCTCTTTCTTCATCTCTCTCTTTCCAGTATTGTCAACGATATCTCGCGAATAACGCAAGTAATGTTGGCTTATTCTTTTCGAAAAAAAAACATTTCACTTCACATAACCCAAAAAAATATTTCCAGAGGAGTTACCCTACACACGTTGTAGGGGAGCCAGTAGAAAGGTCCTAAATGCCATATTAAGTAGTCATCAAAATAATTTTTGTATAATGCCGTCGTGCGGTGCTATTTGTGTTCAGTAGCACCTTCGGACTGAAAACGAACATCGTACTTTTTTCTGGCTTCAAACTCAAGCTATAAATATTCACTTATCATTGAATATGTAATTTGTTATTCATTTAGATCTTTTATTTTCAATTGTAAATAAAACACCTAAAATAAAATTGAATGTTTAAATCTTTACTGTAGCCCGTAAAATCAATCTCCGGCATTGTTTTTTTGAAGAGTACTTTATTAGAATGTCGGTTGCAATTAAGCCTAATGTGGTCTCGTCGAGCGCATCAACTTTTATCATCCTATCCAGCATTGACACCGGTATCAAGCGAATTTATGCGTAAAGTTGGCTTATACTTTTGGCTTACCGAAAATAAATTTCACTTTACATAATCCAAAACAAAACATCAAAAGATGAGGTATTAAATGAACTATAGGGATCATGAGAAATATCGTTAACGAGAATTAAAGTGGTCACCAATATAATTGCTCGCTAAAAGCATAGTATCGCACATTGTGTGTGCAGTAGCCGAAATTTAGGCTATAAGAAGTCACTTATCATTGAATATGTAATCTAAAGTTGGAATTTTAAGTGTGATTCATTTAGACCTTTTATAGTCAATTTTAAATAAAACATTAACATAAATTTGGATGGCAAAAGAATTACCATTACATGAAGCAGCAATCTCTGGCATTTATATTTTGAAGATACTAAGCCTAAGTCCATAGGCAGGGTATAACACCAGCCGGAGGGGCAGTAGATAGACCCTAAACGCGAAATTAAGTGGTAATCAAATACATATGTCTACAAAGCCAATGTATCGCGCGTTGTTTGTGCAGTAGCAGCGCTTGCTGAAACCAAACATCGCCGATATAACTGACTTGATGTGCAGGCAAGAAAGAGGCCGTTATCGTGGAACATGTTAACTTAAGTTAACGGTTTAAATGTGATTCATTTGGAATTGGTTATTTAAACATTTATCACAGCCCGAAAGAACATTCTTTGACATTTACATTTTGTAGATAATTTCATAAAAATAATGGCCGCGCTTGGTCTATTTGTACGATCTAACTTTTGATCAAAAAATCCAAAAGTAGGATATAACACGATCTAGGGGGACCGGCCGTGGCATAGTGGTTAGAACACGCGGGAGATCGCAGGTTCAAACCTGGCTCCAGTCATCTTAAAAGAAAAAAATGAATACAATTTTCTTTCATTGTCGGCTCCCCTCGAATGTTGTTGACAGCAACTTCGCAGTATTAAGCGTCGATTCAATCGTCGTGTCTAGTAAGAGCTTCTCAAAAAGTGACGTTCGCATTCGTCGATAAACAAGTAGGTGCCGTTAGCTGTGAATCTAAAAATAGAAAGCGTGTTAATTCACAACAACGCGCGAAGCTATCCCATACCTCATTCATGGGGTGCAAAGGGAAATTAAGTTTTTTTTTTTTTAAGGGGGCAATAAGATGGATCCTAAACATGATATTATGTGGACTCCGATATGATTTCTCTATAATGATATGCCTCGCGTGTTGTACGGATCGATGATTCCACCAGCCCCTAAACCAAACCAAACGTGCCGCCTTCTTGAGATGGTAGTTTGAGAATCTCTTTCGGTTGCTCATCAACCTGAAGGCGGCAATTTTGTTTATTAGCTTGTCCAAATGTGCAGCGTCAAAAAGAAATTATGCAACTTGAGTGAGTTATTTCCGTGTACATTGAATGCAATTAAAGAGATAATTCAGGCAAGAAGGCTTAAATATTTGAACGAGTTGTATCTGTATCTTCAAACCTAGATCCTTGCAGAAAAAATACCAAGGCGATGCATACGAGATGCCAAGATGTTAAACTCTTCATCAAATTAATTGAAGACGGTCTTCAGTCTCTCCTCCACAACGGCAATATTATCCTGACTACGTTCAATAACGCATACACATACTCAAAATTGCTCATAGTATCGCCAATAGCGGAATCGAAAGATCATCGAAGTGCACGAAAAAATGTTTAACAGAACGTTAATTTTTTCAATACATTTGAGACGTTGTTGAGGTGAGTGACTTTGGCATGACTGAATGTTTCACAATACTGAATAAATATAAGATGACATCTTGACCCTAGTGACGCATTATCTGTTAACAACTAACAAATCAAAAAGAAGGCTCTAAATGAATCACGCTTTACGTACGTTTTCAAGTAAACATTATATGGAATGTATATGGCATATGTATCGATTGTAATTGAAATCAGTTTAATATTCGTTAGCTTGAATAAAATGTCAACTGTTTTTAGGGAAACCGAGCTTTGTACGATTATCTCGGACCAAAAAGTAGTCAAATTAAAAATATTAATGTATGTATGTCAGTTACGAAAAAATTTATTATTTATTTTGTTGTTATTATATGACTCATTATCTAAACCTACACAGTACAACATTTTTCAGCTCATAGATCTGGGATTCAATTCTGCGAACTGTGTTTCTGAAGTGAAAGTAGGCCCAAAAAAGAAGAAGTTCTGCATCATTCGTTTTGTCAAGTTACATGTCAAAATAATTCGATTTGAAGTAAGTATGTATCGTATAGTGGAATTTGTCACGTTTTAGGATCTTTTGTTTGATATAACTCGAGAACGACTAGTCCGATTTAGCTGAAACAAATTTAAAAAAATTAAAAATTACAATTCCTTTAGTCTGTTCATATAACGTTTCCCTACATAAGTAACAGTTTCACTTTTCCATTCATCAAATGATTTTGAACTGGGTTTATTTTGTAGCAGTTACAACAGAACTGTTGTACTATGTGGAGTATGATTTACGTGGAATATTACGTATGATAATCATACGCCACCATATAGTATTTAAGTTTAAGGAGCCTAAAATGTAAATTCCCCCATACGAAACTTACTAACTTCAAATCGATATTAAATTATAATGGGATGTAACTTAACAAAACGAATGATGCAGAACTTCTTCTTTTTGGGGCTACTTTCACGTGCAGTTCTCAGAATTGAGTCCCAAAATCATGTGTTGTACTGTGTATATAAGTCTCAGTAAAGTAATATCAGTTCACAGCACCATGGCGTATGACTTATTAACTAAACTTATACGTCTCCTATGCAAAGTTTAATAATATCAAATATACGTTCTCCTGGCATACCTGATCCGCAACATAAGTTTATTTCGCAATTGATGTTGTTTTTGATTTTTGGAAAATTTTTGGCATTTGTACTAATTAAGTTGTTGGTTATGTCTACTTGTTTCTGCTATTCCCACTTATTTAATATTCAGCCTAGTTCTGTGGTTAACCCCACCGAATTCGTAATGTTATGCTAAGCTTCAAAGTGAGTTTGCGGCTTTGAATGAACAATTAGTTATTTGTTGCTGTGGTTAATGCCAACTGCAACTACAGTCTATATGATATTCAATATGCCTCCAAGTACGACAGCTGCAAGCAGGTAATGGAATTAGTGGCATAAGGAAATTCAATTAGAATGCATGATAATTCTCATAGCACAAGGGTGGCATATATATAAGTAAGGGAAATTACATGTAACTTAGCATACAACAGTTTGGATTCTTAGTAAGCTGCACTATTAATTATCATATATTGTCGAAATCCTGCAAAAAGGTCTCAACATTTTGAGTGTTTCTGAGTTATTGATGATTAAAAGTTTATGGCCGCCTGTGTCTTGATACAATAATTACAAAACTACTTTATATAGACATGGAGTTTTTTTTACAAGGCATAGACTATGACTTTTGGGATACTTTTGCATCATTAAGTTCATTTCACAAAAATAGGACATAATACGTATTAACAGGACACCGACGTGTCAAATAGTTTGTTAAAATAAAGAAATTTTTATTAAGAAGTAAAAGAAAGTAAGAAAGTTTAACCAAAAACATCGAATATTTTAACTTAAAACTGACAAAAAAAAATAATTTATACTTAGCCATTTATGACCTGTGACCACATTTTTTTTACAGATTTATTACAAGCTCCCAAATTTCTTATTTATAGAGTTTCGTCCTTAACTATACAAATCGTACCCTTGGGTTCAACAACAAACATTTGTATCCATGCCGGGTTGTAATACATTTTGTTAACTGGATATATATCTTACCATATATCTTACTTTGGTCCACCTTAAGACACTTTTCTGTGTTAATTTACTCTAATTCTCTCTTTCATTTCTTTTTCCTTCCAGGCTTGTTAATTTTATCTAATTTTTACTTACAACCTGCATTAAGGACTCAACGTTTTAAATTCACGTTACTTTAACCAAACGCACTCACTACTGCAAACGCTCCGTGTGGTAATCAATATTCGTGTGTATAGCAAAACGCATAAATTTGGCTCTATTTCCTGAACACTTATTTAACCAACAGCAGCAGAAGCAGCAGCCCGGCACTGCCAATATACGCACCCACTGCTAAATCCGCTACTAACGCCACCACCACCGGCAGCACTACCACCTACATCTTCATCTGCACACAACAACAGCAACATCATCATTAAACGCCATTGCCATCGTCATAGCCATCACCATCACTAGCGACATCATCTTCATCATCGCATCCCCGCACAGTAGACGCTAGAGAGCACCAGGAGTAACCAAGAGCAACAGAGCAAAATGAAACATTACCGCCACCATAATCAAGTTGTTTCATCAGTATGCACAATACTGGTGGTGGCATTGGCCTCATTGCCAATGCTGCCACATTTCGCATGTGCCACAACAGAAGTACAAGAGACCCCATTAGCTCTGCCAGTTGGCGAACAAACACAGCCGACAACAGCATCACAGGGCGAAATCTGGGAGGAAGATGATCATGAGATATTAATACGCAACGAGCGAGGCACAAAGAACGATGGTAAGTACTGCTAACACTGCACTCTACCTCTACTCCACTATGCCCATCGGGCCCCCCTACTCACCCGCAAAACCCCTTTGAGTACCACCCGTTGTCATTGCATTTAATGAGTGAATAAATAATTTCAACGAAACGCAGAGGCAGCAACTGGCTGGCTCAATGTTGCTGACGACGATGATATAGTCAATGTTTGAGCTTGACAAGTACATTTTGGAGGATTATGCAGAGAGTGTAGATAGAAAAAAAGAGCTAGGGGAAAAACATAAAGTAGAAAAAACGACTGGGACATAGACAAAACATGCGAATAGAGAAATGAGGAAATAAAAATTTAAATATTTACAAAGCAAAGGTTAAAGTGATAAGGTTGCTGTAGAGTATAAATATTTTAATTGGTACTTGGTCAAAAGGTGGATAAACCCTCTTTGGGTTTCAGTGTTCATTTCTAGCGAGCAAATACTTATTTTCAAAGAATCTGTGGCATAAGAGTATGACAGAGAAATGGTTTTCAGTACAAACATCAAACAGTAAGAATCGGATGCACTCTCGAATGAATAACAAGTAAAGGGAAAATATTTAAATTATTTCATGAATAATAATACAGAAATAGACTAGTATTATATGTTGAGACGGATTTGAATTTAAAACGATAGTCGCATCCTATTGTGTTTTAATTTTTTTTTTTAATTGTTTCCAAAGCTATCAAACGCCACATAGCAAACAAATCTAATACTACCGTTAAACACAAACATTCGTATTTTGAGGAAAACTTATTTACATTGATTTTGTTGTTGTACCCAAAGAACAAGACGATAAGCACGACTTCCAATCGATTGGTCAGTGTCTTTAGTGCCTTATAAAGTGATACAAATTTTCAATAAGTATTGGCAGTAGTGAGATCGGTTGTGCGAAGTGCACTTACAAAAAATGTTCATCAAAGTCTGATTTTCGTAATTCCCCTACATAATTTGTTGTTCCTGTTGGGCTGTGAGGCATCCGACGATCGACACTGACTAAAAATGAGTTGACGGGATCTTCAAAATATGACCAATCAACAAGAAATCCTCTAAATGATTCCCACTTTATGTTATATTTCAAGTCAATATTATATGAATAATATAATTGTCTACGAAGCAATTGTACGCAAAATCATATTTGTCTTTTGTTGCATCCGACAGGCCAAGTCTAAGCACGGCGTCTACTTGATGGGTCACTGTTAGAGCACACTCTTCGCTAAAGCTGCAATATTATCATACTATGAACTGAGTATGACCTTGTCGATCGCGTGACATACAATATTGTACACAGAATCTAAATTTAGTTAATAGTATTGCCAATAGTGGGCTGGGAAGTTCGACTATACACACAACACGTTGCGCAAAAAATACTTTTCGTCATAACGTAGATTTTCGCCATTCAGCTGCATATTTTGTTGATGTTGTTGTGCTTTGAGTAATTCAACGACTGAATGTCAAACAACACTGAATACAAGTAAGGTGACAGCTTGACATCAGTCATGCGTGACCTTTAAAATATAAGCAATCAAAATCAAACCTCTCAATGAATCAAACCTTACATACTTTATCAACAATCTGTGTCGTCGGTATACTGCAAAAAGGCCTTAAGTTCACTTTTTGAGTTATTGATGATTTAAATTACTTTCAATACACATGGGACTTTTTTACAGGACATAGGCTATGGACATGTACTCCTTAAATCCATTTCTCAAAAAAATGCACTTGAGACTTTTTGCAGGATACCGACGAATATCTCGAACCAAAAAGTAATCTTGTTGTAAATAATAACCTATGTGTATTAGTGCCACCACCGCATTCGTCTTGGACTATAATGTGTACAAGACAACGAAACTAATTGCATTTTTCTAACTTTTTCCAAGATTTTTTCAAATTTTTAAAATTTTTTTTTGGTATATCCCGGAAATTTTAATGGCATTAATGGAGACTCGTAGGAACTTCAAAATACCACCGTTGGATTCATCTCGAAAGTATCTTTCAATTGAGTATCCACACAAGGGGGGTTATCATAAAACCCAAGGGGCCCCTTTTTTTGGCCTCCAGGGCCCCGTAGGCCTTTGCCCCAACTTTGACCTTGATTTTCGAGTTTAAGGGCCTATTTTGGGGGGGGGGGGGAGTGTTGTGTTTTTTTTTTGGGCTCCCGCCCCATATTCTGCACTTTTGCCACATTATTAGACAAAGGGCGTGGCATCGCCCACATCGGGTCATATCTCACGAGCCATTAGAGATATGAAGATGAGGTTTTCTACATATTTTACTGGTACAAGGTGGATTTCGTCTCGCCACGGCCCTTTTGAAAAAAATCGTTATATAGGTCTTATTAATGGACCGATTTTAATAAAATTTTCACAATTTCTATGAAGTTACTTACCTTTAACTCACCCCAAAACGGCTAAAGCAAGAGCTTTGTTATTTGCCATGTAGGTCTCTACCGTGACGTTGGTGAGGGGTAAGTAGGTAAATAAAGGATAAAAAAACTGGTACTTTCGCTCAAACCCAACAGCTGTAGGCAAAATTGCGAAATAGGGGCGAATGTTAATTTTATAGAATAGTTTTAGGAAGACAGAGGGAAAAAAGCAAAAACAACGCTCAGACCAAGCCGCTTTTTTTTAATTACCTGTATATGGGCGAATTAATTTGGCGAAAAGAACAAATATTACTAAAATTTCATATATATGGTATACACAACAAATAAAGTGTGGTGTAACTGCAAACACCGTCTAGACCAGACAACTTAAGCTAAATAATAATAAATTTATAATGTTTGCATTTTAACTGTATTGTTTTAAATCTCAAAAAGATTTATTGTAACAAGCGACGGAGCAACGTGAGCCAGGAAAGTATAGTATTGCCAATAGTGGGGTTGGAAGCTCTATTATGCAAACAAAAAAAAAAATTTCCGCTTGACGGTAGTTTTTGTTATACCTATGAGACATTGTTGCAGTGCGAATCAATGTGTGTCGGCATGTCAAACTAAACTGGATAAAATTAAGATAAAAGTTTGATAACAGTCATGCGTAATCTGTTAACTAATTATAAATAAAGTTAAAGCCTCTTAATGAACCACTCGTTAGTTAGTTTTCCCAGTCAATAGTATGTGGAACGATTGTACCGAAAAATCCAAAAGTGATAGTCTATAGTTTTGTAGTAATTGTATCAAAACAATTGATGTTATGTCCAAAATACAAGCGAGCATAGACATATATCATCAAAAACTCAGAATCACAAAAAGTTGATATAAGTCCTTTTGGACGCATACGGACGAAAAGTACTTTTTTGATAAAAAGAACTTTTTGTATGGAAGACATCAGAAGGGGCGTGTTTATAACGTCAACTCTTAATCCCAGACACCGATAATTTTTCATTAGAATCGGTATAGATTGACTTGAGTTCGTGTTGTGGTCGATCCCATTGCACATTTACTTTAGTGAAATTTTGCTTATGATATATTCTTTGATAAATATTATGATGCTTACACTAAAGCTATAACCTTTTGCAGCTGACAGCACAATAAATTTTCTTCTGTTATTTCAATATTCATTCAATCGACAATCTCAATTTCCGTTTAGCACAATGCAATCTACAAAAATACAGATTTCCTTAGATTTTCCTAAAAATAAACTCGGTTATTGTAATAGAATAAAAAGCTTTCGCAGAATAATACAATAAAGAAACAACACCAACATCGCTCTCCCTGTAGCCCAAAATAAATGTCGCCTTTCAAAACCGGCAAACGGAAATGGTCATGCATTAAAAATCGTTTACAGACGAAAGCCATCAACAATCCGGTGGCGGGGACGACGACACAAAGTAATGACAAATCTCAACAACAACAGCGACAAATATAAATAAAAAACACTTTACTGTCAGCCATAAAAAGCAGACTTTACAGTTTCATGAAACGCCATAACAGGGACAATGAAACTGTAAACTGTGAAATGGCCGCACACTCTCACAAATATTTCTCGCACTTCGTTTACGAAAGGCCAGACTTTATCGAGTTAAATATAATGGCTTTATATTTGTTTGGTTTTTTTTTGCGTTGCTTTATTTCGTACATGCTAATGTAGTTATTACGAAATGGAAAATTGATTTATATTTAATGGTGTTGTGCTTTTTTTCTCCCTCTTTCTCTTTATTAGGTTTATCTTGTCGTTATGGCAAAAATCCATGGACTGAATGTGATACCAAGACCAACACACGCTCAAGAACGTTGACATTGAAGAAGGGAGATCCAGCTTGTGATCAGACACGAACTATTCAAAAGAAATGCAAGAAAGGTAAGTGAATGTTAAGTCAATTTATAAGTAATATATGTAAGTAAGATACTTAACTTAAGACTCCTAAACTCAAACTTTGTAGACGATTTTTAGCGTGTTTTTGATTTTATATCAAACCTAACGTGATCAACATCAAAATTTTTTGTGTGTCGTTCAAAACCACAACTACCTGTAGAGAAGAAAATCATTACACAGTGCAACATTTTTCAGCTCATTGATTTGGGACTCAATTCTGAGAACTGTACGTGAAAGTAGCCCCAAATAGAAGAAGTTCTGCATCATTCGTTTTGTCAAGTTACATGCCATGGTAATTTAATATCGATTTGAAGTTAGTAAGTATCGTATAGGGAAATTTGTCACGTTTAAGGTTCTTTTGTTTGACATATCTCGAGAACCAAGAATTACAATTCCTTTAATCTGTTCATATGACGCTTCCCTGCATAAGCAACAGTTTCACTTTTGCATTCATCAAATGATTTTTAACTGGGTTTATTTTGTAGAAGTTACAATAAAACTGCTGTACTTCGTGGCGTATGATTTACGTAGAATATTACATATGATAATCATACTCCACCGTGACAAATTCCCCTATACTTACTAACTTCAAATCGATATTAAATTATAATGGCATGTAACTTGACAAAACGAATGATGCAAAACTTCTTCTTTTGGGGGCTACTGTCACGGGCAGTTCTCAGAATTAAGTCCCAACATCATGTGTTGTACTGTGTTATCAATACACATCATTTTTACAGAAAAGAGCTGAGAATATATATATCCATGGGAATTCCTAGATATTGTATCAATAAAAAAAACTGAATGTAAAACATGCTGATATCCGAGAAAAACAATCCAAAAATTTCCACGAATTAGTTTTATTACTTCTTCTTCTTTACTGGCAGCAACGACAGAAATTCATCTATCAGTAGCCGCACGTAGAAAACCATTCCAAGCGCTTCGGTCTTTTGCGCTCCCTAGATAGTTCGTCATTCCAAGCTTACTTAACAGTTCCGTCACCAGGTCTATCCATCGCAGTTTTGGTCGCCCACCTCCTGCGCCGCCCATCGAGTTTATTGCCGAAGACTTTTCGAGCCGGAGCGTTTTCGTCCATTCGTACAACGTGTCCAAGCCAGCGCATTCGGTCTATTTGAGCGCGCTTGACCACGTCGATGTCGTTGTACAGCTCATACAGCTCATAATTCATTCGACGACGGTACTCGCCGTTCACGATGATGCGTCCAAATATTTTGCGGAGTAGTTTTTTTACTGCTGTGTATTATTACACTTATATATAAAAACACATTCTGGCCACTCTTCTTACCGCCACAACAAAAACTTGTAAAATGTTTATACTTTACACTTTTAAGCTTATTAAAAGTGATCTACCTATGTCTCCGCCCCCCCCCCCCCCCCCCCCCCACCCGCAACATTCACAGAACTTTAAACTTTTAATGCTTTGAGTCACGTAAACGTATAAATTTAATTGAATTTTTCTCTTTCATTCTCTCCAACAAACACAGACACACACACAAACGTTTGTACGCTTCTAGCAATAGACACTTAACATTACAGCTTTTTATGAAGCTGCAATTATTTTCACTTCCGTTTCCTTTATGGTCAAAAGAAACATCAAAAGGAAACACATTCTCTTTAAAGTCAAAACCATTAAAAACGTTTTTCACACTCAGCTCTTTGTTCAAAAGCGATGCATATAACTATACCGCTATTCCTTTGGTTCTCCTTTCATTTGGTTGTTTTTTTTTTCTCTTTCTCTTTTTTGTGAAAAAGCAGTAGCATTTAAAAGCGAGCCATAATTATATATAATAACATTTAAGTCTATTATAGGGCACTTCCGGCATAATTTTTTTATTTTATTTTCAACCCCATATCCTTCCTGACATTCATTTGTCTGAGATGTGGCAGGACATAAGTTCTGCTGTTTTTTCCCAAGGCGGCTGCATGGTGGCGATGATGGCTGTTGATGCCGACGCTGATAATGATGATGCAGTCTTCCTGTTAAATAACGAAACTACAGCATTTACCATTAAAAGTCATCATCTTTACTATGGTCCATTCCGTATTCATATCGCTTTAGTACCAGCCACTGCAGCAGCCACCGGCGCTGCATTTTTCTGCAGCTGCCTCAATTATAGACCGCTTTTGTATCAAAATTTCTTTTGATGTTATTCGCCAACTGAGTTAATGGCTCAACTTCTAGTGGTGACGTGTTAAACCGTTCTCAGTCCGTGACTGTGTATAACAATGGGTCAGCTTGAGAGAAAATTCACCAATTTAAACCGCCAGCCAGGAAACCATTTCAGACTTTTAACAAAAGTTATACTGTTGCGGGGCTGGCACCTTCCTGGCAGCACAAATAGTTAGTCGGTGGTGCAATGTGGCATGTACAGCAATTTTCTTGCAAAAACACTTTTCGTTTGCAACTGCAGCAACAGTAATCATTACTGACAAATTGTTATTATCGTCGTGGTTAAAGCGAACTCTCAAACACACACACGTTCTGCAATTGATGCCAGAGCTGTGTTATATAAAGACACAGACATTCCCGTACCCGGTGATTATATCGTATAGCTTAAGGTGTATTGGTGTGAAACTGCTGACCATTTATAGCAATTTTCGTTCGTTCGTTTTTTTTTTGTCCGTCAGAACACCAGAATTGTGAACGTGCTTGGGGTTTTGTTTTTAACCTGTAAATTGTTTGCACGCATAGCTACAGGACCACAATAAAAGTTTTGCGAATAGTTGGAAGGATTCAAAGAATCGAAATCATTGAAACAAGGCGACAAAGATCAGAATTCATTTGAAAAGAAACAACAACAACACATACGACAGTTGTACAGAAAGCAAAATTAGTATTCAAAAAGTTTATAGTTTTAAACTTTTTCGTGAAAAGGAAAAATTCAATATAATAAATTACGACACTTTATAGATATATATACGATTCATAGTGAGGTGAGGCCCGAAAGTTCTACCAAAAGCTAAAAAGTAAAGGTTTTGGAACAGGGATCCCCACCTGTAAGGACATAGACGGAAATCTGGTCACGGACACTCAGAGTGTGCTGCAAATATGGAGGGAACACTTTCAATCTTTACTCGTTCCCAAAGACAGCATAAGTAACGAAATCGCACCAATCATCAACGATGGAGTAGACTATCCACCACCGAGCCAAAACGAGATCAGCACGGCAATTGCACGGCTTAAAAAAAATAAGCTGCGGGAGCCGATGGACTGATCTTTTTATAGCCGGCGGCGATGATCTGGTAAAATGCATGCACCACACGATTTGGCTCCGGGAGTGCATGCCCGATGATTGGAATCTGAGTGTCCTATGTCCTGTTCTTAAGAAAGACGATCCTAGTATGTGAACCAACTATCGCGGGATTAGCCTTTTACCCATCGCATACAAGGCCCCGTTCTTGTGTGTTATGTAAAAGACTAAAGCCCATTCTGGCGAACCTGATTGGATCTTATCAGTGTGGCTTTAGACCTCGTAAATCCAAGACCGACCAGATATTCACACTACGACAAATCCTGGAGAAAACCCAAGAAATGCAGATCGACATCTACCATCTGTTCATCGATTACAAAGCTGCATTCGACAGTCCGATACGACAGAAATTGTTGGATGCTATGGCTGAGTTTGGTATCCCCGCGAAGCTAATTCAACTTTGCGGGATGACACTGGCTGACATGAAGTCTTCAGTGAAAATTGGCAAAAATCTGTCAGAGCCATTTTCTACCTAACGAGGCTTTAGACAAGGCGATAGTCTGTCCTGCGATCTCTTTAACATCGTAGTGGAGATGATCATGCGGAAGGCTGCAGTAAACAGGAATGGTACCATCTTCAACAAAAGTCACATGTTGCTCGCGTATGCTGATATATATATCATTGGACGTGGATTGCGAGATGTTACTGAAGTAGGTCTGGTGATAAACGAGGACAAAACCAAGTTATTTGTTTCAACGAATAAAGAGTCCACTCGTCTGGGACGCTGCGTGAACGTTGACAACTATAACTTTGAAATGGTAGATGATTTTGTCTACCTCGGCTCCGCCATAAACAAAAATAATAGTCTCAGCCTGGAAATAAAAGACGAGTATTGATCGAAAACCGCTGCTACTATGTGCTGAGCAAGCGTTTTAATGACAAAGCCCTCTCTCGGCGAACGATGATTCAACTCTACCAGACTCTGATCCTACCTGTCTTGCTCTACAGCGCAGAATCCTGGGTACTGACACATGCGGATCAATCTATTCTGGGAGTCTTCGAGAGAAAAATACTACGCAAAATATTTCGACCCATCATCGTTAACGGCGCGTACCGTCGTCGAATAAATCATGAGCTGTATGAGCTGTACAACGACATCGACGTAGTCAAGCGATAGCGATAGATCTTAAACTGCGGCTGTAGTCGCTGGGACTCTCTCCTAAAAGGGAGAGTTTGTATCAGAGGTGGAATAATTTTTTGACCTCATCTTAGATCTTAACCCCCATACTCATGGGAGTTCATGCGACAGCTTGGAAATGACAGCACCAAAGACCATTTTGCAGGGAATGCACCCCAAACCATTAATGACCCACCAACAAAGTTTCTCCTAGAAAAGTAGCATGGGTTTTGGCCCAGATCCCTCCAGTACCAATTAAAATCGTCAGGTCCTTTGGGTTTGGGCCCTTATGGTTTGGGGTGGATTCTCTGAAAAATTAATTTTGGAGCCCTCCTTTCCAAGTCCGAAGAGACATACTGCAAATTAATTTATTGCCCTTCTTGAAGCTAAACCAAGAGATAAATTAAATTTTTTCAGCAAGAGAATGCGTCTACTCTCTCCAGTAAGGAAACAAAAGGTTGGGGTCGGTCAGAAAACGTTGAAGTGTTAGAGGGGCCAGCGGGTTTCCATGACATGATGCTATTGAATATGTATTGGGCATAGCGGCTTGGGACTCCTTAGAAAGTCCAACCCCGAAAAACCCAGATAAGACCGAAAGTGTTTTTTTATATTAAATTTGGTTTTTTCTTTAATAAAAAAAGTTTTTTCGTAATTAAAAACCACTGCGATCAATTTTATGATCACCCCATAATGTTAAGAAATGCTCATAAGATAAATATACTAAATAAAATTTTGTTGTTGTTTGATGTAAAATTATAGTTTTGGATTATCTTTCATTCTTCATATTCAGATTTTGAATTATCACCCCTTAAGTACATCTGCACCGATATAAAGTGGAGCGTAAAATTTTTCGCTTTCCAGTGTATAACAATGTAAAAATATAGGAAAAGTGCTAAATCTCAATCTTGAGCAAAACAAATTCTTATGGCCATTAAATTATTAATGCAACCTACTTGACAAAACGAATGATGCTGAAGTTCTTATTTTTGGGGCTTCTTTCATGTGCAATTCTCGGAATTGAGTCCCAAATCGATGAGCTGAAAAACTTTGTACTATATTTGGGGGGTCGATTTTTTGCACACAGCGTATAGCAAAAACTACATAAAATTCTACATAAAATTCTTCGAAAGTTTTTCTAAGAAAACGCAGATCTACAATTAATTCTTAGAAATTCTTCTTGAATATAGATGTCACATACGTGCCCCGTCCCATCCTTTCAAACAACTGAAAACGTAAAATTCATAATTAAAAAAAAAATTCCATAAATATTGTGTTGATTTTTTACCACAGTGGTTACCGTTTCATACAAAGAGCGGCAAAAAATAGAAGGAGTTCTCATAGGTGAATAATATTTGGCACATCTCACAGTATCTTTTAATGACACCAATTTCTAAATTAGGTCAATGTCGGACAAAGGATTCAAGGACCTCTCTTTAATCCTGAAAATTTAAATTTCACAGTAGGCATACCAAAGTTGAAATATCTATTGATTTCATCAATCTATAACTAAATCTAAAATTTGGTCAATGTCAGATAAAGGATTCAAGGACCTCTCTTAGATTCTGAAAATTTAAATTTCATAGTAGGCATACCAAAGTTGGCATATCCATTGATTCTATCAATCTATAACTAAATCTAAAATTTGGTCAATGTCAGATAAAGGATTCAAGGACCTCTCTTAGATTCTGAAAATTTAAATTTCATAGTAGGCATACCAAAGTTGGCATATCCATTGATTCTATCAATCTATCTCATAGATCCTGAAAATTTAAATTTCATAGTAGGCATACCAAAGTTGACATATCCATTGATACCATCAATCTATGACTAAATCTAAAATTTGGTCAATGTCGGACGAAGTATTCAAGGACCTCTCTTAGATCCTGAAAATTTAAATTTCATAGTAGGCATACCAAAGTTGGCATATTCATTGATTCCATCAATCTATGACTAAATCTAAAATTTTGTCAATGTCGGAAAAAGTATTCAAGGACCTCTCTTAGATCCTGAATATTAAAATTTCATAGTAGGCATACCAAAGTCGGCATATCCATTGATTTCAACAATCTATGACTAAATCTACAGTTTGGTCAATGTCGGACAAAGGATACAGGGACTCTCTTAGAGTACACAATCAAAAAAATGACACCGAAAACGGTGAGGCCGCTTTGTTCTTTAGAAGATAACTCAAAAATCTGCAAATTTCCGCAGCTGAAATTTACATCATATAATCTGTAAATATTGGTTAACATTTTACAACTAATTTGGTTGGCAGCTTTTCTTAAAGAGGGCAGGTGGAATAAAGCAAAAACAAAAGTAATTTGAAAGAGCATAATCAATAGTGAGATAGCGTTGCCACAGTATAACCCAGAATTTGGACTTAATTTTTTTTTATTTTTGGCCAATGGGGACGGCCACTGTGCACTCATACAAATCGACACACGCCTAATATCTAAAAAATGGCCTTCATTGACACTTTTCGTACGATTAATATAGAAAAAATTTAGGTACAGACATTTTCCTTAAAAGTTACAGACTTTAACCCATTCTATTTACAAATTTATGATACGAAAATATTAAATCCTTTGTCTTCTCCAAAAATCTCAATTTTAAAATTTTCATCTCTCTCATAAAAACCTTCACCAGCAAATTGCATCTAACATTCTATTTCATTTATGGGGTCAAACTCTGCAGAACACAAAACTAAAAGGCACCGCCCAAACCACAAACATTTAGTAATTTATGCCAAAAACTGTAAAACAAAACAAAAAAAAACAACATTCATATTTATTTTGTTTTCCTCGGAAAAAGCGCTATCGTTCCGCTATGAACCTAAAAATATACTCAAAAAGAAAACCCACAATAGGGGCAGTGTGGAACATGACCACCATGCACTCACTACATACACATTGGGAGTGTAGGACATACATGTAGGGATAACCAAGTTATAGAGCCATGACTGCAAACAAAAACCAAAATTGTCAAAAACTAAAACACCATTAGCAGAATTCTGGGCAAAAAAAAAAAAAAGATCGGAATGGAACAACAACACGGTTATAGCACATGAAAATACATTTACAATAGTAATTTGAATTGTGCCACAAAAACTTGAAATCTGCTGGTGTAGTTTTAGGACGAACATATTTAAAAATTTAATTTCGAAGGTTAGTGAGGCTGTGGAACTGTAAGTGAGGGGTTTGCTTGGCGTTGCAAAAGGATTAGGGAAAGTGTGTAGGGTGTTGTCTTAAGTGCTAATGGTGTGAGATATATGAAATTCTTGTATCTGGTCACTGTTGTTTCTTTGGAAGGCGCGTTGTAAAGCCCTCAATTATTATTATGAGAAGTGGAATAGTCATTTTTGTTACTTTTTTGTCTACCAACAACTGCGATCATGGTTTATCTGCACAGAATCCCCATACTAACATAGCAATTTTCATATCGACATAGCGCAAATATTATATGCACAAGAGACAGGAGGGTAGTATGAAAAGTTATCCATGAATCCCTACATTAACATAACAACTCCAACATGGACAAGGCACAAATATTATCTGTACCAGAGACAAGAGATACTAAACACGCGCCTTTACCAACGTCATTGGCGCCCCCTATCTTTGCAACAATCCAGAAATTCGTTATTAAATAACTTTTAAAAAAAGTGTAACAATATGAGCAGTTGTAACTGTATATGACACCCCAGTGAAAAGTTATATAAAAACGCCTGTGTTAATGTTGTATATCCACGACTACACAAATAAATGAAACCATCTATAGCCAAACCGATGCCGTGACTCTGTATCTGTGTGTGTCCAGGCGCTGTATTCTCCATGCCGCGCATTCGTCTGTGTTTGTACTTAAACACTCGCACTGTGTCTCTGTGTTTTGTTAGTAATTGTAGCTGAATACAGTAACATTCGCGTTATCCTTTGGTTCATTGTTGGAAAATGCAATCACTCGTATTAAAATTGTGATAAGCCAGCAGCAGTCAAAACAACAACAACAGCAGTAGTAAAAAGAACCAGCAACGTTGTTAAATGCAAATTGGCTTAAAACCATTTCATTGTTCAAACAAAACTATTTGGACACCCCAACCATGCAACGATGGTCGCAACGAAAGCAGCATAATGGCTTTGTGCTGTGTTGGCTCGGTTAAATGGGTATAACTTTTGCAAATTACCATATTACACACAGCCACGCATACACACTAATGCAAATATAAACAGATATATATGTAATATATAATATTAAATACAGTCTAGATAGGAGTCATACATGTAAGAGGCTATAAGAGACTACGTTAAGTTAACAAAATTTGTCATGTTACAGGGTCTGTTGCTTGTGGCCGATAACTAAGATATGCCTGCTTTATTGTCCTTAAGCAATCATAAAAATATATCGTATTCCTTAATCAAATATTCCTTATTTTAATATGCTTTTAACTTCCCTGTAACACAAAGTGATGTCCAAACCCCCAATAACATTTAAAATCAAATCACTTAACCTGCTTTAATCGCCATGATTTCCATTAGCTAATAAAATTGTCTCACTTTCCCTCAACGCTCTCCATCGACCATTTGTAAAATTACAAATTTTACTCACGTTCTTGAATTATTTAGTTATAATTGAATATTCTCCCCTTTTTAATCCTATAATCCTTGTGCTTTTAATCAACTATTTGATGATTATTTTCTTGTGTCATTTTACATTTAATGGTATACCCTTCCGCCAACCCAACCCAACTCTTAAATCTGTCGCCCTCAACCGCTGAGGGCATTACAAGCTAATTCCTTTTAATATCCTTATGCTCTCTTATATTAATAGAGCATAGTTTATGTGCTCAATCCTACAGAGAAGAATTCCATGTTTTCTTACTACTGTTTTTTTCTCGTTTTCTCTTTTCAGCTTGTCGCTATGAGAAGGGCTCCTGGTCCGAATGTGCCACTGGTCAAATGACACGCGCCGACAAATTGAAAGCAACAAGCGATCCATCGTGCGAAGCAACACGTGTCATTAAGAAGAATTGCAAACCTGGCAAATCCAAGGATAAGACTGCCAAGGAACAGCGTAAAAATAAAGACAAAGGTAGGAAGGGACAGACGGACACACACACATCAAGTCACACCAACCTCTAGCCATTAAGCGTCTTAATTAAGGTCGTGAGATTGTAGGGATAGAAACGAAATTCGCGGAGATGCTGCTGTACTACATACAGAAAATAGTTGTTTTTTTTATATCCTGGCATTAGGGTACTCAATTTAATTGCTCACTAAAGTGGAATAAAACTAATGCAAGCATTTAAAATCAATTAAGTAGAGTAAAAGATTTGAATTACGAGGTAGTTTAAAAAACAACAAATTTAGTTAAATGTTCTATTAAGAAAGGACGTATTGCAATCCAAGTTTAAGAGGAGGGTAGCAATTGTTGCAGTTAATACCCGACAGATTAGTAGTACCTACATAATGTCGTCTTGCACTGCAATGTGTTCAAGACAGAGAGGGAGAGAGAGAGAGAGAGATAGTAGCGAGACATAATACGCAACGAAACTAACTACGACGTATGCGGCGGGGGGCGTGGGAGTGTAGCTTTTTTGCACCGCACTGTCAAAAATTACTTTTAATGTTCCAAAAAGTGTTTTTGTTGTATCAAAGGTACTTTTATTGTACCGAAAAGTAATGTAGTTGTAGCAAATAAATGTTACTGCCTAGGTCAGTGGTTCCCAGAAGTTACTAGACTCCAAACCATCTATCTTACTTAACTTAATTTCCCTTTGCACCCCATGAATGAGGTATGGGATAGCTTCTCGCGTTGTTGTGAATTAACACGCTTTCTATTCACAACTAACGGCACCTACTTGTTTATCGACGAATGCGAACGTAACTGTTTGAAAAGCTCTTACTAGACACGACGATTATCTCGATACTTATACTGCGAAGTTGCTGTCAACAACATTCGAGGGGAGCCGACAATGAAAGAACAATTTTTTTAAGAATACTGGAGCCAGGTTTGAACCTGCGATCTCCCGCATGGTAGTCGCGTGTTCTAACCACTATGTCCCGGCCGGTCCCATCTATCACAAACTTAAAAATTCGCAACTCACCTATTAGTTGCTCTAGAGAAAAGAGGGCATAAATACTGATAATGCTTAGTCGTGAGTTGCCGAACTACTTAAAAAGTAGTGTAGTTTCCAAACCAGTCACTGTGGAACAAATGTTACAAATATCAATGAAGACTGCTGATCAAATAATAAAAAAACTAAAGTACTAAAGTAGTCTTTTTTATTTAATACTTAAATAACCTACAAACGTTTTGTATTGTTAATCTATGTAAGTAAATAATGAGTTTGATTTCATTGTTCGGTTCAAGATCTTTTCTATTATTGCTTATAGAATCTGTTTTACAAGAGTTGTGTGAAATGCGTTATGTTAAAAGCTGGCAGGGCGGGGGAATAGTTGCCAAATTATTTCGTCAGCACCGTTCTGTGACTCCTTAAACAGTTAATTTCAGTTGGAAGAGTAAATTTGTTTTCTATTTTTTTTTTTTCATTACAGTTTAAGCATCAATTTCAATTTTAGTCATTTTTTATCACAATGAGTTTGATACGTCCTATAACACAGTGATACAAATGTGAAAGAAAAAAATATACAGGGGTTCTCATGTAGCATTTCTGTTAGACTGGAGTCCATAGAGTAAAGTGGTACTTTTAGTTTTTCTCGGTTACTTCGTTCAGTAATGATTTTATAGCAAATTAAGTGAAATGGCGATATTCCTAAAATCACAAGTTCCAAAATTCATAAGTCTTCTCTTTGTAAACCGATTTTTAAAACCTTACATTTGTTGTAAAGCTATGACTTTCACCTTTTATTAAAAAAAATTATTTTGAAAATCGGTTAAAAAATAGTCAAAGGCGGCAGTTTAAGCAAAACTACCCCGAAAAAAAATTGCGAATTCTCATTTTCTCAACGCTCTCAGTTGATCAGCTGCGCAATGTATATTTAAATAAATTATTTCACATACTAAATGTTTGTGTATTACATGTATTCTCTATTTGCTGCTAACTTCGCTTTTACTATTATTTTAGTTTTGTTATAAAAATGTCATGCTAACAAGTATTTCTCACAAAACAACTAACACTTCCAACAACTAAATGGACAATTGTAGATCTAGACGGGAGCTTCAACGTTCATTTACTAGATGTTTGGTCACTGGCATCACTTCAAATCGCTTTGTGTTTCTTTTGAAAAGTTCCATTCCAAATAATTTCTAAGTTTTCTTTAAATTTGTTCTTATATTACCTTTAATTACCAATAAACTGCGATGTAGTTTCCTTTGTTTTCTTTGTACTTCGTATCCTTTTAGAGCATTAAGTGGCATGTGTTTACATTTCTGCCATACCTGGCATTATTTCTAAAATTTTTCTCGTGGCGAATCGCAAAAAACCAACAACAACTTCTCAACGTTCCGAGACATATAGAGATTATAAGGACTCTCACTCTCCCTTCCACACACACAAGCACCCACATTCTAATGCATATGACAATGCACTCCCACACGATAAGAACTAATTAAAGCACCAAATTAATGAGCCAATGCGACAATACAATCTCATTCGATAATGAGCGTTGTTTTTTCCTGCCGTTGATTTTTATTTCATCTTCTATTGTTTGTTTGAAAGCAAAGAAACGCTTGACTTGACACTTGAAAAAAAAACAGGGATCAAAAGAGAGCATTTAGAAATTAATTCGCCTTTGTTGTCTGAATAAATAAATGGCGCTTACTTTAAGTATAGGGTGCAGTCATTAGTAGAATGACATGTGGGCTTATATAAGAATATCATCGCATGCTATGATGACTAATTAAAAAGATTGATGATGAATATTGTGTGTGTGTGTCTGTGGTCGTGTGGCTGATGATGATATTTCGAAAAAGGAAAATTGTTATTATGCAAAAAGTTTAACTCGGTTTAATCGCCGCAACTATAATGGTGAGGAATATAAATGATGATGATGCAGTTGACAGCTATTAATATCAGGGATGATTAATTGAAGAGATTGAGCCCTTAGGGTTATTTGTGCGATATTTGTGGGTTATGTTGCAAAATTAATAAATGAAAGGAATGGAATGTGTGAATGTTGTTTAATAAAGATAGTTCTCGCATTCAATGTATAATAATATTACAATTTATTTAAAATTGTTGTTTTATATAAAAATTTTATATCACAAATTTACGTTAGTGTATCAAATGATACATCAAATTGGGCTAACGATCAGAAAAGTGTTTTTTATTGATACTTTGGTCAAATTCATTGTGTCAGCACTAGGATGACGCGTTTCTAACTCCATGACGAGTTCATCTTCAGACCTCTTTGTGACGAATTGATGCACAATGGTACATCATCAGCTGTATATATATCTATAATTTACTACGTAAATAATATTGAAAATACAACCGAAGGAAAGTAAAGGGGTTTTCACTTATGCCAGGTCGATGCTACATTGGAATAAAACATGCTGTGTGTGAAATATTAACGAAATTCTTTTCCATTTCTAAGGCCCATATCTGCAATTATCTACGCAATAAAACAGCCACGATTGTGGCTACCGCCTGATCATTAACAGTAGGACTTCTAGGTGAAGCTTCACAAAGGCTGTGTTAAAGCCTTAATCCCTGGTAGAGTCTTTGGGTTCGAATGTGAATTTGCATTGTAGCCGGGTGTTACAGACCCTTAGAGTAGCGGTGTTGGTAGGATAGACCTCACCACGGCCAGTAAGGGTATGTATCATACTGACATACCCAATATGGTAGCATCTGACTACCCAGTGTGTTTAGCACAACATGTGTAAGGCCTTTATACTGATGTCAACCTCATGCCAAACCCTCGTAGACTCGTCACTGACGGTGATACCCTCAACTACGTCGGTTTCTTAAAAGTACAGACCTATGATGCCGACTGCCCAAAATCCGTAATAAACAATAACTTATTGTATATACATTAGATAGCTGGTGAACATTGTATGGTTGGCGTCATTTATGGAAATTATGCTAGTTAACATAGCAGCCAATCATCCAAAAATTACCTTAGTCAATGAAAATTGTGTTTTCGGTCTAAAAATGGACACTCTTTCAAACGGCATTGTCTATGCATATTAACCTTGAGCTCCTATATCAGTTGGACCTTATATGGAAGAAACCCTAAGTTCCTATGATAAATTCCTTTAATTGAAGTCTGTGAAATGGGGAGTTCTTGTATTTTGGAGGAATTGCCTCCTTCGGGTCCTCCTCCACACTTTTATTCACATTCATTTGATTCTTTTAATCAAATTCGATTCATGATTTTTTAAGTCGTTCGATCCATGTCTGTCTGTCTGTCCTCCTGTCTCTCTGTCCGTCCGGCTGGTACATACGATAACTTTTAAAAGACTTGACCAATTGTTTTCAAACTTTGCATGGGTTAATATTTTACCGTAAAAATTAACGGGATTGCATATGGGCATGGCCACGTCCCCTCTGGTACCTCCCATACAAATGTACCATTCCGCCAACTTTAGAAATCGAGTAATAATATTAGTACAACCAACGAGATTGTGCCAAAATCATGTATTTAGTAAAGCTATAACAGGATAACGTTTTGGAGAAATAATAGAAAGTGAAGCACATTCTGGTATCTCCCAAAAATTTTTATACTTGAAAATTTGAAGTTTTTACTGAGTATGAAGGTGTATGTTAGTCGGTTTACCCGACTGCAATTTTCTTACTTGTTTTCACTAGTGAACATTAATTTTGATGATGAAGTTTTATCATATAGACGTGTGACGTTATCATGTAATTTATTACCGTGATTTGGCATCAGTAGCTGAGAAATACACAATATCCCTGACAGACGCCGCCATAATAACGTGGCTGCCACAGTCTGCCAACATCGACCCGCACCAATTGAAAATTACTGCACAATTTTGGGGTTGCCACGGGTTCTCCTGCACACTTCCACTTGCAGCGACAATAATACCTACTGATCTTTTGTTCCTCTAGCATACAGGTGTTGGATGAACGGTAGTCTCGAATTTGAGTACCAAATGTTAGCGGACGACTTTGATGCACAACCGCGTCCGCTGAAAAAAGTGGGCGTGCCGCGCATCATTTGCATTAACTAACCTTCATTTTGATAAGAAGTTTCACCATTTGGACGTAGTTTTACCATTTGGACGTACTTTAACGTCGCATGACTTGTTACAGTGGTTTGGCATTAGTAACTCAAAAATTAACAATATCTTAGACAGCCGTCTCCAAAGCAACGTGGCCGCCACAGCCTGTCAACATTGACCCGCACCAATTAAAAAATCCTGTATAATTTTGGGACTGCCACGGGTTCTCCTCCACATATCCAATTACACAGGCAATGTTACCTGGTAGTATTTCGTTCCTCTAGAGTACGGGTATTGGACTGAACGTTGATAGTCGACTTTGAAAGGCCAACGTGTCAGCAGAAAAATGGACCCAATGCTCACATCTCTTAAGCTAACGAACATTCATTTTGATTATAAAGTTATACCATTAAAACGCGCTCAAAGTTGATTTGCCATCAGTGACTGAAAAATCAGCAAAAGGTTCGACCGACGCTGGCAAAATAACATGGCCACAAAAACCTGCCAACATCAACCCGCACCAATTGAAAAATCATGTAACATTTTGGAACTTGCACGGGTTCTCCTCCACATTTCTACTAACAACGGCAATATATTTATAAATCTTTCGAATCTCTAACGCATGGTTGTTTGAACCGCAGCAAATGAAAAATTCTTTAGAATTTTGGGATAAAAAAAATTTTAAAACCAAATACAAAGCATATACAAATATTTAATATATGAGCATTTCATGTTGTGTATTTTCCCCTCGACTTGACATAAAATATTATTATTATTAATATTAGCAATATTAAAAACTCATTACCCTTAATACCACATACTAATTCCTACCCCATTTCTCTTTCCTTCCAGGTGCCCGCAAAGGACGTGCCTAATTTCTTTTCTAAGTCTTAAACAACAACAACAAGACCCCCCAGCGACATATTTTTTCTGTTCCAAAACAACAACAACAAAACAAAAAGAAAATATGAGATCAGCAAGAGACGAAAACCAAAAACCTTAAAACTATAAGTCAACCAACAATTATTATAAAAAGCGAACAAAAGAAAAGAAAAAAACAAAAATAAACATTTATTAAGTAAATTTAAGGGATACCACAAAAAACAAAAACAACCCCAAGTCGAGAGAAGAAACCACACAAAACTTATACAAAAACATAAAACACAATTTTAAATAAAAAAAAAAAAACCAATAAATAACAAAAGAAAACAAAAACAATGATAACATAATAGTTGATGTAATAATTACTCAAACCAAAAGATGAAACGAAAGAAATTAAACAAATTAAACTAAAGAAACCAAATTCCCTTTTTAAATCAGACAACCAAATAGTTTTTAAACTTAATTTAACTAACCACAAACCTTAAAAAAAGAAACCTAAATAAAATATTTCCAATTTATACACAAAAAAATTAAGAAAAAAACCAAAAAAAAAAACAAAAACATACAAATACCCAAAAAGAGAGAATGACATAAAAGTTGTTGCAGGCAGAAAAAGGCGAAGAACGAACCTGCTGCCCCTACCCTCGAACAAGGAGCTGAAAATCATTCATCCCCAAACAAATGAAGAAAAAAAAACTCCTAGACTTTACCCCACTCCATTTTCCAATCAAACCACAGAATACCATTTTTAAATCAGTTTTTTGTCGGATCATACCACACACTCATATAAAATTATCCAACCTTACCTAAAAGTCTTTTAAACAAATACTACTACATAAATACTACAACAATAACCTACAACAAGACATACAATAAATTGACACACAGAATCACACATACAAGACAAATGTTGCTAAAACGGTAATAGGATTTAAACATTCCTGACAAATTTACCCATATTTCAAAAGTTGACTTCACAATCCCACAAAACAAAAGGATATTCCACATAACCACAAAACTTCAAATCATGACATCATATTTAGCATTCACTGAATTGCTATTAAACATTAGCAACAGTCGCTGCAAGCCGTAAAACAACACACCATAACACAAGCAAACATTAAAACAACAACAACAACAACAATTAATTATATTAACAAATATACATAAATAATAACAACAAAATATAGTAATTTATTAATTACATTTAATGAGAAAACAAAATTATAACGAAAAGAAAAAAACTAAAAATTCAAACAAAAATCGATCAATTTACCCGACAAGCAGACAACAACAACAACACAAGACATGACATGATTAATGAAAATGAACATCATTAACAAACAAACTTATTGATTTATGTAAGATCCAAAATTGAATAACAAAAACCCAGTCAAAACAAACAAAACAGAAATAATAATTAAACATTTTCTTATAAATTTATAAGTTTTAAGGTATATTGAAGTAAATGAGAAAACAAACAAAAATGAAACAAACCAACAACAACAACAACAAAAATATATAATTATTATTAGTTGTATCCTTAAACTGATCAATAAAAATTAAAAAAAGTTTAAAACAAAACCAAATGTATGGCGAAGTTTTTATTTGTCAAGGCAAAGGTAACATATTAGCGGCATCTTGCGTATTGAGGCATCTTGGGACTTACACTTAAAATCGATTGGATTCTGACTCTTTTAGCTATGTCGATGTCGTGTCATACAGCTCATGGTTCATCCGATGGCAAAGCTCGCCGTCGACACAGATAGGTCCATATATTTTTTTGGAGTACTTTTCTCTCGAATACTCCCAGGTTTTGTATGTCCGTTGTCGTAAGCACCTACGATTCGGCAGCATACAACAGAACGGTTAAAATTAAAACCTGATGTAGATGTTTCTTAGTATCCTGAGGTAAGGTGGTATTACTAATATGCTGCCGACATATATTGGCAAACATTATTCTCCGCTTGATTTCTTGGCTGACATTATTTTTCGTTTCGACAGAAGAATCGAGGTAGCTAAACTCATCTTCTACCTCAAACAAAAAAATAATTTTCAACGTTGACTTGTGGAATATGGTGCCAAACATATTGACACCAGACTCTCACATCACCTTCTCCATAACATTAGTAAATAGTGTACAGGACAAGCTATCGCCCTGTCTGAGACCCTTTTCCGTGTTGAATGGTTCAGAGTGATTCTAACCAATCGTATCCATGGATTTGGTGTAGTCCAAGGAACATCTGCAAAGTCGAATTAGTTTTGCAGGAATATCAAACTCAGACATGGTCTCATATAGCCTTTTCCTTATCGGAGAGTTGAAGTCGACAAAAAGATGGTAGGTGTCAATCAGAGAATGACAATAAGTTCTCGGCATTAAAACATATATAAGTACGTACCCATAATTTGTATACTTGTGTGGAACTATACACACAGAGAATGCTTACAAACTCTTATTTGCATTGAAAAAACATGTTTGCACACTATTTATAACGAACGTTACCTCTACCTACCCTTACTTTTGTTTCTCATACACAAGTATACACAAAATACACTTGACGCACACGAAGTCGGAAGCCAAAGCAGACTGAACTTAATTATGAAGTTTTTTAGCCAAGATACTGATCATCATAAATCATCGTGTTTGATCGTTCTTAAATTCATCAACTCTTCTAAGCACTACGGGTGAGATGAGTACTCCTGTGTACTCCTGTACATTCCCATACTCTACGGAACAGAAATAGAAATTTGACATGTATAACTAGCACCAAACACCACCAACACTTGTAACTACATGTGCTGGGTTCTCGTGTACTTGGGTATACCAATGCACGAGTGTGTGCGGGTATGGGCATGGTTTGATCGTTTACTCTTTACACAAGCACATGTTTGGACATTAATACTTCAACAGTACTCTTATTATATATTTTGCCACTCTCGTGTCAATCTGCTTTCCAGAATTTTTTATAAAGTTAATAGTTTATCCGTCGTAGATTTACTAGGTCTAAAGCCGTACTGATAAGACCCATTTAGTTTGTCTACAATTGGCTTTAGACGTTTAAACAATATTCTCGCAAGGACCTTGTACGCAATTGGTAATAGGCTTACTCCACGGTAGTTCTTACACTCACTATGATTATATTTTTCGTATATGGGCCATAACAGACTGAAACTCCACTCCCCGGACATGCTCTCATCTAGCCAAATGTAATCCATGAGCTAATGCATGCTCCTAATCAGCTCCTGTCTCGTGTTCAGCTTCAGACGTGTTGCCTCTCGTTTCTCCTCCCTGTGCCGTTCACGAACAGCTCGCGTTGTCATTAGCTGCAGTTTCGCCCTGTATGCAGCATCCATCTCTCTTATGGCATTACGTATGGAGTCGGCTATATATTGCCACTGCGAAGTAAGCATTCCTTAGCAGTCGAGGTAGGTGGTTGGAATAGGCGCCCACTACCTCTGTGTACTGCAGTTTACCGATGTCCTGCTTTAGTTGTGTCTGGTTACGTACGTTTTTCGCCATGAGTACCTTAACTGCGGTATGGTAGTAGTAGGAGTCAATGTTCGCACCTCTGATCACTCGTAGGTCCAGAACAATCGATTTCATCGACTATCATGTGATCTATCTTAGTCCTCGGCAATTGATGATCTGGAGATAACCATGTTGTCTTATGAATATTTCTATGGTCAAATTTAGTGCTGCTAACTACCATATTTTTTGTCGCAGAAAAATAATTCAGTCTTATATCATTGTTTGACGTTTCGGTGTGCAGACTAAATTTTCCGATGGTAGGCTCCAAAGCGGGGGACCGGCATACGGGAGATCCCAGGTTCGACTCCAGTCATATAAATTTTTCTTTCATTGCCGGCGATGTTATCGTCAGTAACTTCACAGTATAAGTGTCGAGTCAATCGGCATGTCTAGTAAAAGCTAATTAAATGACGGTCGCATTCGTCAATAAACAAGTAGGTGCCGTTAGTTGTGAATCTAAAAATAGAAAGCGTGTTAGTTCACAACAAGGCGAGAAGCTATCTAATACCTCATTCATGGGGAGTGAAGGCAAAATTAAGTTTTTTGAGTTTTAAGGCTCAAATACGGTATACCTGCCTATTTTAGCATTAATCTCGCCTAATACAATTTTTATGACATGACTCGTGCTACGGTCATATACATTTTCTAGTTTCTCGTAGAATATAAGTGTCATGTGGAAAAACTTTGTCTTGACTCTTATGGTGGCTATTCGTTCACACACCGGGTTGAACCGTGGAATTAGGTGGCGCAATCTCTTGCCAACCACAAATCCACATCCAAACTCTGCATTTGTCTGCATGGCCAATATAGTCTGCATGGCCAATTTCCTGTAAAGCAGTTATGTCAGAATTGCATTCTTTGAGGACTTCCGCCAGTTGGATGAAGGCACCTGGTCTTGACGTTGAGCCTAAGTGCCTGGGTTTTATGAACTTAACCTTCGCTGTTATTACGATGACATACAGACGACCGGACGGACATCTTTTGATGGACTCATACGCTGATCATTGATATGTATTGGCTTGAAATCCGAGACTGAAATATTGGTACTAGCGATTTTCAACGGTTTTTGATGGTATTTTATCATCAAAAGTCGTAAAAAGTTTATTGAGATGCCAAAAATCGTAAAAAAATGTTGGTATAAAAATTACAGGGTTAAATCCATTTTTTTTGACCGAGATGCATTTTTAACATATTGTAAATAGAAAAAAAAGTTCTCGTAAGTGAAAACGTCCCATGTATGTTTATGATAAAAAAATTTTTAAACTTTCCAACAGAAGTTTCAGTTTGCATCTGGCAGCACCAGTATTGCCAGAACCCGAAATATATATAGCTATTTAAATGGTAACGGGTGAAGAATCATGGATTTATGCGTATGTAACCGAAACAAGGCGTGGTCCTCGTTTTTGAAAGCCTAAAGAAGCTTTTGAAGACTTCAGACAATCTTCTGATTATTGTTAAAAAAAAATCGAAAAATAAACATAAAAGGCAACCGTCGTATATGTGCAGAATCTGGTAAACATTTATAAATACAATTGGCTGTTATAGTGTGATGAATTTTCAAGGCCCACCCAACCGCTTGAATGGGACGTACCAGATATAGTTGTCTGATTTCGGAAAAACTTTGTGCTATATGGGGGTACTAATGATCCTATTCTCCGATTCTGCTCAAACTATGTACAATAAGTATAATAGTCAGGAAAATACGTTTTGCAAAATTTAGTCAAAATTTTTCAATCCAATATGACACTATACATATTGTTTGGGAGGTACCCGAAGTTGAGACACTTTTGGGTCCGAACTATTAGATTTTCTTAATTTCGGATTGGTACAAACAGTCACTAATTTTAATGTTGCTGCAACAAGTCCTTCGTTTTTGTTCCAACAATGTATGGGGAAAAATTACTGTGGGGTGTGGCCATGTTGCCCATATGCATTCCGTATATAGTTTTGGAATAATATTAACCCATGCAAAGTTTTGAAACAATGGATTACGTCTTTCGAAAACTTTGGAACTTTGAGCCCCCAGCGACACAGGTTAACATACTCCAATTGTGCTCAAACTCTGGCTGTGGTAAAATCTGCAAAAACTTAACATTTTGTAGGGTTGGTATTGACAAAAGTTCAATATTCAATAATGCAGTTAAATCGTAAAAAAATCGTAATCGTAAAAAATCGAAGTCCTATGTTGTACATGTGCGTAATCGGGTCAAAATTGAAGGTGATTGAAGGCTTGGAAGTGGCACACAAAGTATGCCCTGAAACTTCGCACTGAAACTTCACATGAGTTATTGGGTCTCATGCATAAAAACGAGTAAAAGCGCTGAGTTGAGTCAGGTGAGCAATTGCTCGTAAGTCGAGTTCGAACAAACAGCAACAGCTTTTGCTCAGTTTCGTATGCATAAAAATGAGTTCAAACCAATTGCAATTACTTAAGCAAAGGGAGATCAAACGTCCAATTGTTATTGAAGTGCAAACATGGCGTCAAGTAAAAGTGAAGTAGAATCAAATAATAATAATAAAATAGAAACTGTCAATTTTTCTAAATTTTTAGTAGAAAAAATTAAACAAAATAAATATTTACTAGGAAAAGAAAAAAAAAACAATAGAAATATTTGTAACAGAAATTAAGCAAAAATTTGGCGTTGTTGGGTTCCGGAATGGTGTCATTAGCCATGGGCATTTTCCATAGTCCTCATCCCCGAGAAGTAATGCATCGTTTATTGTATTTTGCATTATTATACATACCTCGCTGTTTCGTAAGATGCGTAAGTCATGAACTGAACCAGGCCAGGATATGTCAACGCTTGTAAAAAGTTATTTTCCATCACAAGTTGCCTGTACATTTATAGAGTGGAAGCCTTTTCTACAAATATACTCATCGCTTTGATTTGAGTTTTTTTAATTTTTATATGAGTACAATCGATCACTCCAATTGCAAACGGAAAGCAATAAATTGCTTGCCATTTCATTTGAGCATCTTTATTTCATCTGCATCTTTCGGGAATTTCATCCACTCGCTTGCTTTGGCATATATAAGTTTCGCAACTTCCGCAATAGTTCGCGACACAGTTGATTGATGGACTCTAATATCCGTGGCTATACCATTTTGAAATCCAGGATCTGCACAAAATCTTAAATACAGTCGAATTTTATCAATATTGCGGGGGCACCACTACAACGAGTTTCTTCTGACTCCTCAAAAAAATAATTAGCCAACCAGCAGATGCTACTATCATCAAACCTATGTTTTTATTATTTTATTATTAATTATATATAAAACAAAAAAATTAATAATTATGAATACAACCCTGATAATTTTTTTTCCTTACTTGCTAAATTTGTTTTTCGCTGTTGATAACATTTGGTATTTCTTTGTGGCACAAAATATTCAGCCATGATTCCTTTTTAGTATACGCGAGTCAACTATAAGGCATGCTCAACAAAATTTGAGCAAGAGCTCACAAAAAAAAGCAAAAGCTTGTTTTTATGCATATGAAAATGAGCACTAGCTCATCTAACGTAGTTCAAACTGAGCAAGACGAGATCAAACGTGAGCAGTGAGTAAAAGCAAATACATCAAATTTTATTATGCATACAACAAGCACCTTTTACTCAAAAAATCGAGTCAGAGCTCAAGCTCACGTTTTATGCATGAGACCCATTATCTCACTAATGCACATAATCCCCTAAAATTGTGTAGCACCTTTCATACAATATAAATAACATATTAATAAAAAAAAATTATTATAAATTTGTACATGCTTTTTAAATCGAAGTCTACGTATAGCAACAACACATAGACTAATGAAGATTTGGAAAATTAAGTATCTTGTTTACATATTTTCAGATACAAGATTAAAGGTCTCTATAAAAAAAACTGATTTATTATTGATAAAATAACGTAAATTATTGAAATATTTATTAAATATAAAAACTTACCCCTACAGCAGCTACAGCATCAATTTCCTGGAAAGAAAAAACAAACATAAATGATATAAAACTTACTGTAAAATTCATATAACTAAAAATAATTCTTATACAAATTCTTTTTCACAAAATCCTTTACAAACTCATAACGGAAACTTAAATGAATTCGAGTAATACATTCGCATTCACATACATACACAATAAACTGAAAAATATTTACATTTAAATAAAAGCCATCTGTAGTTACAACATTCACAAGTGCGCGCACACACATACACATGTAAATGTTAATAAAAGACATCCTGGATGAAGCCAATTCACTGGAAATCAACTTTAGAAGCTTTTTACTTAACTTTAAAGCCGACAGTGGCTGACTGAGTGGGTGGTTGGTTGGTTGGTAGCGTATATATTGGCCACACTCATTCAAATGTGCTGCCATGAATGTGGCATTTATGTTTTACATGCTGGCAGCGATAACTACGGAATACCATATCCGCGGAAACAGGAGCTGAAACAAAAATAAAACGCTCTACCATTTACCATTGTTCTCTATAAAACTATATACGACCCGGGCTATTACCCCATAACAATGCCCAGCTAGCATAGCATAGTAGAGCACCCCCCAAAATGTAGGAGGCAGTACCATAAAAACCAAAAAAAAAACACCCGACTTTATCCTGGGGCATTGCAGGGTTCGTTGGAGCTTCCACCCATGCCTTCCCCACAACAACAATAGTTTCATGTACATGATACGCGGATGTGAATGTATTGGTCGCCACACATGAACCGGACCATGTTACCGAGGCGCTACATTATGGCGGAGACAATAACTTCTCCCTACACAAACGACAAACGGCAAATGTCGTCGCTGTGTATTGTTTGTACTGACTGACATGCAGAACTCAACAAGAGGAGCAGACATGAAAGGCACGAAAGGAATGAATGGCAGTGGGTCTAAATATTATATGGAACATTTTTAGTTTGAGGTTATTGTTGGACAAAATGTGAAAAGAAAAATATTAATAGGTTTTATTTCTACAGGCACACCATGTTACACTAAAGTCGCTTGTAATGTTTTAGGTTTAGAGATATTATGAAAATACTACAGAGATGGTTGAGGTGACTGGGTCATTCAACCTTTAGGGATAGGGAGCCGCAAAGTGGTCATATGTTTCGTAGGTTGCATGTATAGTGCCTTAGATGCTTAAAGTGGCAATTGTTTAGCATTAATTTGGCTGTGACATGGTTCGAGGTGTTTAAATGTTGTGGTGGACTTTTAGTGATGTTCGGACTAGTTTATACCGAAGTAAACATGGACAACGACGAATGGTCCACATTTAAATAGATAAAATGACACTAAAAAACACTTTTTCTGATCGTAAGCGGAATTTGATGTATCATTTGATACACTTAACGTAAATTTAATATATAAAAACACGATCGACTAAAATTAACAATCAAACAGTTTAAAATGAGACATTATTAGAATATTTAACGAAACCAGAGCCATAAAGTCTAAGCCAATTCAAATGTCGAAGACATTGAAAATAATAAATGTGTTTCAATGTTTTAGACGAGAAACACCAGTATATTTAAAAAAATATGTTAAATGATTATTAACACTAAAGTTTTTCAATAAAAATATTTTAATTTTTTCTAGACCTGTCTTTTATATTCAAGGTTAAGACCTAGTGCTAGATTAATTTAACATTTGTTTTTCCATAAATTTATAGAAATGACGAAATTTGTAATATATCAATACTATAGACAACAGCAACATTTTTATAAAAAATCTGAACAAACAATGAGGCCAAGATCATTGAAAACACTAAAGAAAATTTTTTGAAAAATAATAAATAAAAATTTCAAAACACAAATACCTCAAGCTCGAGTAATCAATTAAATTATAGTAACACTCAACATTTATTTTAAAACTCTATTAATTTTCTCATTTCCTCCTACATTATTTAAATTCTGACTATCTAGCAACGTAGTCTCTAGACAAAAGATCGTCGTGTAGTACTTTATTCCATACTATTACATATTTCTCTGCGCCGTTACCGATGTAACATGTTCATAATATAATTTTCAAAGTTAAATGTTTTCCTCTTTTTTCTATTATCCTTTTAAATTCAAGTATTCTCCGTCAAAGGTTCCATTATCATAACAATAGTCAAAACCATTGCCACTGCCATTATCAGTGCAATAATTATTCCCATGTTTAAGATAACGATGCATTTCTGTATAGAAATAAATGACTTTTAGCCCTACAATCATGGAAGGAAACAGTTATGTACAATGTACGTTTGTGTATGTGCATTAGGGTGGCACTCTGTTTTGGACAACAACAAACAAATAGGTTGACAATTTTAAGTAAAAAAACAATATATATTTTTAATAATATTTTTACTATATTTAATATTTTTAATATTATTAATATTTTTAATATTTTTAAGTTTTTTAATATTTTTAATATTCTCTTGTTTGTTATTGTCTATCTGTGAAGCTCACACACACCGGTGCGAAAATGGTATAAATTTTTTTTCTATTCTATGCAATTTTGTCCGATGGACAAAGCATAGACAAGAGCTTGTGTGGATTATGTTGACGTGTGGTCTTCGTTGATACCATTTTCGCACCGGTGTGTGTGAGCTTCACATTGATTGCTTGAAGCTTTTAACACATAAGGTTGAGATAATGAGTGGAGAAGGCATAGCAAACGGCACTGATGATGATGGTTTGGCAACCATCGATATAGCTATCTGCCCTGCCAGCTGTCAACATAATCCATTTCACACAAATCTTGTAAATACAAATTCTATTAGCAACAATAGAAAGATCTTGAACCGAACAACGAAACCAAACTCATTATTTACATATACAGATCAACAATACAAAACAAGAGATTTTAAATATTTTTAACATTTTTAATATTTTTTGCATTTTTAATATTTTTTTATTTTTTAATATTTTTACTATTTTTAATATTTTGGATTTCAAAAAAATATATTGTATTTAGTATTTTGATTTATGTTCATATTTTTAATATCTATAACATTTTTAATAACTTTGTATCACATCTAGCTGTCGTTGGTGGACTTTTAGCAGGTATATATTGTTTTTTTTATTAATGCCCTAGTGTTTTTCAACCCGATCAAATATTACAAAGTATTATTTCAACTACATTTTTATTTCGTAACTACATTCCCAATCATTCAACTTGGTGTGCCACTCTAATAGCTGTAAATACTACAACTCATCAGTCCGTTATAACGTATACATGCAGAGTTTGTTTTTGGAGCTATTTGCAGCCGCACTGTACTACACTGAGACCAAAGCGTTTTCGAATTTTTCAACATTCTATGGTCACACATATGCAAATATACAAAAGAATGATCTTTATTTATACAACTCGAGAACTTTGCACGTACACACACACACACACACACACATGTTAACATACTAGGACCACATATATACAAACATAGGGTTGCATAAGTATAGCCTGGAAACTCTATAAAATTCTATGAAAATCACTGACATATCTTTACAAAGCCCCCGGAATTCGTTGTATGCAACAAATACGCTTGCACACACACACACAATACTGTGAAACATACCCAGCAGCGGAAAAGACGAGGCATTGTAAAAATATGCCTGCCAATATGCCTTCAAAGGCAGTTTGTTGACATTCAAATACGCCTTCCTTTTCCAGGCATGTATACAGGCTATAATAAGTCCTTCACTAAGCCTAACAAAAAATTCCATACACATGCACATTTCGCTTCTCAAATGAGACCTGTAATGAGGCCTCTTACTAGGGTGAGAAAAGATCCCGCAGACATGCCTCTTTCCCTTCTAAAAACTGGCCTGTGAGCAGCCCTACTGTGTACCCCACAAAATACCATAGATGTGCACAAAGGGGATGCAAACTTTCTTGCCTTAAACAGGCCTGTTGACAGTCCTATTAGTAGAAGGCAGAATTGGCGTTTATAGCCATGCACTTGTCACTTCTCCGATTAGCCCTGTAGACAGGCCTCTAAAGGGAAGGAAAGACAGATGCTGTTGTTTATGAAAACCACATGTTTGTTATTTGTTGTACAACAACTATATCACGTGATAGCCGAGTAGGTAGCATGCCCAACTATGAATACTGAGGTCGCGAGTTCGATTCCCGCTGCTGGAGTTTAAAAAAAAAAAAGTTATTACAAATTGAAATAAATATTGTATTAAAAATTTATAAAAAGTAGGAAATCATCTGATATGGAAATAATTCGCATATGTTTTTTTTTATTTAAGTCCTTCTATAAATGCTCTTTTGCAGGCCTGCAAGCTGGTCTGCAGTAGCAATGCCTCATAGAAGGCCCTTGTTATTAGGACTCCAAGCAGGACATACTAGGCATGCCAACTGAAACGCCTTCAATGAGAAAGGGAATGTGCAGGCCTTGCCTGCCTATGACACCCTATGTTAATTTGAAATGAAGACTGCATTTGAAGGGTAGGGCTTCTGACTGCCTTTGCAGGCCTGTAAGAAGGCATGCAAAGCCCCATTTTTTGCTGCTGGGTACGTACTCTATCCCAGCTGCAAAAAATGGGGCTTTGCATGCCTTCTTACAGGCCTGCAATGGCAATGGTGTCATAGGCAGGCAAGGCCTGCACATTCCCTTTCTCATTGAAGGCGTTTCAGTAGGCATGCCTAGTATGTCCTGCTTGGAGTCCTAATAACAAGGGCCTTCTATGAGGCATTGCTACTGCAGACCAGCTTACAGGCCTGCAAAAGAGCATTTATAGAAGGACTCAAAACATATGCGAATAATTTCCATATTAAATGATTTCCTACTTTTTATAAATTTTTAATACAATATTTATTACAATTTGTAATAACTACTTTGATTAAACTCCAGCAGCGGGAATCGAACTCGCGACCTCAGTACTCATAGTTGGGCATGCTACCTACTCGGCTATCACGAGATTTTGTTGTTGTACGATAAATAACATACATGTGGTTTTCATAAACAACAGCATCTGTCTTACCTTCCCTTAAGAGCCTGTTTGCAGGCATATTTTTACAATGCCTTGTCTTTTCCGCTGCTGGGATATACTGCAGTCATGTGGGTATGTGCGTATATGTTTGCATGTTATTGCAACAGCCATAGCAACAATGGCATCATCGCTATCTTCACCACCATCACAATCGCTGTTAATAGTGGCAATACTGGTATGTGCGTGTGTGTGTGTATGGCGAAGTATACGGCGCTAAAAATTCTTTGTCCTTGTTGTTGGTGTATGGCTTTTGTGTCACAGACAAACGGAAATTATGGCAACATAACCAGTGTAGAAAACGATATCAACATGAATCAGTGAGGGGGAAGAAGAAGTTTCAAATTAAAATCAGATCCGATGTAGTGCAGGATGAATATTGGACTACATTTTATGAGCTAATAATGAATGACGGAACACATGGATTTAAAAATTTAAAAAAAAATATTAGACAACTAAAAATTTTCAATTGCATTAAAGGAAGTGGAATCAAGTGGAATCTGGCAACTCTGTTGAAGTTAGACGTAAAAAAAATTGTACCGCGATCGCTGCAACAAAATACACAGTTTAAATATAAATAACGATTGTTATATTCCAACAGCTGATTGGTATTTGAGAGAATAGCTTGTGTACTCTCGCTGAAACATAAAGTATGCCGAAACAAACACGCAGAAGTTTAATTACAAAACACAAAAAAGTTGTTTGTCCACAATGTAAGACAGAAGTGTGTGAAAGAGAAGATGCAATGGAGTGTGATAGTTGTAGTAAAACTCTCCACTCTTTGTGTACAAAACTTAATAAGGTGGAGATTGAGAGGCTTGTTAACGACTCCTCTCTAGAATACAAGTGTCATTTTTGTCAACCTGACAATGACAACAGAGATGGCATAAGTACTATTTTGCATGAGATGAGAGAAATGAAACAAACGATGAATTTTATGTCGGCCCAATATGATGAGATTTTAAGAGGAGTCAAGAAAAATACTACTGCTATTAAATCGTTGCAGAAAGAAAATAAGTCCTTAAAGGATGATGTTAAAACCTTAAAATCGACTGTTGCTTTCCTAAATGGAGTGCGAGTCCAAAATGATTGTATTATTAATGGTATCAAAGCTGGTGAAAACTCAAAGGCGGTTGATGTGGTGCTTGAAGTAGCTAAAAAGGCCGGTGCAGATATATGTGAAGATGAAATCGAGGATGCTTATTTCATGGGCCGTAACCGGAAAGAAAATAATGCATCGCTTGTTGTAAAATTTACTAATAGGAGAAGCAAGGTTGCGTTAATGAAGGAGAAAAACAAACTGAAAGAGGTAGCTGATATGCAAAAGGTTTTTATCAACGATTTCTTGGCAAAGGAAAGTTTGGAGCTGTTAAAGTATGCTAAATCCTTGAAATCAGTGGGGTATAAATATGTGTATGCTAAAGCTGGTAAGGTGCTTGCCAAGAGAGATGAACGCGCACGACAAATCTGGATAAAATGTTTGGAGGATGTCGATGAACTGTTATCAAAGTCCGCTATTACTGGAAGACGGTCATTCCGCAGTGGCATAGCTCGTGGCAATGATGAAGAATATGAGAGTGAAGATGATGAAGCTAGTGATGGATTTGTATCGCCAAACATATAATGCCAAGTAAATTTTTGATAATTTTTATTTTTCTTATTATTTTTTCTTTTTATGATTTCTAAATATTTTTTAATATAAATTCTTATAATTCCTATATTGTTAAATACAACCAAAATTTTCTAAATATTTTATCTGTGAATGTAAGGAGTATTTCTTCGATAAGTAAATTCAATCGTTTTAAAAACAAAATCATCAAATTAGCGAAATTGCCTGATATTATAGCCGTGCAGGAAACGTGGTTCAGCAGCCAAAATGTAGCATTGTACTCTATAGATGGTTTTAATGCGATTCACTGCAGTAGGGATGATAGTTTTGGAGGAACCACAATGTATGTGAACGTAAATATAACACATTGGATTTTGATACAAGAAAGTAGGGGTAGCCTAGATTTAATTGCAGTGGAATTGCCAGAAATTAAATTGAATAACTGCAATGTGATTATCATGTCTGTTTACAGGTCTCAACGTTGCAAAATAACCTCGTTTGTAAATATGATGGAAAATGCTATTGCAAATGTTGGTACCAGGCCGATGGTGATAGTGGGGGACGTTAATGTTGATTTTAATTCAATAAGTAGGGATACTCGTTATGTTAGTAATATGTTTAACGACTTTAACTTGCGTTCTTGCCACAATCATATCACTAGGCCACAAAGTGGAACATCAATTGATTGAGTTAGTAGTAATTTTAATGATAAAATTGTTGTGCATAGTATCGAGAACGAATTGTCCGACCACAATGTTTTGAGTTGCTGTATTAATTTAGACTTTAGGCCAAATAACAGCATAGCCCATAAAACCGTGAAATGTGATTTCACTAAGTTAACCAGCATATTAAATAATAATCTGCCTGCAATACTCAATACAAATACAAGTTCATCTGAACTAACTGAAAGACTTGTACAAACTTTTTCTGATAGTACAACGACTAGTACTACTTTCATTGATATACGTTCGGAATTGACTCCATGGATGACAGACAATTTGATTTTGCTTGTTCAATATAAAAAGAGGCTTCTAAAGGCCAGACGGAAGAATAAAGAAAATATAATGATTTCTGAAAGCTTAAAACGAATAAGTAAAATTATTAAAAATTGCAACACAGTTTTAATGGAAGAATTCTATAAGAAAAACTTAAATTCGTACAAGGGCGATAAGAGAAAAACGTGGGATTTCTTAAACAAACAATTTGGTCGCAATAAAAAACCTTTTAATGAAATTATTTTAGAAGATGGGAATATAATAAGGACTGAACATTCTATGTCAACTGCTTTTAATACTCACTTTGTTGAGTCAGTAAAATCTTTAAAAAATAGTATACCACAAAATGTTGATGATGACATTAATTTGTTTGGTACACTAGTTCCTGATCACAGCTGTTTTACCTTGCAAGAGGTTCTCAATGTGCAAGTTGAAAACGTTATAACTGGGCTTGATAGTACGAAAAGTTCGGGTCATGACAATATTACATCTAGAATGTTACTGATAAATAAACCCATTATAGTACAAATTCTTGCAACCATTTTTAATAAGATGATTCTAGAAAAAAAATATCCCAATGTTTTGAAAGTTCACAAGGTAATTCCCATTCCCAAGAAATCATCTTCTAGAATGTTAACTGATTTTAGACCGATATCAGTGTTATCCATAATTGATAAAATATTTGAAAAATTAATATTCGAACAACTTTCTAAATATATCCATGAACACAACATATTATATAAACGTCAATATGAGTTTAAGAAAGGATCTGGTACAGAAGAGGCTTTGGTCAATGTGATAGAGTGTATATGTGCAGGAATTGATGCTGGGAATAAAGGGGTAGCCGGTGTCTTCTACGATTTTTCTAAGGCTTTTGATCTGGTTCAACATGACATCCTGTTAAAAAAATTAAAAAATATTGGTGTATGTGATGCTACTTTAGAACTTTTTGAAGATTATTTAAAAAATAGATTCCAATATGTTCAAATTGGAGAATCGAAAAGCAATTTGTTGCCAGTTAAATATGGGGTTCCTCAGAGAAGTGTTTTGGGTCCACTTTTATTCAAAATATATATTAACGATTTAAAAAATATAAAATTCTTTGGGAAATTGTTCTTGTTTGCCGATGACGTTTGCCTTCTTTATGATTACAAACATGAGGCGGTTCTTCGAACTCAAATCGAATATGACGCAGCGATATTCGCTGAATTTGCACGTTTAAATAAACTAGTCTTAAACACCAGCAAGACAAAATTTATAAGATTTAAACCTTATGTGTGCGGGAGTGATGGAAATATGTCAATACATGTAGACGGCTCGCTTATATCTGAATCTCAAAGTGTAAAATATTTGGGAATGACTCTTAGTCATAACCTGTCATGGGATGCTCATATTAACGAGGTAAAAGCTAAAATTTCCTCGGCCACTGGGATATTATATAAATTCAAAAATAAGCTAAGCAGGGATATCAAAATGATGGTTTATGAATCTCTTATACACTCACATTTAACGTATCTTCCGATTATATATGCTTATAAGAAATGCAGTTCATTGAAAGCTTTACAATCCGCACAAAATAAAGCACTGAAGATAGTTTATAATTTACCATTAACATATCGTTCGATCAATTTGTACAAACATAAGGCAAAGACAGTTTTGCCAATACAAGGTCTTTATAAGCGACAACTGTTAGTATACATGCACAAGTCTGCTCTAGGAATATCAGAGGGATCTGTTGAGTTTGTTCGAAATCGACTAAGGACAGGTAGAAATACGAGACAAGCGGACAATATTACAATTTCTAGATGTCGATTAGATGTAACAAAGCAACGTATTGGTTTTGCTGGACCTAACGAATACAATAACATGCCTGCTTATTTAAAAAATATTCTTGACATTTCAGTTTTTAAAGGAGAAATAAAAAAATACCTTTTAGAAAACGTTGAAATACTTCTTATGTAATAAAATCAATATATATTATTAATTGTTATATTTTTGTTTTTTATAAATTTTGTGAGAATCAGATATTATGATGATATTAATAATAGTTGCCAGTTTGCTCCTATAAAGCCTATAAGGCGCTGGGGCTATAAATATTAAATGTGTATGTAATATTGAAATATAAATAAAAAAAAAAAAAGAATCGATAAATGGCGTAAATATGTGCATAACATGACTTACAGTTCAACATATAGCCTTCGTGATAGGAACTACCTACTTGCAATAATGTGGATGGAATCGGTACTAAAATAAACCCTGAAAACATTTAGAGGTATATTTAACACCACAAATTTTCAACAGCAACACATTTAAATTAATATTGAACACTTTTTTGTCCATTTTTCTACCTTTGTTTAACATATTATTTTATCCAACAATTGAAATCATTATAGTTTTGTAATTTATGTAACAAAGTAATATAAATAAATTATGTATCCAATATAATGCCTCATATATTGTTACAGTAATTTGCATAGTGTTTTAATTTTATTTAATAAATAATAATTTACATAGCTTTTGTTATAGACTGCAGCCAGAAAAAAAAAACACAGACAAAGATTTGATGAGCACTAAAACAATATCAATAATGAATGTTACTGTGAGACACATAAAATATTTGTAAAATAAATTGTAACAATAAATCATTTAATGATAATGGCGAACAATTGAAATGCTATTAAAATATTTTTCGATTTTGTTTTTCTTCTTAAATAGTTATGATTAATAGCAATTGTGTTCGTTAATCTATATAATCAATTTTGTTTTGTTTAATTAACAGTTATATTGGTAATAAATATACATTTGAAAAACAAATTATAAAGTGTTGTTTGCTATAAAAATGGCAAAACTAGTGATGCATTAGTTCCACTTATACACAGTCAATTTGATTTATTTGTAAACTAAATATATCTTTGGAAAAATTGTTTGAACATTTCATAGAACATTTAAAATTAGTGATTTGTACAAAAGTTAAATACTTACAATATTTGATATTATTTTAATTTTTGTTATTATTTTTATTTCAAAAATCAGGAACATATAAATATACATAATATAAATACATATAAATATAAATAATATTAAAAATATTAAAATTATGAAAAATATTAAAAATACTAAAAATATTAAAAATATTGAAAATATTGAAAATATTAATAATATTAATAATATTAATGATATTAAAAATATTAAAAATATTTACAATACTAAAAATATTAAAATATTAAAAATAATAAAAATATTAAAAATATGATATTGTCATAGTTCGGTTTGAGATCAGTTCTATTGGCAATTATTTATTATTGTCAATAGGTTTTTAATCAAGAGTTTGTGAAATGTATTATGTTGACAGCAGGTTAGGCGTATGACGTCATTTCGACATTAACATTATTAAAAATGTTAAAAATATTAAAAACATGAATATGTTTTTCATTAAAAATTTTAAAAATAATAAAAATATTAAATATATTACAAATATTGAAAATATTTAAAATATTAAAAGTACTAAAAATATTAAAAATATGAATATGATTTTCATTGTTCGGTTCAAGATCTTTCTATTGTTGCTAATAGAATTTGTATTTACAAGATTTGTGTGAAATGGATTATGTTGACAGCTGGCAAGGCGGACAGCTATTTCGATGGTTGCCAAACCATCATCATCAGTGAAGTTTGCTGTGCCTTCTTCAATCATTATCACAACCTTAAGTGTTAAAAGCTTCACACAATCAATGTGAAGTTCACACACACCGGTGCGAAAATGGTATCAACGAAGACAACACGTCAATATAATCCACACTAGCTCTTGTCTATGCTTTGTCCATCGGACAAAATTGCATAGAATTGTTTTTGGCATCAAATGCCAACCCAGTGTACCTCCCGTGTATGTATTCTCTTGTTTGTTTTTATCGATCTGTGCAGAATATAAATATGTTTTTCATTGTTCGGTTTGAGATCTATTCTACTATTGCTTATAGAATTTGTTTTTACAAGAGTTGTGTGAAATGGATTATGTTGACAGCTGGCAGGGCAGATATCTATTTCAATGGTTGCCAATCCATCATGATCAGTGCCGTTTGCTGTGCCTTCTCCACTCATTATCACAACCTTAAGTGTTAAAAGCTTCACACAATCAATGTGAAGTTCACACACACCGGTGCGAAAATGGTATCAACGAAGACAACGTCAACATAATCCACACAAGCTCTTGTCTATAGGACAAAATTGCAAATTCTGTGCAGAATATGAATATGTTTTTCATTGTTTGGTTTGAGATCTATTCTATTATTGCTAATATAATTTGTTTTTACAAGAGTTGTGTGAAATGGATTATGTTGACAGCTGGCAGGGTAGATAGCTATTTCAATGGTTGCCAAACCATCATCATCAGTGCCGTTTGCTGTGCCTTCTCCACTCATTATCACAACCTTAAGTGTTTAAAGCTTCACACAATCAATGTGAAGCTCACACACACCGGTGCGAAAATGGTATCAACGAAGACAACGTCAACATAATCCACACAAGCTCTTGTCTATGCTTTGTCCATCGGACAAAATTGCATAGAATTGTTTTTGGCATCAAATGCCAACCCAGTGTACCTCCCGTGTATGTATTCTCTTGTTTGTTTTTATCGATTTATCGATTTTTAATATTAAAAATATCAAAAATATGCTCTTGTTATGTATTGTGGGGACCGGCCGTGGCATAGTGGTTAGAACACGCGACTACCATGCGGGAGATCGCAGATTCAAACCTGGCTCCAGTCAATCTTAAAAGAAAAAAAAAAAGAAAATAAAATTTTCTTTCATTGTCGGCTCCCCTCGAATGTTGTTGACAGCAACTTCGCAGTATTAAGCGTCGATTCAATCGTCGTGTCTAGTAAGAGCTTCTCAAACAGTGACGTTCGCATTCGTCGATAAACAAGTAGGTGCCGTTAGTTGTGAATCTAAAAATAGAAAGCGTGTTAATTCACAACAACGCGAGAAGCTATCCCATACCTCATTCATGGGGTGTAAAGGGAAATTAAGTTAAGTTTTTTTATGTATTGTTGATCTATATGTGTACATTAGACCGGATCGCCAAAAAATATTTCCAAAGTCGAGGGCAAATATTAAAGATCACCCCGAGACAACTTAAAAAAAAAAATTTTCCTCCCCCTTCCCCCGGAAAAACAGCCGAAACCGTTTTTTGTCACTGCTTTTTTGTTTTTGGCTTAATCGTAACATACAAGACTTCGGTGTATAGGTCTTGACGAGTACTACATTTGTCCTATAGATGTCGCTGACATACGACAACATCTTGTAATGATGGCCTCATTTAGAGCAATTTCTACCCATAAAATTTAAAAATAATTTTTCCTGGGATTAAAGCCTTTTAAAAAACAAGAACATTTTGCTTTGGAAGTATACAGTTTTATTCAAAAACAAAAAAGTTACATTTGAAAAGATGTATTTACAGCATCAACACTAATATTTTTTCCCGTTGCTTGCATTATTACAGAAAATTATTGCATACTTTATAGCGCTGACGTGGGGGAGGAAAAAAAAATTTTTTTTGAAGTTGTCTCGAGGTGATCTTTAATATTTGCCCTCGACTTTGGAGAAAAAAAAATTTTGTATGGGTACCGACCCGGTCTAGTGTACATAATGAATGTGCGTTCATCGTTCGGTTCAAGATCTGTTCTATTATTGCTAATATAATTTTTTTTACAAGAGTTGTGTGAAATGGATTATGTTGACAGCTGGCAGGGCGGATAGCTATTTCGATGGTTGCCAAACAAATATTAAAAATATTAAAAATATTAACAATACGCGTCATCCTAGTGCGTGACACACTGAATTTGACCCAAAAAAAAACATCAAACAAAAAATAAAAATACTTTTCTGATCTTGAGCCGAATTTGTGGTATCATTTCGATACACTAACGTAAATAAATATAATATTAACAATATTAAAAATATTAAGATCTTGAGATCTTCTATTAAACAAGGGAACAAAACTGAACTTTTTGAGTGTTGTTTGGAATTCTATAGTAGTTTTTTTTACTAATTTGAGGTCGCTGATTTCAAATCTATTCTCCATTTTTCTCCATTAGCTCGAATTTTTAAGTTACAGGTATTAATCGTATTTTCGACATTTTTCCAAAAAAATATAGTTCAAAAAATCATAATTTTTATTTCATAAGCCGGATTTTAAAATTTGGTTTTTTTTTTAAAGATATCGTTGTTACCTTTGAAAAAAATTAAATTTTTTAATATCTCAAAAAAAAAATGACTGAAAAAAAAATTACAAAAAAAATTACACATTTTAATTTTCTTCACGCTGAAAGTCAATCGGTTGGTGGCAAATTGTTGTTTTTATTAGCTTTATTGAATATCATATTAAAATAGCTTTCTAAAACATGTATGTACATAACACTATGTACATAACACATAACAACAAATACCTTGTTCCCTTGTGTTATAGAAAAATCATCCATATTATAGTTTAATCTGTAAATGTTACTAGTATTGCTGTACCTAATATTGTTATAAGTGCATTTGCTATCCATCCACAAAACATTATAATAAATTCCTAACATTTGAGCTTTTAAACTTTACACAAATGTGTCATATAAGTCCAATAAATGTAAATAATGCCAAAGACGTAACTAAGACCTTAAATAATATATACAACAAATATTCTGTCCACATTAATCTTTTATATACAACTAAACAAACAAAACGCTTTACCTGTGCCCTGAGCTTTATTTAATTCCTCAGAATCTGTTTCATTTCCAATGAAATTTATCACTTGACTGCCACTGCAGCCACCTGAAAATTGCAAATATAATTTAAAAATTCCACTGAAAAGTATAAATGTCTTTGCCAGCACTGTCGGTAATTGCTATCTGATGAATTTCAACAGAAACGTACACGAAGATGTTTACTTTTAAAACTCACAATTGTGTTTGTATTTCTGTGCTTTTCTTAATGACTTTAGTCGAACTTAATCTGTAATTAAACAAAATGTGGAAAAGAGGAGGAAAAAAACACTGATTTCGAATTTGCCTTTAGCCACCAACGGATAAAATTGTATACGACGACGAAGCCACAACTACAACTGCGACTCCAACTCCGACAGGATATAATTGAGAACGTGTTTTATCATTGATCATAAAATATACAGACAATGTATTTAAGAAATGAATGAATATATACATACATATATACCATAAGTACACATGGTTTGCATATGTGCGCCGACATACTTGTATGTAGATGGAGTTGTATGTGTATTTTATGTACACACACGCAAGACAGGGTAAGGAAAACCTTACTAATAAGAAACGTTTGCTAAAGGAATGAATAAATACGGTAGTAAATTAATATAATTATTCTAAAACAAGTTATTAAAAAAAAATTAAGCATTGAAGTCATAAGTTATTGTTATCAATATATATACTAATATAATAAAGAAGAGATGTTTGTGAGTTTTTTTAGTTTGCAAAATTTTAAGTTTGTTTGTCTGTATGTAGGAAGTAATCTTCTAAACTACTAATTCAAGTAGTTCAAAGTTCTTTCAACTGTAGCATTGTATGTTATCGCTGAGTGTTATAGGCTATATTTTATTTAAAAAAAAAAATAGTCATCCACGTGTAAGGAGGGGCGAAGCAACGCAACATTTGAAGTCATAGAAAAGTCGTATACAGACAGGGTGGGTTTATTTTTAAATCATAGGTAATTTTGACACTGACAGCTGTTTTCTGCTCGAAATCTTGACTGAAAGTCAGTATAGGACCACCTCGAAACGAAATGAGTCGCCTTACACTTACAACGTTGGGAAATACCTGTTGGATAACGATTTTGAGCGCAAAATAATCTTTTCTGAATAGGCGCATTTTCATCTAGGCTGCGGCATTAACATACAAAATTGCCAGCACATGCCACAATCGATCTTTCGAGCACAAAATTCCCAAATCATGTTATCAGCCGTCTTGGCGGTCAATTGGCTACTGCGAAGACAGCCGAACAAGCCACTTGAACTAAGTTGTATTGTACCAAAAAGTAATATACGATACCTAAAAATATTAAATTTATACCAAATTGTACTATTATTTTGCCAAAACATGTATTTTAATTGTTCCAGAAAATATTTTTATTGTCCGAAAAATTACTTTTGTTCTACAAAAAGTACTTCTATTGCGCCAAAAGTACTTTGGTTGTACCTGAAAGTAATTTTACTTGACCTTAAGTATCTATATTGTACCGAAAAGTAGTTTTATTGTGGCAAGAGGTACTTTAGTTGTACCAAAATGTACTTTAATTGTACAGTTAAAAATATAATAATTGTACAAAAAATAGATCTGTTGTGCCATAAAGTACTTATATTGTACCTGAAAGTAATTTTACTTTATCTAAAGTATTTATATTGTAATGAAAAATACTTTTTTTGTGGCAAAAGGTACTTTAATTGTACCAAAAATTGATTTAATTGTATTAAAAAGTACTCTTACTGTACCAAAAAGTACTTCTATTGTGCCAAAAAGTACTTAAATTGTAGCTGAAAGTAATTTTACTTTATCTAAAGTATTTGTATTGTACCGAAAAGTACTTTTATTGTGGAAAAGGTAATTTAATTGTACCAAAAAGTACTTTTACTGTACCAAAAAGTACTTCTATTGTGCCAAAAAGTACATAAATAGTACCTAAAAGTAATTTTACTTTATCTAAAGTATTTATATTGAGCTGAAAAGTACTTTTATTGTGGCAAAAGGTACTTTAATAGCACCAGAAAGTACTTAAATTGTACAATTAAAAATATAATAATTGTACAAAAAATACTTCTTTTGTGCCAAAAAGTTCTTAAATTGTAGCTGAAAGTAATTTTACTTTATCTTAAGTATTTATATTGTACTGAAAAGAACTTTTATTGTGGGAAAAGGTACTTTAATTGTACCAAAAATTACTTTAATTGTACTAAAAAGTACTCTTATTGTACCAAGAATTACTTCTATTGTGCCAAAATGTACTTAAAATATAGCTGAAAGTAATTTTACTTTATCTAATGTATTTATATTGTACTGAAAAGAACTTTTATTGTGGCAAAAGGTACTTTAATTGTACCAAAAAGTACTGGTATTGTTCTAAAAGGTACTATTATTCTACCAAGACGTACTTCTATTGTGCCAAAAAGTACACTGTCTCTCAAGTAAAGTTTTTCAGTACCCTGACACAAATTAACAAGACTGGCTAGATATATACGAAACAAATGTGTCTGAGTGAGGTAGTAGGACACATGTGTGCATTACGTACCTCGTTTTAATTATTCTTCCAATCTATTTGCATGTTTTTAAAGTGAGCCAAAGAAACATATTTTGGTTATTGCCCCCCAACCCGCACCCACCCACAGAGAGTATGAATCAAAAACTTTTTCCTACGTTAATGATTATTTATATAATAAGATACCAGTAGATTTTTTATTTGCTAACTTGCGGTGTTTTTAAAATTAGCAATTCTTATTAACAAAGTTAATTTAAAAATATTATAACTTATTTAGTTTGTTTTTGAAATAATTGAAAAATTTAATATATTTTCCTCGTTCGATTTAAGATCTTTCCCATTATTGCTAATAGAGCTTGTTTTACAAAAGTTGTGTGAAAAATTTAAATTTCTGCTAACAAATTTACCGAGTACATAAGATTTTAGTATTGAATAATTCTATTCTAAGAGAGATGACCGTGGCATAGTGGTTAGAACACGTGACTATCATCGGGAAGATCAGTGGTTCGATTTTTGGCTCAGTCATCTAAATTTTTCTTTCATTGCCGGCCCCCTTGATGTTGTCGACAGCAACTTCGTAGTACAAGTGTTGACAGTGACGCTTCGCATTTGTCGATAAAAAGTAGGTGCCGTTTGTTGCGAATCTAAAAATAGAAAGCGTGTTAATTTACAACAACGCGAGAAACATCCCATACCTCATTCATGGGGTGTAAAGGGAAGTAAAGTTTTTTTATAAGTTTATTCTGAGAGAATAGAAAATTTTAATTAATTTTTATATGAAAATACAGAAGATTTCATTTATCTAGAAAACTTATAATGGCACCCGATTGTAAATTGCTAATATAAATTGAATTGAATTCTTTAACTTTTATTTCTAATAACAATCTTAAACATTTCAACTTATAAGCTTATCACATTATGAAACACATCAAGGAACGCTAAGTAAGAAAATAGAAAAATACAATAACGCACCGGTGCTTGACTCTGTCACAGTACATGTGACTAAGTGTACTCACATGTAAAATGAAAAACAGGTTTCCTAACTGAAAATGAAATATTCATCTTATTACACGACGAAACTACAGCCTGAGTATCATAAGGAGAAGCGGTAAACATAGCAACAGCAACAAAAATATTTAGGAAAAATTCCTATATATGTGATACAAACAACCCACAAAAAAGTTCTTACGTTCAACAACAATCCTTGTAAAATCCCTTCGGCATCAAGTTATGAAAGGAGTGAAAGCAAATGGAAGAAAAACATAGCAGCAGTAGAGGAAAAAAACGTAAAATTGAAATATAAAATAAAACTGTTATATTATTGAAATGTCGTCGTCGTCATCGTCGTATGTTAAACAAAAACAACATATATGAAAAGTCAAATGTGCGCACCAAACTACACCATCGAGATATGCGAGTACTCCCAAAATAAAAAGGCATACGAGGGGTACTATAGAGATTTTAAAATTGAAGACATATTGATATATTACACCGTACTATAGTCATTTGCAGCGACCTATTGCAGGTTATGGGCCTGGTCGGATACAACATGAGTCTGTACTCCAAAGTAACCTGAATATTTTTGACTTACGGGTAAAAAATCGTGATTTCGTACTTTTAAGCAGACGACTCAGTAAATTCTTAACAGATTTTTGGAATATGTTTTTTGGGTATTAATCCCCCAAATAATTTTACGGATTGTGTCCTTGGGGTATATGCCCAAGAACTATGGAAATGCTATTTCTTTACACTGACTTCAGTATATTCTAGCTGGGTTTAGAAAGAGTAGAAATATCACAGTACAATATTCTTCAGCTCAATGATTTGGGACACAATTCTGAGAACTGCCCGCGAAAGTTGCCTCAAAAAGAAGAAGTTCTGCGTCATTCGTTTTGTCAAGTTACATGCCATAATAATTTAATATCGATTTGGAGTTAGTAAGTATCGTATAGGGGAGTTTGTCACGTTTTAGGCTCTTTGGTTTGACATAAGTCGAGAGCCACTAGTCCGATTTAGCTGAAACAAATGTAAAAAAATTAAGAATTACAATTCCTTTAATCTGTTCAAATAAAGTTTCCCCAAATAAGCAACAGTTTCATTTTTCCATTCATCCATCCATTTGGGACTCAATTCTGAGAACTGCCCGTAAAAGTAACCGCAACAAGATGAAGTTCTGCATCATTCGTTTTGTCAAGTTACATGCCTTAATAATTTAATATCGATTTGGAGTTAGTAAGTATCGTATAGGGGAGTTTGTCACGTTTTAGGCTCTTTGGTTTGACATAAGTCGAGAGCCACTAGTCCGATTTAGCTGAAACAAATGTAAAAAAATTAAGAATTACAATTCCTTTAATCTGTTCAAATAAAGTTTCCCCAAATAAGCAACAGTTTCATTTTTCCATTCATCCATCCATTTGGGACTCAATTCTGAGAACTGCCCGTAAAAGTAACCGCAACAAGATGAAGTTCTGCATCATTCGTTTTGTCAAGTTACATGCCTTAATAATTTAATATCGATTTGGAGTTAGTAAGTATCGTATAGGGGAATTTGTCACGTTTTAGGCTCTTTGGTTTGATATAAGTCGAGAGCCACTAGTCCGATTTAGCTGAAACAAATGCAAAAAAATTAAGAATTACAATTCCTTTAATCTGGTCATATAACGTTTCCCTACATAAGCAACAGTTTAACATATTTTGTAGCAATTACAATAAAACTGTTGTGTTCCGTGGCGTATGATTTGCGTGGAATATTACTTATGATAATCATACGCCACCATATAGTATTTATGTTATGTCAAACAAAAGACCCTAATATGTGAAAATTCCCCTATACGATACTTACTAACTTAAAATCAATATTAAATTATTATGCCATGTAACTTGACAAAACGAATGATGCAGAACTTCTTCTTTTTGGGGCTACTTTCACGTGCAGTTCTCAAAATTGAGTCCCAAAATCATGTGATGTACTGTATAATCTTGAATGCCTTTAACTAACCTAAATTGTGTCACATAACGTATTGACATTAGAATGTTCCATCCAACCATCAAACTTTCTTTACCACACCCCGTAGCATTTAGTGAAACATGTTGCCAATGGCGAATTTGCCATAAACGTAACGTAATACAACTCCTCCGTCCCCCTCAACAAGGGTTCACAGATTTCGTTAATATTAAATTCGATATTGAAATGTAAGTAACATTTTGTTTTGTGCGAATTTCTTGTTGTAAAAGTGTTTGGTCCTTACCTCAAACCCAAGCAAAACTATATTGTATATGCGGACAGACAGACATATGTACATATTAACATGATATACGAATGCACGCTCACACGCTCACAGCATTTCCGTTCACTTCAAAATGATGGGAAAAATGTTTAATAAAGGAAATCACACACAAATGCAAAATCGAAAACGGCCAGACTAACTGAAAACATATATGAACAACATTTCACACAAACCAAAGCAAAAAAAAAGGGGGCACACAAATGTTGATGTATATGCAAATGTTATTGCAAAATATCATTTCCGCAATAATAAGAATAGACATTGGGAAGTGCGATGATATTCCAAAACTATAAACCCATACTAACTGTGATAGGTTTGAACACGCCAATATGATATGTATTCTCCTGTGTGTTATGCAAACTTACACACACAGCTACTTACTGCGGAACATACAAATGCAGACGGCACAATAACACAGCCCCTCTCCCTCTCAAGAATAGTTGGCAATGTGTTAGAGTGTTAATGTTGGCTTAGGTTTTGTTGCTCCTCTAGTATATGTTGTACGCTTTTGCATATCGTCGTTATTGACATATGTCTCGGGCCCCCTAGAATTGTACAAAGTTTATTGGTTGTGATGCTAGTATACACCACCCCTCCCCCGTATGATTCGTTTCGAATATTATTAAAATGTTCACGATAAATTATGAGTGAATTTGTAAAAACTGTCTAGCATAATGTGCATATGAAACGATTTTTTAAATTGATTTTGTACAGACTTGTAATGGTAATGTTCGTGATAAGTAAGGAATGGGTTATAATATAATACATGTCTAAGAAGTAACATAACAGAAGACGATCACATATTGTGGTTATTTGCATGTTGTGCAGGAAGAAAAAACATTACAAAATGGCATTATTAGTATAAGACGACAGTTAAATTGTAGTACCAACTAAACCCATATATTTTTTGTTAATAAACGCCTTATTATAAAATATAACTTATAGCTGTAGATATTGAAGATCACAGTACAACACATGATATTAAATTATTATGGCTACTCAAACAGTGACGTTCGCATTCGTCGGAAAGAGTGTTAATTCACAACAACGCGGGAAGTTATCCCATACCTCATTCATGGGGTGTAAAGGGAAATTAAGTTTTAAGGTTGTCGACAACTAGAATGTCATAGCAATTTCTTATCGATAAATCGTCTGCCAGACAATTTTTTCGACAAATTCTTTCTTATGGCCATTAAACTATTTTTGCAGCCAACTTGACTAAAGGAATGATGCAGAATTTCATATTTCTGGGGCTACTTTCCGTGTTGTACTGTGTAATGTTAAAAAACAATTTAGGTTCTTTTTCCTGGATTGAAAGTATTTTTTGGTACAATAATTTTTTAGTACAATTAAACGCTTTTGGATACAATAAAAGTATTTGTGTAAAAATACTTTCTGGTACAGTAAAAGGACTTTTTGAAACAACAAAAGAACTTCTTGGTGTTATAACGGTCCTTTTTGGTTCAATAATTAAACTTGCCGGTACAGTGAATGTACTTTTTGATACCATAAACGTTATTTATGGTACAAGTAAGTTTTGATCTACTAAAAGTACTTTCCGATTCAATAAAAATACTTATGGGTGCAACTAAGGTAATTTTTTAGACAATAAAAGTACTTTTTTATACAAAAAATAGATGTTTTGACAGAATAAAAGTACTTTTTCATGCAATTAAAGTTCTTTTTAACACAAAAAAGTACTTTTTGCGACGTTGAGAGTAATTTTGGAGACAAAAAAATGATTTTTTTAGCTCCAAAACGTACTTTGGCAATTAAAAGTACTTTTAGATATATTTAAAGTACCCTTTAGTATAATTTAAGTACTTTTTGGGCCACTAAGACTCATTCTAAGCATAATAAAAGTAACTTATTGTAAAATAATAGTAATTTATGTTACACTAGAAGTTCCACGACAAAAGTTACTTTTAATACAATAAAAGTACTTTTCCAGACGTAGGAAGTACTTTTTGAGACTATAAGTACTTTAAATTACTTTAAAACGTACTTTGATACGATAAAAGTGATACGATAGCAAAAGTGTTTCTTCAGAGTAAAAGTACTTTTAGACATATTAAATGTACCTTTTCGCATAACTAAAGTACTTTTAGGGTCACTTAAACTTATTAAAAAAACTTAATTTCCCTTTATATCCTATGATATGATCCTATGGGATAGCTTCTCGCTTCTATACCTACTTGTTTATCGACGAATGCGAACGTCACTGTTTTAGAAGCTTTTACTAGACATGCCGATTGACTCGACACGTATACTGCGACGTTGCCGTCGACAACATCAAGAGGGGCCGGCAATGAAAGAAAAATTGATTTTTTTCTTATTTTTTTTTGGATGACTGGTAGTCGCGTGTTCTAACCATCATTCCACGGCCGGTCCCAAGGGTCACTAAGACTTATTTTTAAGCATAAAAAAAGTACTTTTTGTAAAATAATAGCAATTTGTTGTATACTAGAGGTACATTCTGGTACACTTAAAGTACTTTATGACATAATAATGCTAGTAATCTTTGTACCAAATAGAGTACTTATTTGTAAAACAGCATATAATTTTTGTACAATAAAAGTACCTGTTCATATAATAAAAGTTCTTTTAAGTACAACAAAAGCACTTCTTGATACATCATAGTAAATTTTTGTACAAAAAAGTTTTCTTTGGTCACCTAAAAGTACTTTTTGGTACTTTTTATTTCAACACAAATTACTTTCTGGTACTACAACAGTAGTTTTGGTATAAAAGTATTAGTATTATGTAGTAAAACAAAAGTACGTTTAAGTACGTTAAAAGAACTACTTGACACATCCAAAGCAAATTTTTGTACAAAAAAGTTTTTTTCGGTCATCTAAATGTACTATTTGTTACTTTTTAGTACAACACAAAGTACTTTTTGGTAGAATGAAAGTACTTATTAGTAAAACAAAAGTATGTGCCAGTATGATAAAAGTATTTCTACGAACAACGAATTTTTGGTTAAAAATTTTTTTTTTCGATCATCTTTTTGGTACAAATAATCTTCGGTACCAAAAATAGTATTTGTTTTTAGAATAGAACATCATTTTTGTACAATAAAAATACTTGTGAAACACTAAAAGTAGTCGTTAGTACAACAAAGGGACTTCTTGGTACAGAAAAAAGTTTTCTTCGGTTATCTAAAAGTACTTTTTGTTACTTTTCGGTGAACCACAATTACTTTCTGATACTATAAAAGTGTTTTTTGATACAATAAAATTACTTTCTAGTAAAACAAAAGTACGTTTTAGTACAACAAAAGCACTTCTTGGTACAGCAAAAGTAAATTTTTGTACTTTTTGGTACTTTTTAGCACAACACAAAGTACATTTTGTTACTATAAAAGTATTTTTTGGTAATAAAAAAGTACTTTTTAGTAAAACAAAAGCATGTTTTAGTACGATTAAAGTACTTTTCGGTACACTAAAGATAATTTTTCAGTGCAACGGAATTACTTTGTTGAAATAGAGTAAGACATAGAGTACATCGTCGCACAGAGGCGCCATTTGAGTTTTTTTCGTTGCAAAAATCATAAATTTTGATAACAAACGAGATAACCAAAAATTTAAAAAGCAAGTAAAAGTTAATTGATCAATCTATGATACGAGTGTTTGAAAAGGCCTTCTATGCATTTGAGGTGCCTACTTTTGGGTTAGCAAAGTTGAAATTTGTAGAAAAATCAATGTTATTAGAAGTAAAATATTTTTTTTTTTAAATTTTTGATATTATATGCTTTTAAAGGGTTTAATAATTACAAATTATTCCAAAAAATATTTAAAAAATTTTATTTTTTGTTATTTTTTAAAAAAAAAATTTTTATAAATTTTTTTATTTTTTTTTTTTTTATTATAAAGAACGAAACAATAACAATATGGATGATCTCATCACGTTGTCACAAATTTCCGAAAAAATTGCATGCAACGAATTATTAGTACCAAGTCTTTTTTAAAAATTTTACCTGTGGCAAAAAGGGGCTAAAACAGGCATTATGTAAAGGAATAATCAAAGCACTTATTTTAAAAAAATCGAGATATAGTTTTTTTTATTTTCCATCAAAGTTGAGAAATATTGAAAAAATTTATTATTGGTAAATATCGATTTACCTGGACAAACACAGAGCAACCAGTACAATTTTTTATTATTCACTTCTTAATTAGTAAATATATCAATAGAATCAAAAAGAATGACGATCCGTTAGCTAGTTTCCGCGGTACCAAATTACCTAAAAGTGGTCTGTTTTTTTTGATAACTGGAAATTTAAATGGCTTTGAAAACTTTGAATGGATATATCTTCTGAACCAAATATCAGATTGTAATAGATCTTTTAAATCTTTGAACAAATTCCTGTAAAATAGGTTTATTCAACATCTTTTAGGTGCACAGGACATTTTTGATGTTTGCAACCTCACTTGTTCTATAGGCGCCACTGTGTGTAGGTATCCTTCAATAAAGTTTCAAGTCCACTTTTTTGTGTTATGCTCTTACAAAAGTGTTCCCAAAGTCATAGCCTATATCTTGTCTGTTTAAAGTCGTTTTGTAGTTATTTTATAAACACCCAAGCGGCCATAAACTTTTAATCATCCATAACTTAAAAACACAAAAAGTGAACTTAAGACCATTTTGCAGGATACCGACGATATAGATCATATTATTGTATTTTTTCCTTTTTTATGTCTTGATAGTTTTTGCATCAGTAGTTTTGGACAGTGGTGCTGTGCAATAAAGCCATTCGATTGGGAAATATGGCCATATTGCTTTATTACTACAGAAGGTGTAAAATAAAGTCATTTTGGCATTATTTATGCAGCCCACTCGGAATGTCAATGACCAGATTTCCGTCTCAGTTTTACACGTGGGGGTCCCTGGTCTAAAACCTTTGCTTTTTACCCTTTGGTAGAATTTTCGGTCTTCACCACACCCTGTAATTTTCGATATCCTGGCTCTCCCTTTTCTTCCATAGACGCTTTTTCCGCCTAAAGAGGCGTGTCATCTTATTCCTCTTCTCATTATAAAGCTCCGTTACTGCACACGTTGCCATTGGCTGCAGTTTTGCCTTGTTTGCAAAATCCTTTTCATCAGACATTATACGACATGTCTTATCATTTGAGGAGTTGTCTAAGCGTGGTTTTTCATAACCCAGTACGGTCGTGGTGGCCAAAGAATTCGCAAAATACTAACACTGTGTGTCCGGAACATCACAACTAGGGGGGCTTGTTTGAAATTATTGAGAGAGTTGGTTGGCATTGGCATTGGCTAACTCGGTGGTATGCAGCTTTGTGATGTCTAGCTTCCTTTGGTTATAAGTGTTTTCAGCACTACTTAATCGTGTGTGTACCTTGGTTGCATCTAGGTGGTGGTCCGAGTCAATATTTGCAACGCGCATCACACTCACGTCCATAAAGCTTGAGACATTCATTCCATCGATTACCACGTGATCAAAATGGTTTCATGTCTTTTGATAAGGGACTATTCAGGTTGACTTGTAGATATCTTTATTCGGGAATCTGGTTTCACTTACTACTATGTTTCTTGCCGACGCGAAACTAACTAGTCTAACTAGTCCATTATCGGGGGTGTTGTTGTGTAGGCTGAACTTTCCGACTGTTGAACCAAGACCATCTTGCCTTCCTATTCAAGCATTTAAATCTCCAAGAATAATTTTAATGTCATGTGCAGGGCAGCGGTCATATATATCCTCCACGAACTCATAGAATGTATCTTTATTGTCCTCATCTTCGTCTTCCATCAGGGCGTGTACACAAATCAGCGTAAAGTAAAAATATTTCGCCCAGATGCGAATAGTGGCTATTCGGTCACATACAGTGTTAAACCGCGAGGTGTCGAGATCTCTTGCCGACTATGGAACCACTTCCAAATTCGTGTCTATCTGCATGTCAGCTGTAAAAGATGTCACACTTCGTTCGTCGTGGGCTTTCTTGTCCCGTCCATGGCATTCCCTGTATGGGTGATATCAGCCTTGTATTTGATAGAGAGAGCATCTCTGTAGAGATTTCGAAGATTCCTGGGGCATATCCTTAAATCCGTAAATGTTATAAGGACAACAAATAATATTGTGACCTCTTTTCAGTTATTTTCATTGTGTTTTCACAATGGTTGGCTTATTAAAGGAGAGTGGCTTAGAAGCCCACCGCCCCCCATCATTGTTTCTTGTGGCTGCCATTTTGGTTACTCAACATTGCGCCTTCTCACATTTGCTGGCTCATTGCCAATATGTTTGAAACTGGTATATCAACAACTTTATCAAAATTTAGCTCAAAATAAGTAGCTTCGGTTCCGGTACAATATTTGCTTTTACCAGCAACTTGTTACTGAGAACGAAATATAGCTTTCTAGTTAATATTTATTGAATGCTCTCTAGTGCTCTAGCTGCACTACTGGTACGAATGTTTGTACATTATTACAACTAGTTGTTTAGCGCATGGTTACATAACATAAGATTCCAATTAACTCATAATTGTTTTGTATTCAAGCCCCTTAAGAACTAGAATTTTTTTTCTAATCCTAAAAAATATTTACCTTTTCAGCATATCCTTGCCCAAGGCCTACATGCCTCCTAGAGTAGTTTAATTGCATTATCACTTAATGTAATCCGATTTCTAGAAATCACTTCGTATTCTGTTAGAACTTACAAATGCCTGTAAGCCTTAACATAGACAATGCTTTGTGAAATTAATTAAGCCTAAAAATGTTGTATCCAACTTTTCGATTGTGGCTAACGCCCTTTACCCTTTCCTCTCTCTCTCTCTCACTATAAATCCTGTATTATTTATCCTGAAATCTTTTGTTCACTTTTGTGTGAATATGTTAGTTTCGAAAGATTTTTCTCTGTTTTTATTTTTGCACTGCTTTATCAAAGTGAAATCTTTGTAATCGATAATGCTCTTACTGAGCGCAGAGAACCCTCAAGGCTATACTATCAAAGTAAAAGCATATCACTAGATTCGTTCAAAATGAACATAAGTTTGTATACGTATGAATATACATCACATACATACACATATGTTTACCATTTAAATATGTATGTTAATGTTGTTCGCCTGATGTATCGACGACCCCTTTCCCTGTTATTTACACCCTTACTCACCTTCAGAGAGAGGCTGTCAAATATCTATACAGGAATGCAAACAAAAAACACCATCGTGTTTAGTGAAAAAGAACAATAAAATTGTACTTTAACCACCTTTTCTATGTTAAGTTTTTTTCTCATGTCCTTTTGTTTGCTGCTTTCTTACCTTTCTATGTAGGGCCACTACATATCGTAGTTGTGCTAAAACTTTTGTGATTTTTTTCTCGTTGTTTCCTTCTTTGTTGTTTTGTTTTCTTAAGCGAAAGTTTTATGTGGTACCTTTGTTTGCATTCCTACCTTCAGATTTGTCCTGCCATCAATGAGTGGCACATAGAAATGGGAACACTTAAAGGTGTCAATGGCTTTGGAGGGGGTGTTCGATGAAAAAAAAGGCTATGGCCGCTGTTTTAAAAGACATTCAAAAAGAGATTTTTTTCCATTACAATTCGATGACGAGAAATTCAAGATAAGATGAATCTTAAATTTATTTTAGTTTTTGTCAACATTGCTGATGTAGATGATGGCTTAAAATGATTATTATTAAAGAGAAGGAGAGGTAAATGTGTGTTTTGGGAGGAAACTGTAAAGAGACAAGGGACGAGTGTAACCAACGTTTGCGGAAAAACAAGGAGGATATCTAAAGCAGTTACTGAAATGGGAATGAAGACTAGTATCTCCATAAAATTGTTAAAAATTTGCTTTGTTTTTGTCACTACAATTGCTTTGATGACATATCATTACTTTACTAAGGAACGATTTAGCTTGGTACTCTTACCGGAGGAATATCCTGCCGACATCATAATAAGATTTTCTTCCTCAATGGAAGAAATTTTTGTGTCTGTACTTATGTCTGATTTTGTGTTGAATGTGAAACAAGCATGTGTTGTGTTGCTTTTATAACACTCAAGCAGAGACTGACTGTTTTGCTTCAAACAAAACTTTCAAGTACAAGATTGACACTTGCCTTCTATTAATCGATTACTCAGCCGCTTACGATTCCATTTCAGCCAACCATCGGAAACTTCAGTCTGCACACCGAAACGTTGCATAATGGCATCAGACTGATTGATTTCTCTGCGGCAAGAAATATGGTAGTTAGCAGCACTAGATTTGATCATAAAAATATTCATTAGACAACATGGTTATCTCCTGATCAATTGACGAGGAATCAGATAGATCACGTGGTAGTCGATGGAAGGCACGCATTGAGTGTTCTAGACGTACGAGTGATCAGGGGAAGCGAGCATTGACTCCGATCACTTCCTTACCGCAGTTAAGGTACGCACAAGGCTAAGCATTGCGAACAACGTACGGAACCAGGCACAACGAAAGCTAAACATCGATAAACAGCGGGCCTCAGAGGTAGCGGACGCCTACTGCAACCACTTAACTCATTTGCTACTGAATGATCCAACCCCTGATAATATTACCTCGCAGTGGCAATATATAGCCGACTCCATAGAACGGACAGCGAGAAGTGTACTTGGGTACTCAAAGCCATCTCAAGAAGAGCCCTGGTACGATGATGAATGTCGCAATGTCACGAGAGAGACGGATGCTGTAAACAGGGCGAAACTGCAGCCAATTGCAACGCGAGATGTTCGTGAACACCACAGGGAGAAAGGCAACTCGTCTTTTTAGACCGAAAAAGAAGGAGCTGAAGAAGAGACAGGTTGAGTGCACAGAGTTTCTCCGAAGTAAAGGGGAAGCCCGAAAATTCTACCAGAGAGTTAAGGCGAGAATGCGTGGAACGATATAAGCGATGATAAGCACAGCGATAGCTAGCTAGTGACGGACCCGGATAACGTTCTGAAGGTATGGAGAGATCATTTCAGGAATTTACTGGATACGGCCACCACTCCAGAAGATTCCGCTCCAATCCATGACGATGATATTAATTGTCCACCTCCAAACCAGAGCGAGATTCGTGTGGCAATATCCCGCCTTAAAAACAACAAAGCGACTGGAAACAATGGTCTCCCTGTTAAATTGTTTAAGGCAGGTGGAGAGGAGCAGATAAGGAGCATGCATCAGCTCATGGAGCAGACCTGGCTAGAGGAGAGCATGCCTGGAGTCTCAGTCTGTTATGTCCCATATACAAGAAAGGAGATCGCAGTGAATGTAAAAACTACCGTGGTATAAGCCTATTACCAATTGCGTACAAGGTCCTTTCGAGAATATTGAGTGAACGTCTAAAGCCAATTGTAGAAAAACTAATTGGACCATACCAGTGCGTCTTTAGACCTGGTAAACCTACGACGGATCAAATATTCACTCTACGACAAATCCTGGAAAAAAAACTCATGAAAAGCAAATCGACAACTACCACCCCTTTGTCGACAACAAAGCTGCTTTCGACTCTCCGATAAGGAATAGGCTCTATGAGGCCATGTCTGAGTTTGGTATTCCTGCAAAGCTAATTCGACTTTGCAGATGTACCTTGGAAAACACCAAATCATCGGTTAGGATTGGTAAGGATCAATCTGAATTATTCATCACAGAAAGGGGTCTCAGGCAGGGCGATAGCCTTTCCTGTACACTATTTAGTATAGTTATGGAGAAGGTGATGAGAAAGGCTGGTGTCAACATGTCTGGCACCATATTCCACAAGAGCCACATGCCACTAGCCTATGCCGATGATATATACATCATTGGCAGAAATCTGCGGGATGTTACTGCAGTTTTCTCATCGCTAGAAAAGGAGTCAGCAAAAATGGGTTTAGCGGTCAACGAGGACAAAACAAAAAGAATGATTTCGACGAACAAAGAGCCCTCTCGATGGGGACGAAGCGTCAACATTGAAAATTATTGTTTTGAGGTAGTAGATGAGTTTACCTACCGCGGATCTTCCGTAGAACAAGAAAAATAATGTCAGCCAAGAAATTAAGCGGAGAATTGTGCTAGCCAATAAATGTTTTTCCGGACTTCAGCAGCACTTTAGTAACACCACCTTATCTCGAGATACGAAGAAACAGCTATACCAGGTGTTAATTTCACTCGTCCTGTTGTATGCTGCCGAATCATGGGTGCTTACGACAACGGACATACAAAACCTGGGAGTACTCGAGAGAAAAGTACTCCGAAAAATTTATGGACCTATCTATGTCGACGGCGAGTTTCGCCATCGGATGAACCATGAGTTGTATGAGCTTTACCACGACATCGACGTAGCTAAAATAGTCAGAATCCAACGACTACGATGGCTAGGACATGTTGCCAGGATGGATGTAAATGCTCCAGCGAGAAAGGTGTTTGAAGGCGAACCTGAAAGACGACGCAGAGCAGGGAGACCCAAACTTCGTTGGAAGGACCAAGTGGTTGGCGACGTGCCACCATCTGGTAGGACCAACTGGAGAAGGCACGCAGAAGACCGAAGCGTGTGTAATTCTTTAACACTTCAGGCCTCAAATTAGTATTAGAAATAAATAAGTTACACAAACTAATAATATATACGTTCCCAATCTGACACAAAAGCTAATTGTCAGGATTTTAATAATGACCTTTACGTTTACTAACTAACAACAGTGTAAAAGAATAACATTGAGTCTCTTTTCTTTATTACTTTATTTACTTAACATCATTGCTGCAATTGTAGTTAATTAAATTTGTGTGTGTGTGTGTGTGTGCATTATAAACACCCATCAAAGCATATTTTCACATCCCTTATGTAATATAATAATATATTTAAAAATCTTATGGTCGTTTCACTTCTCGCCTTCACACTTTAGCCTTTGAACAAAGGATTTTTCTCTTTTTTTCTGTGCTATTCAATACAAAGTATTTCCTGGCAAATCCCTTCGGTGACAATACCATCACGTACGTGTTAACTTTGTTAACAGATATGCAAACTATGCAACATTTTCACACATACACACACAGCCAAAGGACTAAGAATGCAACCAAAAGGGAAACCAAATCTGTACACTATGACAAAGGGGAACGGCACAGAAGTAAAGAGAATGAAATAAAATAAAATATAAATATTAACTTTGTAAATTGTGGCAACACTTGTTAGGGTGATAATTTGCAAAAGTATATATGAATGTGGACAGACTCGGTAATACAAAGGACATATGCAATACAGTGGGAGTAGATTCAAGGACAGTGGGCATACATGTAAAATGGAAAAATGATAGGTTTTCGCTATAATAACTATAATTAAAAGTTTTTTTTTATATACGATGTGTTATGATACAAAGTTTGTGCACGCAATAAAGCTAAAGAGTTACTATTTTCACCAAAAATATATAACATCCATCACATTTTTTTGTTGTGTACAAATTTCCTTTCACTTTATTGATATTCAATATATTTGTATTTCATTGCAGTTGTTTGAAATTTAATCACTGTGCCCAAGGATATTTGTAAATTTCACAAAATGTATACCATGCTGGCATATTGGACTATATTAAACAATATGTGAATTGATATTTATTAAACAAATCAACAATATATACAAACAAACGGAGCAACAAAAATTGGGTCAAATTTTTAACAATTTTTTTCATTCGAAAATTTTTAATAGCTGCAAATATGTTTGTACTCAAAGTATTGTTTTATATTACACAGATACATGTAGACAAATATTATAATGCACAATATTAGAAAAACAAAGGATATTTCGATATCAAAAGAAATTCCAAATAAAATTAAAATAAAAATCTCAATCTCAAACTCTAAGAATACGCTTATTTGCTTTAAATATTAAAATTTAAGGACTTTATGAACTCATGTTGATTAATACATAACTTGACACCTTGACGCTTTCGTTCTTGTTATATAAACGACCAACATTATTGTACCATAATAAACACCTTTTCCATTGTCCTTTTTCTAGTTAAGCCTCTCCACGCACCCCCTCATAATTCTCATATCGTATATATGGTAAAGCGTTAAAAATGACTTGAAAAGTGTCATGTGACAGCATTTGCGACTATGATAAATGTTCACCGGGCGCCCAACCCAAATAATACAAATATTATTATAAAATACTTAACGAAACGAAATGAAAGGAGCAGTCAGGACATCGAGGCAACATAACACCAAAAATAGGAAATGCCACTACTAATACAACAACAATAACTTTAGATATACTACCACATATTCTATGTGAAATGTAAACTTTAAAAGATATCCAGAAAACAAAAAACAACAAAAAGAAACCGGTAAAAGGTTATAGTTTATCGATTGCCTTGTATGCTTTTATAAAGGGTTGGACACTAAAAGCCACAAAAGCAGCAGTGAACCCTTTTGTTTCAGCCATAACGAGTGTCGTATTTAGTTTGCACCATTTTCAGTTATGTGTTTATGCAAATGTATTCACACATATATCTAGTCCTGAAAATTGGCATGGGAGCTAATTGAAAAATGATAAGGTTAGGCATATTTGGGATTGGATTGTGTTGTGCTGACGGGGGAGGGTTAGGGACACGTGTTAGCATCATTGTAAATTAATCAATATACAATGGTAGGGGAAATTCGTTTTTAATGATAAAAGTTTTATAGGGAAGAAGAATGGCCGGCGGTCATTTAATGAGCACAAGGTTTTATTGGCTTTTTCCTCTTCAATTTTAAGAAGTTAAAATATATTAAAACTGAAACAAGCAGAAAACTAGAGAATATTTCATCCTCTTATTTGGCAGTAGCAACAGAAGTTCATTCATTAGTAGCCGAATGTAGAAAAGAATTCTTGGCGCTACGGTTTTTTTCTGTGCTCCGTAGATAGTTTGTTTCACCAAGTTTAGATAACAGCTCGTTCACCTGATACATCCAACGAAGGTTTGGTCTCCTTCCCCTCGAGTTCAATGCCGAAAACTTTTCAAGCTGAAGCATTTCATTCGACGACAGTACTCGCCGTTAACGATGATGGGTTTAAATATTTTGCGAAGTATTTATAACATCACCCTACGAGTTGGAAGATATATATATCATTTGATATGACCCAAAAGTGTAACACCTAGAAACAGTCACTTTAGACCCTAGGTTTCTTTGAACCTAATTCGATTAATGACTTTTTGAATCGTTTGAGTCATGTCCGGCTGGTACGCACGACACTCAACTAATTGTTTTGGAACATTGTACTAGTAAATATTTCCTCAAAACTAGTTACGGTATTGCAAATGGGCTACATGGCCACGCCCCTTCTAATACCTTCTATACAAATGTATCATTCTGCCTACCTTAGAAACTTTATAAATCGAATAATAATATCAAATACACCCAACGCGATCCTGCCCAAATTCTGTATTTTGTAAAGCTATATCAGGATAAAGTTTTAGATAAAAAAACTGTAAGTCTAGCCACGCCTCTTCTGGTACCTCCCATACCCATCTGATACCACCCACTTTAGAAATCGATTAATATTATTAATATACCAACGCGATCGCGCCAATATTCTTTATTAAATAAAGCTAAATCAGAACAAAGTTTTGGAGAACAAAACTGGAAGTCTAGCCACGCCTCTTCTGGTACCTCCCATACAAATGTATCACTTCGCCCACCTTATAAATCGATTAATAATATCAATATACTAGAAAATTTCATGTTTTACCGAGGGTGAGGGTATATGTAAGTCCGGTTTCCCGACTGAAGCTTTCTGGCTGGTTTTCTCTGAAAGAGGCCCAGAATAGATTAATCAGCTTGTGTCATTTCCCAGGATTCTGCGCTGTAGAGCAAGACAGGTATGACCAGTGTCTGATAGAATTAAATCTTTGTTCCTCGAGATAGGGCTTTGCGATTAAATCGCTTACTTAGCGCGTAGTAGCAGCAGTTTTGCGATCAATACTCGTCTCTTGATTACCAGGCAGACAGTATTATTTGGGACCGGCCATGGCATGATGGTAAGAACACGCGACTACCATGCGGTTGATCCCGGGTTCAATTCCCGCCTCTAGTCATCTACATTTTTCTTTCATTGCCGGCCCCCTCGATGTTGTCAACAGCAACGTCGCAGTCTAAGTGTCGAGTCAATCGGCATGTCTAGTAAAAGCTTCTCAAACAGTGACATTCGCAATCGTCGATAAACAAGTACTACTACTACTACTTAATTTCCCTTTGCACCCCATGAATGAGGTATGGGATAGCTTCTCGCGTTGTTGTGAATTAACACGCTTTCCATTTTTAGATTCACAACTAACGGCACCTACTTATTTATCGACGAATGCGAACGTCACTGTTTTGAGAAGCTCTTACTAGACACGACGATTGAATCGACGCTTAGTACTACGAAGTTGCTGTCAAACAACATTCGAGGGGAGCCGACAATGAAAGAAAATTTTATTTGTTTTTTCTTTTTTTAAGATGATTGGAGCCAGGTTTGAACCTGCGATCTCCCGCATGGTAGTCGCGTGTTCTAACCACTATGCCACGGCCGGTCCCAACAACAAGTAGGTGCCGTTAATTGTGAATCTAAAAATAGAAAGCTTGTTAATTCACAACAACGCGAGAAGCTATCCCATGCCGCATTCATGGGGTGGAAAAGGAAATTAAGTTTTTTTAAGTATTATTATTTGTATTTTAAGCAGAGCCAAGGTAGACGAAGTCTTCTACCACTTCAAAGTTATATGTAGTTGTCAACGTTTACGCTGCGTTCCTAGTGACCCAATTGACTCTTTGTTGGATGACACAAATCACAATGCTTGAAAAGGCCGCAGTAACATTCCACAGTCCTCGGCCAATAATATCTACATATACCATAGGCATACGCAAGCAGCATGTGACTTTTATTAAAGATGGTAACAGTCGTGTTTACTGCAGCTTTCTACATGGTCATCCTCATTATGATGTTAAAAAGATCGCATGACAAACTATCTCCTTGTCTAAAGCCTTGCTTGGTAAAAAGTGGATCTGTCAGATTTTTGACTATTTTCACTGGAGGCTTCGTGCCGGTCAGTGTCATCCCCTAAAGTCGCATCAGCTTCGCAGGGATATCAAAGACTGTCATAGCATCGAATACAGCATTGTAATCGATAAACAGATGATGAGTGTCGATCTACATTTCTTGGTTCTTCTGTCGTTGTGTGAATATTTGGACGATTGTGGATTTACCAGCCACATTTTTAAGATCCAATCATGTTCGTAAAGACAGAGGGCTTTAATCATTGACATAACACTCTAGTCAGGATCTTATATGCGATAGGTAAAAGGCTGGATTACACACTTAGATAGCCGTTCTTAAGCATAGGATATCGAACAATCCATCGGCTGCTGAAGTTTTATTGTTTTTTATCGGATACTGTGATCTGCTTCGGGACCTCCGTAGATATTATCTGGTTGTTAACAAATAAATAGTGATCATAAACTCAAACTACAAAAATTACTTTGCTTTTTCACACTAATCTCCAACTCTAAGAATTTAGTATAATACTCTACAACTGCAGTAAAAATATATACAACGACCTCTTGCCTTTTGGAAATATTTATTCAAATACATAAAATAACAACCCACTTTGATTACCGCCTTCCCAATGTTTGAGAAGTAACAATGCAGTAACAATATGAAATTTGGTGTTTCCCATAGATGCCCTTCTAAAAGTATCGATAATTGCTTTGCCATGATTAAGGAATTTACATATATAACTTTTAAGCTATAAATTCCACCAAACACACACACACACACACCCCCACCAACACAAACCCTAAATAGTTTATCATATTCATTTGGTAATTATGAGAAAACATGTTGAAGCGTAAAATAGTTGAAAAACAACTTTTAATGTGACATTTACACTAACACTACAAATGACTCAACAACAACAACAACAACAAAAAATAGGACCTTTTAGAAGTTTTGTACGTTAGTGGTTCTAAACTTTTGCTTTATGTGACAGCAGCAACAACAACATCAACAGCTTCTACAACAAACTTAATATTATGGTCATAGTTAATGATAGTGTGAGTGTGGGGTGGGTAATGGTATGAGCATGTGTCCCCCCAAATAGGTGAACAAAGTGTATGTGTAGTTGTTGTTAGCTATGTTTGTCAACTCTAGTTTTGTGTTGGGTGATTAAGTTTTCTTTGACGCCTTTAACACATTAATTTAATTATGATTGAGTTAAGTTTTAAGCTTTGCCTTTGTTTTTACATACCACCACTACCTGAGTATTTGACATTCAAATTTAAGCTCATACACACACGCATACTTGCATACTTACACCCAAGCACACTTATGTGTGAGGAAGTACTATACAAATGCACGTAGCAAGAAATGTATGGATGAGGCTGTTGGCAGTCGGACAGTGGGGGAAACTGGAATGATTGTGGAAATAACATTTTTCGTTATGAAATATTTATGATTGAAATTGTTGTATTGGTAACTATAAATTAAAAGGTAATCTTTGAGCTAAAATAATTTATGTTTAAGGCTCTATTCATAATAATTTTTAAAAGGTTCATAGAACGATTTTAATATATAAATGTTGTTTTAAAACGTTTGATAGTTTCTACAAAATATTAATATTATAAATGTGACTGTCTGTATGTCTGTTTGTTTGTACCTCAATCACGCCTAAACAACTGAACCGATTTCATTGAAATTCGGTGTGCAGTTAGTGTACTGTATGGAAATTACCGTAGGCTATATATTTTTAGATTTTTTACTCTATAGGCGGTGTGGGCGTGGCGAAACTTATTTTGGAGCCAGAGAGATGGAATTTGATATCCAGATAGTTCTCGGCAACACGAAAATGAACATGCAGACGAAATTTTTAATTCGGATCAGTAGGCGGAAGGGGTGTGGCAAAACTGTATTTTATCCCCAGAGATATACAATTTGGTATACAAATAGTACTCGACAACACGAATATGAATATTCCGACAAAATTTTAATTTTGGATCAGTAGGCTGAGTGGGCGTGGCAAAACTTATTTTGGAGCCAGAGAGATGAAATTTGGTACACAGATAGTACTTAAAAACGCGATTATAAATATGCAGACTAAATATAAATTATGGATCAGTGGGCGGAGTGGGCGTGGCAAAACTAAATTTGAGCTCTAAAGAGAGGAAATTTGGTACACAGATAGTACTTGACAACGCGAATATTAATATGCAAATGACATTTCAATTTTGGATCATTAGGGGAAGGAGTCATGGAAAATCTGTATTTTAGCCCTAGAGGAATTAAATTTGATACCCAGATAGTACATGAATATGAACATGCAGACGAAATTTTTAATTTGGATCAGTGGGCTTGGCAAAACTATATTTTAGCTCTAAAGGGATGAAATTTGGTACACAGATAGTACTCGACCACGCGAATATAAATATGCAGACTAAATTTAAATTGTGGATCAGTAGGCGGAGAGGGCATGCCAAAAGTGTATTATAGCCCTGAAGGGATAAAATTTGGCACCCAGATAGTACACGGCAACACGAATATGAACATGCAGACAAAATTTTAAATTCGGATCAGTGGGCGGAGTGGGCGTGGCAACACTATATTTTAGCTCTAAAAAATTAAACTTGGTACACAGATAGTACTCGACGACTCGAATATGAATATGCAGACGACATTTCAATTTTGGATCATTAGGAGAAGGGGGCGTGGCAAAATTGTATTTTAGCGCTAGAGGAATTAAATTTGACACCCCAGATATTACACGGCAACTTACTTAAAACTTAATTTTCCTTTACACCCCATGAATGAGGTAAGGGATATGTGGATTAACACGCTTTCTATTTGGGATTCACAACAAACGGCACCTACTTGTTTATCGACGAATGCGAACGTCACTGTTTGAGAAGCTTTGACTAGACATGCCGCTTGACTCGACACTTATACTGCAAAGTAGCTGTCGACAACATCGAGAGAGCCAGCGATGAAAAAAAATGTAGCGGGGAATCGAAACACGGATCTCCAGCATGGTAGTCACATATTCTAACCACGGCCGCTCACAGTACACGGCAACACGAATATGAATGCGCAGACTATTTCAATTCAGGAACAAAGATATAAATCGGTACTTTACGTTAAAATTTGCAGACGAAATTGATATTTTCAAATCGTGGGCGAAAGGGGCGTGACAAAACTGTCTTTTAATCCTAGTGCGATAATATTTGATACACAGTTAATATTCGATACCAAAAAGTACATTTGTCGTACTAAAAAGTACAATTTATTCTAACTAAAAGTACCTGTAATGTACAAAACAGTAAATTTATTGTACCAAAAATCACATTTATGGTATCAAAAGGTACAATTTATTGTTTTAAAAAGTACTTTTACTGTACACAAAAGAATAATTAATTGTACTACAGAGAGTACTTTTATTGTACCAAAAAGTACTTTAAATGTACTTAAGAGTACAAATTATTCTAACAAAAAGTACATTTGTGGCATCGAAAGTTACTCAACTGGTACCAAAAAGTAATATTTAATGTACTTAAAAGTACAGTTTATTGTTTAAAAAAGAACTTTTGTTGTACACAAAAGAACAATTAATTTTACTATAGAGTACCTTTATTATACAAATTATTTATTTTCGGTCATCAGGAATATAAAGACGAACATTTTATTTTTCTGTCGGAGGGCAGAAGGGAATGTAATTATGACAATATAAGGTAATATTGGTATACAGATAGCACATTGCGCTATAGATATGAATTTGCAGAAGGATTTTTTCATTTCGGTTAGTGAGACGTTGTTAGTTTCATCAAGAGCGACGCTTAAACATAGACGTTTAAGTAAGCAAACAGACATATTCCCCCTTATGTATGTATGTCGTAGTCACGTCGAATATTTGTCGTTTTTCAATTATGGCATCGCTGTGAAAGATGATGAAAAATTCTCAACACTGAACATTTCCGCAAATTATTACTAATTTTATTTAAATAAAAAAAAACAATTGAATGTTATCGAAAGTCGACTACGACATACGTAACAAGGGGGATTATAACTATTCCTCAAGTATGCAATAGCGAAGCATTACCGGGTTCAGTAGTAAACATATACATATTTGTATACCCTTCAACAAGCGCATAGACGGACCCAAGGGTATACAGTTGCCTTTCTATTTGTAACATCCATAAGACGGCGCGGTATGTATGACAAAATACATATAAATGATTAGCATAGAATCCTGAGTCTGCTTAAAGATGTCCGTCCGTCTGTTCCCGCAATACAAATTTCGCAGCACATATCGATACAACCTTTTACCTTTTTTTGAAGAAACTTTTAGATTTCTGCGATACGAATATATAAGATTTTTATATGACACCGATTCACTGCCGGTTCGTGTATTTAATAAATACAGTTTTCAAACCTTTCAAGGTGCAGTCAATCAAGAATAATTTTCTGTTTTTGAAAATTTCTTACATATAAACATAAATAATTTTCAAGTAAAACATTTTTGGCAATTCTTTTCTCTCTCTTCTCTTTTATTTGTAACATTAAAATAGTCAACAATTTTCTTTTCACATCTTCTCACCTATCCCCCAATGTGCCTGTGCTGTTCATAATTTATCGTCACAGGATTCCTGCGACTACGTGCGTGTAATGGTAGGTGTGACATTGCTGATGGCTGGCAAGTCCTAGGCTCATGAGCTAAGAACAGAGGTTGGCTCGAGTAGTAGTGGTAGTAACCCTTTACCATAATGTCCAAGAGCTTTGTTTGAGATTTCATGCTGGTTTAACTAATTGCTGTTGGCTGTACAGCATACCAGGCTGGATGGGTGGATATATGTACTAAGTGCATATATATCAGTACATATGTATATATAAAGTACGTTTTATAGTTAATACGAACATCTGTGTCGTCTACTATTAAAGTGCGAGAGTGGTGGTACAATATAAGAAATAGCTTCTTTTTGATAAATTTGTGTTTTTTTTCCTGCGTTAACAGTGCATGAAGCAAAATAACTTATAATTGGATTTTTATGACACACACGAGTACGGAAATACAGTTGCGGGTAAATAAAAAAGCAACATTAGTAATAAATGTTAACCACTTACATATTTTTAAAAACAGTAGGGTACGTTAATGTATCAAAATTTAATTTAGAATTAAAGACATTTTCCAAATAAATGATTGAATTTATTGATGCATTACTTTCTCATTTTTTTTAAAGAATTTGAAATTATACATAACCTGCTAGTTAGACATTCAAAATCTGCTAATTTAATGCTCTCTACTGTTTGTATAAGTAAGACCACGATAACATACCTTTTTTCCTACTCTTCTCCGTCGCTTTCTTTCTCCCTCTCTTCTTTAACAACCTACCACAAAAGATTATAGCGAACATTTTTAACAAGATTAAGTAGAATAGAATTAAGGACATCACATTACATTGTGAATAATATAGACGACGCTGCCGCTGTGCAACACCTTTACAAATAATGCTCCAAAGAAAAAAAAAGAGAGAGAGAGAGGCGTACATAAAACCCAAATTATATTCAATGTACTTTACAACGCCTACCCCCGGTAATAACTGAACATGATTTGCCTTTCTCAAGGAGCTGAAGGAAATGAAACGCTTTTGAACCACGAAACCATGAAAATTTTAAAATAACAATAATAGCAAAGCAAACCAAGAAAAAAAACCAGCACAGGATATCCCACACAAAAGATGAGCGAAATAAATAGTCTTTCAATAAGAGTAACGAGCTGAAAAACAAGGAATAGAGCGTGCACTCACGACACACACACACAAAAGGATTCGAGCAAAAAAGAATAGAATTAAGCATAAATACAATACACTAGAGGAGAGACATTAAACGGAAGGATATTTATTACTGGAGCAAAGCGGAAACGGAAATACAGATGTAACAATGGCATTGAAGTTGCTGAAACAGATGAGTGAATGAATTGCAACAAACTGGCAACAATAACACACAAAAACAACAACAACAATAACACAATGACTGACAATTACACCAGAGATAGGTATAGCAAAAATAAGAATGGGTATAGGATACACGCACACACACACACACCCACGTACACATACTCTTTAAGATGTTAGGACTTATATGTCCTTGAAGTTGCAAAGATGTTTACTTATATGTATTACGGTGAGTATATTCAGAATAAATTGACTGGAAAATATAAATGTATTTTGCGGTAGATTCTTTTTTGGCATTGGATTTAACTTAACAAGTTGTTTGGTTTTAAACTGCTAAGATGGAACAGGGATAAAGGACCAAGGTCGTTGTGGTTGGTTATTAGGAAGGCGGAGATTACTTAAATTATACAGGTTTTACACAAGTCTAAAGATATTTAGGTAAGTGCCATCACTACAATGAGAGAGAGAACATCACCATGTCCACGATAAGTGCCCTTGGAAGTACTCGCAGTTGTCATCATATTTAGCAAGTTGGGTAGGTGCTATGTACAAATATACATTTGGCTTTTAAGAAATATTTATATATAGACCCCAAACTTAATCGTGGATACAACATTAAACGTTTATCTTTTTAATGTTACACAAAAAAGAGTACATAGAAGTAGTAAACAATTCTGTATAGCAGATCCAGTAGTAAACTAAGGATTTAGGTGAAGCACCACTGATTTAACCTTGTCCTAGAAAGGAAGCAGTTAATGATTTGGAACAGTTATCCCCACCTGTAAGGACACGGATTCCCAAGGGTGTGCTGCCAATATTGTACTCTGCTCGTTTCCGAATTCACGCCACCGAGCATAAACGGCAGATTTTCTAAAAGACGGCGGCGAAAAAAAAAGCTAAAGGAATGGATGCTCGATGAATTGACTGTTCTATGTTTTGTGCTTAAAAAAGACGATCCAATTGTGTGCACGAACATTCTCATGATCAGCCTTTTACCCATCGCATACAAGCTTCTGTCTTATGTAAAAGACTAAAGCCCATTCCAACATGATTGAACCTAATCTGTGTTGCTTTAGATCTGATAAATCGATGACAGACCAGATACTCACACAACGACAAATCGTAGAGAACATTTAAGAAAAGCAGATCGAAACATACTAACTGTGAATTCGACAGTCCGATACGACAGAAATTATTAGATCCAATGGCTCAGTTTGGGTATTTCCACGAAGATTATACTACTTTGCGTGATGACGACGACTGACACGTAGTCTTCTTCAGTCTACCAAGCGAGATTTTAGATTTCTTTAACATCCTAATGAAGATGATCATGCGAAAGGCTGCAGTAAACACGACTGGTACCATATTTAATAAAAGTCACATGCTTCATGCATATGCCGATGAGCATTGAGATATATGAGAACAAAACAAGTGAGAAAGTTTCAGTCGCGTAAAACGACTAACGTATACTCTCACCCTCAGTAAAAACGTAAAAATTGTTTAACAAAAAACAGAGTTTGGTACCAATCGCGTTTGGCGTAGGAGGTACAAAAAGGGGCGTGTCCAGACTTCTAATTTTTTTCCTTTAAGAGTTTATACTGTTGTAGCTTTACAAAATACAAAATTCGAGCACGATCGTTTCGGGTGTATAAATAACAATTACTTCTCGATTTCTAAAATTGGCGGAATGGAACATTTGTGTGGGAGGTACCAGAAGGGGCGTGTCTGGACTCCCAATTTTTGTAGCTTAACTAAATACTGAATTTGAGCACGATCGCGTTGGCCGTATAGATATTATTACTCGATTTCAAAAGTGGGCGGAATGGTACATTTGTATGAGAGGTACAAAAAGGGGCGTGTCCAGACTTCTAATTTTTTCCTTCGAGAGTGTATCCTGTTATAGCTTTAGAAAATACAAAATTCGAGCTCGATCGTTTCGGGTGTATAAATAACAATTACTTCTCGATTTCTAAAATTGGCGGAATGGAACATTTGTGTGGGAGGTACCAGAAGGGGCGTGTCTGGACTCCCAATTTTTCTTACCGTAAGTAGTTTTGGGCAAATGTTAATTTCTACAAAGTTTAAAAACAATTGGTTACGTCTCTGGAAAGTTATCGTGCGTACCAGCCGGACAGACAGACACGCAGACAGACGGACATGGCTCAAACGTTTTAAAAAATACATGAATCGAATTTGGTTCGAAAAAAACATAGTGTCTTCAATGAGTCCTTCTATGCATTACACAGTTTTGAGTCGTATCAAATGATATGTACCATCCTACCCGCAGGGTAAGGGTATAATCGAGATATTTGTTTCAACCGACAGAGAGGTTACTCATTTGGGAGGCTGTGTGAACATTGACGACTATTACTTTAAAGTAGTAGATGATTTTGTCTAACTTGCCTTCGCTAATAACAAAAATAATAATGTGCGCCTGGAAAACAATGCGCTAAGCGAGTGATTTAATGACATGGTCCGCTTTCGACGATTAAGAGTTAACTCTATCAAACTACCTATCTTGCTGTACAATGCAAAATCCTGGAAAATGACACAAGCGGATCAATCTTTTCTGGGAGTCTTCTTTAACGACGAGTAAATTCGTCATGTTAACTATGAGTTGTATAACGACATCGACGTCGTCAAGCTCAAATATACAGAATTCGCTAGTTTGGACATGTAGTACCAATATATGAAAATGTTTCAGCTTGAAAAGGCTTCGGTAATAAACTCGTTTGGCGGTTCAGGAGACGGGATCAAAAGTTCGTTGGATGAACCAGGTGAAAGAGCTGTAACCTATACTTGGCGTGACAACCTATCTACGGAGCGCAAAAGATCGAAGCGCTTGTGGTTACTGCCACATTAGAAAAAGAAGAAGAAAATACTGATTTGTAGGTACAACTAAAGTACTTTTTGGTACAATAAAAGTGCTCATTGTAAAATAAAAGTTCACTCTAGTACAATAAAAGTACTTTTTCAATACAATAAAAATACTTTCTGATACAATTAAAGTATTTATTGATACAGCACAAGTACTTTATAGCATAAAAACGTATTTTTTGGTATAATTAAAGTACTTTATGACAGCAGTACAATAAAAGTACTTTTCGACAGTACTACATAATATAGTTATTCTTCTTCTTCTTCTTTACTGGCAGCAACAACAGAAATTCATCTATCAGTAGCCGCACGTAGAAAACCATTCCAAGCGCTTCGGTCTTTTGCGCACCGTAGATAGTTCGTCATACCAAGCTTATTTAACATTTCCGTCACCTGGTCTATCCATCGGAGTTTTGGTCGCCCCCTCCTGCGCCGCCCATCGAGTTTATTGCCGAAGAGTTTTCGAGCCGGAGCGTTGTCGTCCATTCGTACAACGTGTCCAAGCCAGCGCATTCGGTCTATTTGAACGCGCTTGACCACGTCGATGTCGTTGTACAGCTCATACAGCTCATGATTCATTCGACGACGGTACTCGCCGTTCACGATGATGGGTCCAAATATTTTGCGGAGTATTTTTCTCTCGAAGACTCCCAGAATAGATTGATCCGCTTGTGTCATTACCCACGATTCTGCGCTGTAGAGCAAGACAGGTAGGATCAGAGTCTGGTAGAGCTGGATCTTTGTTTTTCGAGAGAGCGCTTTGTCGTTAAATCGCTTGCTTAGCGCATAGTAGCAGCGGTTTGCGATCAATACTCATCTTTTGATTTCGAGGCTGACATTATTATTTTTGTTTATGGCGGAGCCAAGGTAGACAAAATCATCTACCACTTCAAAATTATAGTTGTCAATGTTCACGCAGCGTCCCAGACGAGTGGACTCTTTGTTCGTTGAAACAAATAACTTGGTTTTGTCCTCGTTTATCACCAGACCCACATCAGCCGACTGCTTTTCAATGCTCGAAAAAGCCGCAGTAACATCTCGCAATCCACGTCCAATAATATCGATATCATCAGCATACGCGAGCAACATGTGGCTTTTGTTAAATATGGTGCCATTCCTGTTTACTGCTGCTTTCCGCATGATCATCTCCATTACGATGTTAAAGAGATCGCAGGACAGACTATCGCCTTGTCTAAAGCCTCGCTTGGTAGAAAATGGCTCTGACAGATTTTTGCCAATTTTCACTGAAGACTTCGTGTCAGTCAGTGTCATCCCACAGAGTCGAATTAGTTTTGCGGGGATACCAAACTCAGCCATAGCATCCAACAATTTCTGTCGTATCGGACTGTCAAATGCAGCTTTGTAATCGATGAACAGATGGTAGGTATCGATCTGCATTTCTTGGGTCTTCTCCAGGATTTGTCGTAGCGTGAATATCTGGTCGGTGGTGGATTTACCAGGTCTAAAGCCACACTGATAAGGTCCAATCAGGTTCGCCAGGAGGGGCTTTAGTCTTTCACATAACACACTAGACAGGACCTTGTATGCGATGGGTAAAAGGCTAATCCCGCGATAGTTGGTACACACACTAGGATCGCCTTTCTTAAGCACGGGACATAGGACACTCAGATTCCAATCATCGGGCATGCATTCCCTGAGCCAAATCGTGTTTATGAGCTGGTGCATGCATGTAACCAGGTCATCGCCGCCGGCTTTAAAAAGCTCTGCCGGCAGTCCATCGGCTCCCGCAGCTTTATTATTTTTAAGCCGGGCAATTGCCGTGCTGATCTCGTTTTGGCTCGGTGGTGGACAATCTACTCCATCGTCGATGATTGGTGCGATTCCGTCACTTATGCTGCCTTCGGGAACGAGAAGAGATTGAAAGTGTTCCCTCCATATTTGCAGCACACTCTGAGTGTCCGTGACCAGATTTCCGTCTCTGTCCTTACAGGTGGGGATCCCTGTTCCAAAACCTTTACTTTTAACCTTTTGGTAGAACTTTCGGGCCTCACCTCTATCCCTGTAGTTTTCGATATCCTGGCTCTCTCTTTTCTTCCACAGACGCTTTTTCCGTCTGAACAGGCGTTTCATCTCCCTCCTTTTCTCTTAGGGGGATTTGTATGGAGTAATTGAGAGAGCTGGTTGGAGTAGGCATTGGCTATCTCAGTGGTCTGCAGCTTTGTGATGTCTAGCTTCCTTTGCGTTTGATTAAGAGTGTTTTTAGCTCTACTTAATCGTGTGCGTACCTTGGCTGCAACTAGGTGGTGATCCGAGTCGATATTTGCACCGCGCATCACACGCACGTCCATAACGCTTGAGACATGCCTTCCATCAATTACCACGTGATCAATCTGATTTCTTGTATTTTGATCGGGAGATATCCAGGTTGCCTTGTGGATATCTTTATGCGGGAATCTGGTTCCACTCACAACCATGTTTCTTGCCGACGCGAAACTTACCAGTCTGAATCCGTTATCGGAGGTGTTGTTGTGTAGACTGAATTTTCCGACTGCTGAACCAAGAGCATCTTCCCTTCCTATTTTAGCATTAAAATCTCCCAGAACAATTTTAATGTCATGTGCAGGGCAGCGGTCATATATATCCTCCAGGCGCTCATAGAATGCATCTTTGATGTCATCGTCTTTGTCTTCCGTCGGGGCGTGTACACAAATCAGCGTAATGTTAAAATATTTCGCCCGGATGCGAATGGTGGCTATACGGTCATTTACAGGGTTAAACCGCGAGACCAGGTGTCGAAGTCTCTTGCCGACTATGAAACCACATCCAAATTCGTGTCTTTCTGCATGGCAGCTGTAAAAGATGTCACAGTTCTTCCGTCGTGTGCATCCCTGTCCCGTCCATCTCATTTCCTGTATGGCGGTGATGTCAGCCTTGTATTTGTCGAGGACATCCGCCAGTTGGATAGAGGCACCATCTCTGTATAGAGTTCGGACATTCCAGGTGCATATCCTTAAATCATGGTCCTTATATCGTTTGCGGGGGTCGTCAACATTTGGGGGGGTTCTTGTTTTTCGTTTTCTTCGTGTTTTCATAATAAATTTTTGTTTAAGGAGAGTGGCTTATTAGGCCACCGCTCCCGATCTTAGTTTCTTGGGGCTGCCAAAGCCACTAAGAGAGCCTGTGTTGAGTTTCAGTAACTTCTGTTACCTAGTTCCTAAGACGCATCGGTGGTAGCATGCCGATTAGGTTACTCAACATTTCGCCTTCTAACTCTAGCTAACTTCAAAGCGGTTGCTTTAAAGTCATTGCCCAGGGAATACTTGGTCTAAGACCGGAAGTAGTTAGCTGCTTGGACAGTGCCACAAAGGAATCGATTCTGGTCACTCCCAAGTGAGTGACAATCAGTAACTTTCTACCTCTGGGCAAATCCCCATTCCCCATAGTTATTAGTCAGTTAGTTATTTTTAATATATTGAAGTACTTTTTGACAGTACCACATACAATTCACAACAATAGCACTTTTAGGCAGCGTTTGAAAAAAAACTCAAAAATGTGCACAAAATGTATGCAAAACTCTTTTCATGAGAGTGTTTGAGAAGCAAATGTGACACAAACTCTGTACCGTACACATCTTGCTAAGTGTCGGAAAACGATGTTGCTCTTTTTTCTCACTCCCGTCGTGTGTGCGATAAAGACGACACAACTCATATGTGCACTGAGAAACTAAAATACCCAAACACGGAGTAACATTCATATGGAAAAAAAAACACATACATACATATACTTATACATCTACATACATATACAGCTATATTTCTACTTCATCTCTACCAATCTTTTAGTGTCGCTCGTTTATGTGTGCACATCATCCTTGAGTGCTCAGGAAAAAGTTGTAAAACAGAGTTTTGTTATGTGTTGACTCTGTATGCGGAGCATCTTCGATCATTAAACTCTTGTGTTTTGAGTTCGCCTGCGCACGTTATCGACGTTTAAAATGTGTTGAGCAGAGTGTTTTGGAGTCTTTTTAATCTCTGCTTTTAGGTACAATAGACGTCCTTTTTAGTACAATAATGAAACTTTTTACAGATTAAAAGTACCCATATTTATAATATGCCCATTTTATTTGTTTTACAAATAAAAGTAAATTTCAGTACATTTACTTTTATTGCTTTTTGGATACAATACTTTAAAAGTACATTTTGGTATAACAGAATTACTTTTTATGCAACTAAAGTACTTTTGTAGTACATTTAGAGAACTGGTCTGATGCAATAAAAGTACTTTTTGGTACAATAATGGTACGTTTTGGTACAATAATGGTACATTTTGTTACAATAAATGTACTTTTTGGTACAATAAAAGTACGTTATATCTACAATAAAAGTATTTTTTAATACAATCAGAGTACTTTTTCGTACAATGAAATTATTTTCTGTGTACAGTAAAGTTAATTCTGGTACAAAAAAAAGTACTTTTTACTGAATTACAGTACTTTTTGACAGAAGCACAAAAAATATACGTAGTCCATAAAAGTATTTCTTAGTAAAATAAACATATTTTGTGGTAAAATATTGGTACTTTTTTTTAAAAGTAAACTACTCTTTTAAAAGAAGTGCTTTTGTGCAAAAAAAAAGTACTTATTGGTAAAATGAAATTACTTTTTGGGTACAATAAAAAAATTTTAGTGCAAAAAAGTACTTTTTTGGTATAAATAACAAAAGTTCTTTTGCGTACCATAAAAGTACATTTTGGTACAACATAATTACTTTCCATACAACTTAAGCACTTTTTTGGTACAATAAGTATACTTTTAAGTACATTAAGTTTTTGGTACAGTAAAAGTGCTTTTTGGTACATTACACCTACTTTAGTACTTAAAGTACATATTTATTACTATTTATTGCAAAAACATTATTCTTTGGTACAATATTTTAGTGCCGTAAAAGTACTTTTTAGTATAGTAATAGTATTTTGTTCTTGATTTTGTTTTTTGTTGATCTGCAATGAATAATGATATTGTCATAGTTCGGTTTAAGATCAGTTCTATTGGCAATTCTTTATTATTGTCAACAGGTCTTATTGAAGAGTGTGAAATGTATTATGTTGACAGTAAGGTTTTTTAGTACAAAAAACAAACTTTCAATAATGATAGTTCAACGCTCTGTATTACGTCTTGTTGGTACCACTTCTGATCAAATAGGTTTACAGTGTTATGAGTAAAAAAAAAAATTACGAATCATTTGTTTGTAGAGCTTGTCATTCACAGTAATGATGACACTGGTTTCGGATTTAACAACAAATGGACCGATGATACCTTCCACATAGAAACCGCATCCAATTAGTGTTTTTTAGTGTAGGTGTAATGGAGTCTCAAGAGTCTCATGAGGATTGTGCTCTCTCCACAAATGACAATTCTGTTTGTTTACATACCGATTATGTTAGAAATTACCTCGTCGCTGAAGACGATTTGAAGATAAAATTATGATTCAACTTCCAGTTAATTCTCAACCAATTCACCGAACACACGACGCAATTGATGGCTGACTGACTGTTATTCTTGCACCATGTGGTTTTTTTTATGGATGTAGGCCAGGATCTTTAATTCAAATAGAGGACGGGCAGAGACGGAGTTGCTGAGAATGGCATCGGATCAATAAATTGGACTCCTTTTTCACATTCATGTCTACAGCGGCGATATCTTGTATTGCGTATCAGCTGCTCAGATGGACGATTATACACTGGACGAAGTGCTCTCTATACGTTTGGCGAAAAGGGCGCCAATTTCGTATACAGTCGAAACTCTCTATAACGAATTCCAAGGAACTGGATATTTACTTCGCTATAGAGAAAATTCGCTATATAGAAAAGAAAAACAATTTTGTTCCTTTTAAAATTTTTTATTTGGTTCAAAGTTAATTTTTCTACTTTTCTTCTTCAATATAATTATCTAATACATTTAAAGAAGTGAACACAGTACATATCGCGATATGCAAAGGCAAAGGTAATGATTCCAGTTGTCACTAGTTCGGTGGTTCCCTAAAATACACTTTCAATTTTATGGTAAATAAACGATTTAAAGCATCAGTCTCTGTTTGTGCTTTGTGAAAGCAACAAAGTACACAACAAGCAACAATAACAAAAGCAATAACAGACAACAAAGCGACATTGATTTCTTTTTTATGTGCGTGCGTTCGGTTTTGCCTAAATTCGTTATATGGAGATTGAAAACGCTTCAATTTTGAAGTTACGGTCGCAAAAATGCTTCGTTATAAGGAAATATTCGCTAAAGGGAAATTCGTTATATGGAGATTATAATACACTCAAAGCAGACCCAAAACACAGGGTTCTTATTATTGCTTCGCAATAAAGAAAACTTCGTTATATAGGAGTTCGTTATAGAGAGTTTCGACTGTATTAGAGGCTACGATTTTTAAATGTTGTTCTAGTGTAAGTCTATAGTTAACCAAAACGGAAGTTCTATACATCAAGGAAAAACACTCTATACATAGTTGAAGTCATACATTTGATGCTAGCCAATTCTTAGATAGTTTTTATAATGACCTGATGGAAATTTTTTAAAAGTACATATTAGGATGTAGTTTGTTATCTATCCTACTATCTGCTTATCATTAAAATATATTATTACAGCATACAAAGTTTGGTTCTCTTGCAACTTTGGAAGCAATTTTTTTGCTAGGTATATACGAAACTTCGTTCGTCTACAATGACTCCTTCTATTTGCGTCACATCAATTTTTGGGACATACCACTCTTTTTTGCTTTCCCCGCCATTCATTGTTCATTATGGAAGACTTAATAATTCAACATGATTCAGAGGCTATTTTAACGTGATCGATATGACAATATTACTTAATGTTCACTTTCTGTAAATAAATATTTATTATTAATTACGAAAAAATCTTCAACAAATGACGCAATGGACACAACTTTGATAGCTTGTATTTATGCTATTCGGACTACAGTTTTTATAATAAAATGTAAATAACTTAGGCCACCATCCGTCAATGACGAACTTTTAATAATTTCGAAAGGAAAATAATATCCTAATGAATTAACAAAATAATTAATATCATTGCTGTCTTCTTAAATGCCAAAGGTTTATTTATAGAAGAAAATATATTTTTACCTTTCATTGATACATTCTGTTCACTGCCAAAGAAAAGAGATAACAACAATGGAGCATCCAATCGATGCTTAATCGGAAAGTTGTTTGGTTATCTTTAATTAATATGTTATAAATATAAAAATAGTTGCAATAAAAATGAATACACAATTTACTAGAACTTTGTTTTTACTTCGTCTACCGCCCACACAGTCTTCGACAGCAATAAAAAGGAAATAAAAACAATAGTAAAACTGAGCAATTCAATTATCTTAATTAGTAAAAGATTACAATGCTGGATGTTCGTACAAAAAGGCGATAATAAAACTGTATATAGCTCAACTGATGGAAAGGGCGTTGTTTGGAAGATGTAGCGAGCTAAAGGGATGATTAAGATATATGCAAATTTATAAGAGTAAGAGTGATTGTTGTTACTTTATCGTTTAATAAACTGGCAAACAATAAAATTATCAAGAAACTCTAACTTTTCTACAGTATTGAACACTGTGGCTTTCAGTTTTAATGTGTAAACTCATTATCCCTGCTAAGCCATATTACTGATTTTTTTTGCCAACTCCAAGAAGAGAGATTTAGAAGCCAAAAGACTCGTTAAAACATCTTTTTTTGTTGTTTAATATGTAAAGGGTTGATAGGCTCTTTAAAATCCCTTTTGCGTATGATTATCATAAGTAATATTCCACGTAAATCATTCGCCACGGAGTACTTACTCACTTATTGTAACTGCTACAAAATAAACCCAGTTCAAAATCATTTAATGAATGGAAAAGTGTAACTGTTGCTTATATAAGTAAATGTAATATGAACAGGTTAATATAATTATACTTCTTAATTCTTTTTTCAATTTGTTTCAGCTAAATCGTGCTAGTGGTGCTCAAGTTATGTCAAACAAAAGAGCCTAAAACGTGACAAATTCCCCTATACGATACTTACTAACTTCAAATCGATATTGAATTTCTATGGCATGTCACTTGACAAAATGAATGATGCTGAACTGCTTCTTTGTGGTTATACTTTCTCTGAGCTGAAAAATGTTGTACTGTGTTATGACATTATAGGATTGTAAGGGAAAGTAACATAAGATGTGTGACAGTAGAACCTATGGTTGCTTTATATCTAAAGGAGACCAAAAAATCTACTTGGTATGCTATTTAAATCTAATATCTGTTCAGTAAAAATCAAGTGTATTTCAAATTTAAAAGGTTGTATTAAAGCTTAAACAACGGTTTGTTGAAATAATGGTTTTGGAAATAATGTAATGTTGGTTTTTTAAGACGCGTAGAAGTTTCGATATGGATAACTGTGGTACTAGCTGTCATACTAATAAAGTTATTGTAACATTTGATACGTTTGAGTCAGTTTTGTGACGTTCATACCTTTACACCTTTGCGAGTGCCGTACATCTAAATTTTGCGGACCATCTCTGATACATATAAGATCCAACTAGTGCGATAATTAAAACCAGCGGACAATCAATTGGTGTCGTGTGTTCAGTGAATGTGCTAAGAATCGACTGGATGTTTTACCAGATTTTTATCGTTAAATTTATAGCTGAAGGCTTATTACTACATTCACGGGTATAAAATCAAGCAGAATTAAAGTTTTTCGAGAAAATACAATCCTCATGAGATTCTTTAGATTTCATTACATTCAGAAAAAAACACTGTTTGGTGCGTTGTACATGCCGTCAGTATAGATATATATTAGTTAAGTAAAACTCCCAATGGGGTTTGACGTTCTCAGGTTTAACTTTTTTATGACCTTCTATATTTTTGTAGGCTCCAACCCTAGAAAATTATTAGTCTTTGCAGAACTTAGAAACCACAAAGTTTGGGTATTAGAGTATGGTAACCCGTGCCGCTATGGGTTTTAAGTTTTTAAGCTCCTACAGCCACGTGTGGGGGCATAACTCAAGAACAGCTAAGCCTGTTTTGATGAAAAAAAAATTTTAAATTTAGGAATTATAATTCTCTTAATCTGTTCATACAACATGTCTCTGCATGGCAGATTCGTGGTTATAAACGTATTTTAGAAAAAAATCCAAAACGGAAATAATATTCGAGTTTTACTACTAGGTCATGAAAAGCGATAAGCACTACCCGCTTTTATTCACAATTAAGTGAAGGTATCTTATTTTAGAAAATACAAGATTTTTCCATTCAGGATACATAATTTACCTTTGAGATAATTTTATATAATTCAACTAATTTGGTAACATTTGACCAAATAACTTCCGATCACCCTAATGCATATACTGCGTATAATTAATATTTGTTATTTGGGGATATTATATTAACCATACGCACATCGTTCCAATATTGCGGATTTATTGTTGATTACCACTTCTTTCTTCTTCTTTTTCCTTAATTGGCAGCACTTCAGTCTTTTGCGCTCCGTAGATAGTTAGTCACACCAAGTGCAGATAACGGCTCTTACACCTGGTTCATCCAAAGAAGTTTTGGTCGCCTCCTCCTGCGCCTCCCATCGAATTTATTGACGAAAACCTTTCGAGCTGGAACATCTTCATCCATTCGTACAACGTGTTCAAGCCAGCGCATTCTGCCCATTTCAACGCGCCTGACTACGTCGATATCGTTGTACAGCTCATTCAGCTCGTGGTTCAGCGCTTTTTTATTAAATCGTTTGATTAGCGCATAGTAGCACCGGTTGGCGATCAATACTCGTCTTATGATTTCAAGGTTGACATTATTATTTTTTTTTTATGGCGGAGCCAAGGTAGACAAAATCATCTACCACTTCAAAGTTATAGTTGTCAACATTCAGGCAACGTCCCAGACGAGTGAACTCTTTGCTCGCTGAAACAAATAACTTGGTTTTGTACTCACTTATCATCAGACCTACTACTACCGACCGCTTCTTAAAGCTTAAAAAGGCTGCAGTAACATTCTACAGTCCTTGCCTTGTCTGAAGCCTCGCTTGGTAGAAAAAAAAAACACTTTTTTTTTTGCCAATTTTCAGTATGAAGGACAGTATAGAAAAACCCGCAACGAGTTCAGTGTTCACTACAATTCTGGTGAAGAATACAATGAGATATCATCAATGGTTTTTAAATTATAACTAAAAAACTAAGCGAGCAAACATCAAGGTACAGCCAGAAATTCGGTGGTGGAAAGAAAAAGCTGCTTAAGTCTGATTTTGTAGAGGAGCACTTTCCAAGTTTAAACTTTATTTTTAAAAACTTATGGTGATTCTAGTATAAGTCAAAGTCATACATAGAATCATTGCGAATTACGGAACACATTGTTGTACATTCCAATTCAGAAGTTATTTAATTTAATCCTCTGCATGCCCATGGTAGGCCGATTCTGTTTGTTCGCTGTGCAAGTGAAATCTTTCTACTATATTCCTTTGCCATCAAGATTAAGTTTGTCCACAATTAGCTGTTTCAAGTTTACTTTAAGAGGAAAGACAATGTGACAGTAAGCATTGCTCACATTTATGATGGTGGAGGCCTTAGCAAGTGTGTCGGATTATTGAATACCATATATGTATCCATGTCATAGAACCCATGTTAGGGTAACCTTCGCAAGTCTCTCTATCCCTTCAAGAGACGACCGGAATACTTGATAGAAGCTTTTCTATCAGTAAGTAAATGAATATTACCGCTCTATATTTTATGATACTGAATTTAATCTGCGACAAATTAATTGTTATTATTTCGGCCTGAACTATGCTACAGTAATCTGATTGCCTGATTGACAAATGTAAATTCAACCATTTCGAAAACATTCCACAGCCTGATATTTACGCACGGCTCTATAATAGATTTAATCTGATTTTTTTTGTTAGTACCTAAATTCGCATTCTGTAATTCGGGCCTGTCAACTGACCTCTGACATATTTTGATTTTACTTTCTGTGGTATTATGTGTCAAATGTCTTCATAGATAAGTCATCTACAATTCAGGACTTGGGAGCTGGAATTTCTTACATAATTCGTGAGAAACCTTCAGTAATTCCGGAAAGAGTAATCGAAAGATATAGCTTTCGAATAGACCATGTGCGGCGTTGTCGTACCCTACATTTGAATGAAAAAATCTTTATAAAATAAATGTCTCAGATCATGCTTTTGATCATAATAAAGTCTCCGACATTCAATTTTATTTTAGGTCTTGTTTAAAATTAAAACACAATATTATAAAAGAATCACCATTAGTTAAAGTTTTACATTAAATTTCCAATATGAAATTTAAGAGAGGAATTTAGAAATGTTGCGTCTAATTTTCAATACATTGAAAGGCTGCATTAAGATGTTCTGTGTTTGATGCTAGGTTAGATTAGGTAAGGTTTAGGACACGTGTGATCTGGTAGAAACCGTCTCACACTACACGTGGTGCTCTATTGATCCATTATGACTATTTGATAAACAAGGACATCCCTTAATACAAACTAAAAATGGAATACCTCTTGAATTTTACCTAATCTTTTAAAACGGATTATACTTACCACTGTGTTCTACTGTCCAAAATTAAGTTGGGGTGTCTCGACTTACCGCACTTACTTACAGGTGTTTTTATTATTCAATTTTTACAACTTGTGTGACGAAAATTAAAAAAAAAATAACAATGAGCATCTATTTTCTCTAATGTGCCAAATATCATAAAAACCACAAACATAGAGCACAATTTCTGTGAAGATTTTTATTGAAATTGGAAAATGTTCCACAAACATTATATGAAGAAGACATTTAACTCTAATTTTCATATATATCTTCGAATGCTGCGATAGTACCATTTCGTACAATCTTTTGTTTTCTCCTTTACAACCATTTAGATTTTTTTTCGTTTATAACTTAATATTACATTTTAGCTAAACAAATACATTTAATAAACAATTAAACATCCAACATCTACCCTGTGAGTAAAATTCCATGCAACATTAGTTGACAACACAGCCAACACATTGTATATATTTTTGTACTATGCCCTTTGGATGCATGCTAATATGTCTCACCCCAATAAAAATTCCATATAAATTTCTAACACAAATTACCAGGTGAAATTGTCATGCCTGACTGCAACTCAAACCTGCTGCCATCCTAATCCACAATACAACATTTAGCCCCAAGGGACAAAATCTCTTGCCTTAAATTCCTATCACTATAGTGTTGTGCAAATTTGTTTTGAATGTGTATGGGTAACATGGGGGGGGGGGGGTGCACCATGGCTGGTAACTGCCTGCAGGGAACTGAATATTCATGCCGTTTAAATGTTCCAAATGAGGAGGAAACCTAATTGATTGCTTTTGATATATCACACGAAAATTAATACAATATTTTATGTTACCAAAAGATTTGGTTGAGTTGTAGACTCCTGTAGTCAAATCCGAATACTAGTGCATGAGTGTGTGTGTGTGGGTAGGTGTCTATTGACCATCGATGCGTTAAATCGGCTTACAGAGCTTGATAAGAAGGGAATTTAAAATAAATACAGGAATATTATGTAAGGATCTAGATATAAACGTACAATAAACTGTGAACCTCTAATATTTATAAATTTTCACGTGGTTGTATAGAAAGAGAACATTTCCTGTTATCTGTGAAAATAATAGCTCGAATGGTAGATGAGTTGGCAGCGTAATTTTACCCCTCAAAACAAAGGTAACAGTAATTGTCTAATGATGTGTTACTGAATATTTTGCGCTGGAGTTTTAAAGCTTGGTACCTGTCATTTACGCTATCGGGTTATATGTGTGCAATAGAGTGACAACGGTCCTTTTCGCCAACTTGTTTCCAAATAGCCTGGTTATATCTCTACTATACTGTGTAATTTTCAGGATGATCAAACTTATATTATAGCTGTTATAAAGGTTACTTTCAAACGGGGCGTGGCACAGCCCACTTTCATCCTGGCTGTTATACATACTGTACCAATAACACATACTAGATATCAGCTTTACACCTCTTATAGTTCACGAGATACAGCCGTTTAATGATTCAAGTTTTATACCACGCCCACAGAACCGATCCCCGCCCATTTTTTGATGGGTTGCGAACTTAGCTGCCAAATGCATCCACACAAGTTTTCAAGGCGATTGGAGAAACAGTCCCTCACATATTGCAGTTTTAAAAATGGAGTCTAATGGGCGGCGCCACGCCCTTTTGATATACCAAAAATACAAATACCCAATTTTCACCACCGACCACAAAAAAACCACCAAACCACACATCAAAAAGATCGGTCAATTCGTTTTCCAGTCTATACGGTACTATAAAAGCAAACAAACAAAACCAAACTACTTATGGATTTGACCTTTGACCTCTTTGGGCACGGCTTAAAGTTGTTCAATTTTGCTTAAATTTTGACCATAGCCCATTTATAACAACTGACATAATAATCCGCTCGGCTATTGCCGAAAATCGTAAGTTGAATTTTAGCTGCTATTATGCGCGAGTCCAGGGTTCGATTCCTGTCTCAGTCAACTACATACATATTATGTTTCAGCAGCTGCCCCCTCGATGTTGTCGACAGCAACTTCGCAATAGTGTAGAGCCAATCTACATGTCTAGTAAAAGTTTTTCAAATAGCTGACGTTAGTATTCGTTGTTAAACTGTAGGTGCAGTTTAGTAAGTCAACAACTAGAAGCGCGTTAATTCACTTTTATGCGAAAAACTTCCATATCTCATTCATGATATGTAAAAGAAACACAATTTTTAAGATTAAAATCAATCATTGCACCAAATTTAAACCAATTTGTTTACACTTGCCTATATTCCTTATATTACCTTCCGCAAACTACGTCTAAACGCATACAAATAGCACATTTCCTGTTCACTCTCCTCCATCCCCTCCAAACCTGTCCCGTTATGCTGATAAGTTGGCCATCGAAAACTTGAGCCTATACCACTAAACCACACTGACAGGCACAAAAAACCGTGAACCCCAAATTTTCGTCCTATTCTATAAAACAAAACTCAACGTTTTTCTATCCCCCACGCCCGCGCGCTTCCAGCTGTGGCAAATGAATAGCCACTTTGTGAAATTAGTTTAAGAGACACGACTACAATTTGTTTAAAAGTGAAATTTTATGTCTCAAAGCCAAAAATTTGCTCTAAGCAAACATACAAAACTTAAATGAAGTATCGAAGGGAGAGGCACAGTCCGTCTATAGCCATGGAAGTGGGTCGTTGTGTAAATGCCAACTGGGGTACTCCTCCGATGGGCAGTTCACTCTCTATGGCAGTACATCAGGGATTTAAAAACGCATAAATAAAATGATAATCATTAACACTTAACACGAAATTGCCGCCTTTGCTCCTGAACCATCATTTATATGCAAGACAGACAGACAGGCAGTGTGTGTGTGTGTGTGCGTAGGAACGCCTGTCTATTTGTCTTGCACTGACCATTTATACGCCTCAACTTGTAACTTTGCCAGACGGGCTGTCCGTCTGATCGTTTGTTTCTTTAAATGTAAAGTGGGCCGTCTGTTATCCTTAAGAGCGCGTGCGTGCGTGTGTGTGTGTGGGCTATGCTTTTCAAAGCCGCTTTTCACATTAATCCTTTAAGTAATATTGTATTGGTCGAATCCATCTATTCATTCATTTGGTCATTGTGTTTGTCTTATGTCTGGTCGAGGTATTAAGTACGGATACAGCATCAGATATGTGTCCGATTATAAATCTTACCCCGAAATTCCTGTGCTTTACAATATTCGGCTCTTAAGGATACGAATACAATTGATTTCGGGATGGATGGAGGGGGAGAGCGGAAAGCACTTCTACAATTCCTTGGAGATTAATAGGTCATTATCATGGTATCTGCTCTGCTATTCAGTTATGAGTGAAAAGGAAATCCTACGAAATTGTAAAGCAACCACATATGGGTTATTCATCGAACAAAAGGCAATGATAGCATAAACCATAAAAGGGTAAGCATAAAGCGATTGATTTCCAATATTTATTAAGGGTAAAGCCAGTAGGCAATTTGGTATTTAAAGGCAGCAGATAGAGAGAAGAAACTGAATAAAAAGGCTTTTAAATTGTTTCTGCCACACTGACGTCTATAACGGCTATGGCTTTTACTGTAAGCTTGATACGGCCTCAATTTGAATGAATATTATCCCAAATAGTAAATATGGTCTTCAGCCGAATAAGAGTATTGCATATTAGCTGCTCAGACAGATGATTTTGTAACCGCAAACTTGACGAAGTGCTTTATAAGTTTGGCGATCAGAGAGCGTATTTTGGAAATACAAATCCACGATTTGAAAACGTTGTTCTGGTGTATGTCCTTGTATGGTGATTTGCCAAAGTATACTGATACCTCATCAGTATAACAACGAGTTTGACAGTTATTCTTATCCGAAGTTCTATACGTCTAAGAAAACCACTTTAGTTGTATATCTAGAAGAACCAATTGGCTTCATGACATTTTGATATATCAAGGGGGCGTTGCCCCATGCAAAGGGACTGTGTAACCATTCTTCTTGATAGCTGCTATGGACTCGGTGGAAATCAATATATATATATATATTCTAAGGCTTACCCATACGACACCATTAACAAACATACAATAGCTGGCGTACTATTATTCTGGGCGACTTCAAATTAGGTGAGGATGCATTTCACAGCAGTATGCGTAATCAGTTGCTGTCGATAACATTGAGGGCTCAGGCAATGAAAGAAAAATTTAGTTGACTGGAGCCGGGAATCGAACCACGGATCCACCGCATGGTAGTCGCGTGCTCTAACCACAATGCCCACGTGAAACTTTTATATAAAACCCAATATCTGGCTTAAAATCAAAGTAAGAGGTTCGAAAGTTTGTGTAAGTTATATTTCTACTCAGTCTCCTTCCGGTGCTTGGCAAAGTATGCCTTCAAAAGGGCTCATTGTGTTGAGGATGCCTGTTTGCGTGTTTAGAGATGCGTGAGCAAATCCACTGAGAACTATCATCTAGGTGTTTTTGTTTACTTTAAGAGCGCTTTCGACTACCTGGGATGAGACAGTGTTTGCAATGGCTTTGAGAAGTAGAGTGCTAGGAGCTGCATAGTTATTTTTCTGGTAGAGATGCGAGCATAGTTGGGGCTAAGTATTCAGTGTCTATCTGTGGCTCATTTTTATGGAGTCTCATAATGGATTCATTGATATGGGAGCTTAGTGATCAGTGCAAAGGGATGTGTCACGGATGTGACATATTTTATATTTGTAGCCACGGGAGAACGGTTGAAGTATTTACCGCATTTAGACAATAGGTTGAAAGACAAGCTGGTCAGCGCTGTCGGCCGAAAGGTCCTCTCTTTCAGTGTGTGGTGTAATTGGCTTGTTTGACAGTTATTGTACGGTTTCAACAGAGCCCCTGCAGGTTTTGATGGGTGCTGCCTCGCTAAATGTTGTTGTTAGCGTCGTGCAACGGTTTTCAAGACCGAAAAGTTTATCCAATCCAAGTGTAGTAGAGAGTAGTTTGAGTAGGTCTCTTCGACAAGCGAACGTGAGAGTAAGAACGGACGTGCTACTTATAGGTTTTTGGTGGAGAACCTTCTGAAGACTGGTTGCACTGGTTGGTTATGTGACTTTCCCTTATGTGATGATATATTGGATCTCCAGGGATTAGCGATATAATATACAGAGTAGGAAATGAGTGGAATGTGAGTGAGATCCCCGCTACTTCAGAAGCGGTGGCTAGAGCAACTGAGATTGGTTCCAGACTGTTTGCATGATGTATATTTGTTTCGAGAAAGTTGTAGAAGCAGGTCTGCCGACTTTGACTAGACAGGTCTTTGTGGCGTGTCTTAGGTTGCAATGCTGTGGATCCCACAATCTTGTTCTGCCTTATGACGGTTGCCACTGGCCGTAGCAGGGGCACCCGTCGCTGAACCGTAAGGGCTAACAACAGAAAGGAGTTCGACTAAAAGGTCTCAACCGAAGCATTTTTCTGGTACCGTGGGTGGGATAAGATACTAGGATACACACGTGCAAGGTCTCCAGTGCGTGATCTTGTCCATTTGCACCCATGGATTTTCGGTAATTATAAAAAAAAATATTTCGGTTATAAAAATGCTATGGTCCAAATTTTTGCAAAATCGGACAACCTTAAGCAACCTTACACAGTACAACACATGATTTTGGCACTCAATTCTGAAAACTGCAGGTGAAAGTAGCCACCAATAAGAATTCGTTTTGTCAAGTAACATGCCGCAATAACTTAATATCGATTTGAAGTTATTAAGTATCGTATAGGGGAATTTGTTACGTATTAGGCTCTTTTGTTTGTCATAAGTAATATTCCAGGTTAATCATACTCCACTTATGTAGGGAAACTTTATATGAACGGATTAAAGGAAATGTAACTCTTAATTAAATTAAGAGTCTATGAGCTGAAAAATGTTGTACCGTGCATGTTAACACCATTTTTACAAATGGTAAAAAGTATCTGAACCTCGGCAAAGGCTACATTTTTCTTTGAATTACATAATTAAAAAAAAAACACTGGAATATTTGTTTACGCCAAAAGATGGAAAAGATTTCAGTAGTTCCTATTAGGAGCTACACTATTCGTAGATTAAGACACACTAGACAAGCCGGATTTTTTTTTTTGGATTCGCTAAATAATTTATTCTAATGACTTTTTAGCAATTTTCAGTCTCAAATGTTTGCGTCTCTTCCTCTGACTACTTGTTTTGTGCCCCAACAAATTGTAGCCCATCCATGCACTTACTGTCAGCACACTTGATAATCACTCAATTTACAACATTTTATCAAAATTTGCCTACGTGTTGCATTTAGTATAAAATTTTTTCGATAATTTTCAAAAATGTCCAATCAATCACATTGAATAAACACATACACACACGCACATAAAGAAAAAAAATCCCCCAATTATTTGCACAACAATGCTAGAGGAAACAATTCGCATAGTAAGTGCATACCTAATGTGTGTGTGTATGCATGCACGCGCGTGCATATAAACGTTCATTTGTTGTTTCTGCATTAATTACTGAAATTCATTACACAAATTGCAAAGATTATAGGTATGTGTGGGTGTGTGTGCGTGTATCTGTAAGTAAGGATTTGTAATCATACGCACGCACAAACACACACACACACACAGAGCATGCCACTCAATGTATGCAAACATTTACATACATACCATAATTTTCACTAATTGACATAGATTCCAGGGCAAGAATCTCGTAATGTTTATATAACCTATAAACCAGGACTGACTATAGTCACACACACGCATACTCATACACAACAGGCAACTTGGCTTGCATGCACACAGTTTAATGCTTATCCTTAGTGGGCAATGCATGCAACCCAGCTATTATGCCTTTGTAACTACCGTCAGAGGAGTGTATGTGTGAGTGTGGTGCTGTTGTACTTGTTGTACACACTCCAAATAGTTGTTATAACTAATACAAAATACAATGGACCACATGTTGCCCACATGTCCCCCAAACCAACCAACGTCTAGTTCCTTCTCCTACTCATGAATAACGACACACAAACTTCACATCACACAGAGAGAGAAAGGGCATAAGAGTTAAAGGGTGTACTAGTAAGGATAAGGATAATTGTTCGTGTGTGTGTGTGTGTGTGTCAGAGTTGCTGTAAGTTGTGCCAATCGAAATATCTCCATACATTTAATAGACACCGACCTGAAAAATGTATACAAGTATTGTGTATGAATTTTCTAGCAGATTGTAAATAAAACTCTCGTCGACTCCCATCTCCTGAGTAGCTGGAGCCTCCTGCCTACACTTCAGACTGCCATACCATAACAACGTAGGCCGAGTTCAAAGAAATGATGTGAAAGTACTTTAACACAAAAAGTACACACAAAAATCTTTTCTTTTGTGCAACCGTCTGAGTATGAAGTCTCACTATAGTTAATTATGGCACTGTTACCAAATGGACAGATGGTCATCATCCGGCAGCATAAATAAAGTTCATTATTCTGGTTGTATGTAAACCTCGTCGTCTATTGGAAGGTAATGATTATCCTTCGTCTGTGGGGAAGGGGAAGTACTATTTTTCGGAGACGAAACTGTATTATTGGATTTTCATATCAGCAGTTTGGTTGATATAAGATTTTTTGATGTTTCGTTAATTTTGAAGAAAATTGGCATTTGTTATCTATATATAGCGGGTAATAATTTTTAACCTAGACATGTTGGGACATATGGGGACAAAAACAGTTACATATTGGTGGTCTTTTTCACTGCGGCCTGATTGCTAATAAAATCGACAGAAGGTTTTTTGTATAATTAAAAAATAATTGCCGATTCATTTAGAGGTTATTTTTGTAATTTTGAAGAACACTCTTGCGATCGTATTGGATGTTGGTATTTTTTTCTGATCCGAGAGAACAGTGTAAGGCATTTAGTTTCTGAAGATAATTGCATTCAAATTTTAGCTGCGACTACGCCACGTGTAATCTTTTCGGAAGGTCTAGGTTTCGATGACTGTTATAATTTTTGTCACAGGTATCTCGCGAGTCACCCGAAAAATGATATCTTAAAAATCCATCAAGTCAGGTTTATCTACGCGGACTTTTGACTTCGCAAAACCACAAAAGCAATACATCCAGAAGTGTGATATCACACGATAATGCCGCCAATTGACAGATCGGAAACGGAAAATTCGGCGCCCAACAAAATCACTGCTTAGTTATGCTAAAAACGATTTGATAACACAGTACAACATTTTTTCAGCTCAGTGATTAGGGACTCAATTCTGAGAACGGCACGTGAAAGTAGCCACAAAAGTAGAAGTTCTGCATAGTTTCACTTTTCCATTCATCAAATAATTTTGAACTTGGTTTATTTTGTAGCAGTTACAATAAAACTGTTGTACTCCGTGGCGTATGATTTACATGGAATATTACTTATGATAATCATACGCCACCATATAGTATTCATGTTATGTCAAACAAAAGAGCCTAAAACGTGACAAATTCCCTTACTTACACTTACTAACTTCAAATCGATATTAAACTATTATGGCATGTAACTTGACAAAACGAATGATGCAAAACTTCTTCTTTGTGGGGCTACTTTCACATGCAGTTCTTGGAATTGAGTCCCAAAATCATGTGTTGTACTGTGTAACTCTATACCACATAACAAAGTACCATTTGCCAAATATATGTTATCTCTGCTAAACCACATGGTGCTCCTTCATCCCTCGGTCGGCCGTCATACTTATTTTTCATTCAAACAAGGACCCTAGACACCAAAAGTGTTGGTCTATAATAAAATGACACAAAAGATTTAGCCCTCCCCCCTCCATTGTTCGATACTTTATGGAATTCAATAAAATCAATTAACCCAGTGGCTATGTAATTCACAGCCATCCCAACACACCAACACTCACACGCACGCACACTGCCTAGCATAGAGTCACTCGTGTAGACTCTTCAGTCCATAGAGTTAAGAGCATTTTCAGATACAAGAGCACTACAAATAAACAAACACCACATGGTCGGCGGCGTGCATGCAGGCCAGGTTATTTGTAATGGTAGTAAAAGTAGTATGAATTTGAGTGTGTGTGTTCGTGTCTGTTCAAATGAATGCCACCACATCTTGTTCGGAGTAGACTGGCGGGGGGGACTGTATGAGCTTTGAAAGTGTGTGAACATGAGATATTGCTAAAGTTGGTACAATATTACACACCAGTAACGATGACGACAACGACAACAACTACTGCCATAAGAACAACAACGATAGTTATAACAATAATAACAATAATAATAAACTCAACAACAAGAAGACAACAATTGTAGACGGCAGAGGGATGCCCACACTGACCACATTTGTTCAGGCATCCTAATAAACCAACACAGCATTTTTGACGTTCATTGCAATCTCCGGATAACTATTAGTTGTGGCAAATAAAAGTTCTCCTAGAAGTTTGCCCAAACCAATAAAACCGTAAATTAAAAGCAATTTTCGCAATATTGGTAGTGATGATGAAAAGAAATGCGTATTTGATTAATACAGACAGAAAGTTTGTTATTGAAGAAAGGTTATTATTCTATCATGACTTTAAGTTGTTAGAAAGTAAATCTTATTTACCAGAAAATATTAAAAACTTTAAAATTACATAGTACAACAGCTAATCTGGAGGGGGGGAGTGAGAAATACCTAGTCAGGGTGATGGAACTAGAACAGTATAGTAAAACCCCCAAAGGGTTGGCATTCTCAGGCCAAACATTTTTTTAGAAGATTTCATTCGATAGCTCAAAAAATAAGCAAAAACATTAATATAAGAAAAAATATAAAAATATGAGAAAGCCAAACCCTTTGGGGGTTTTACTATACTGACCTAATACCTTCAGGTAAACCCAAAAAAACGAAGTTGTGCATCATTTGTTTTGTCAAGTTACATGCCATAATAATTTAATATCGATTTGAAGTTAGTATGCACAAAAAAACTGTTGTACTCCGTGGCGTATGATTTACGTGGAATATAAGTTATGATAATCATACGCCACCACATAACAATATAACAAAAGAGCCTAAAACGTGACAAATTTCCCTATACGATACTTACTTACTTACTTACTTAGCTGGTACTTTTATGCAATCCCAGTGGATTATATACCGCACGTAGAAAAATATTATAAGCGCCTCGATCTTCTGCGCTTCTTCTCCAGTTAGTCACACCGAGTTCTGTAAGGTTCTCAGTAACCTGGTCTTTCCAACGGAGTTTTGGTCGCCCTCTTCTGCGCCGTCCATCGAGTTCATTGTCGAAGACTTTTCGAGCTGGAGCATTTTCGTCCATGCGTACAACATGACCTAGCCAACGCAACCGTTGCGCCTTAATGCGTTTGACCACGTCAATGTCAGTGTACAGCTCGTACAGCTCCTGATTAATACGACGCCGATACTCTCCGTTAACGATGATGGGCCCATATATTTTACGGAGTATTTTTCTCTCGAATACCGCCAGAACCGATTCATCTGCTTGTGTCATAACCCAGGATTCTGAGCCATACATTAAGACAGGTAGAACCAGTATCTGGTATAGCTGGAGTTTTGTTCGTCGAGAGAGGGCTCTGTCATTGAAACGCTTGCTTAGTCCGTAGTAGCATTTATTTGCAAGCAGGATTCTTCTCCGGATTTCTAGGCTGACATTATTTTCTTTGTTGATGGCGGAGCCTAGGTAGATAAAATTATCTACCACCTCGAAATTAAAGTTGTCAACGTTCACGCAGTTTCCTAAACGAGTAGATTCTTTGTTCGTTGAAACTAATAACTTCGTTTTGTCCTCGTTCACCGTTAGGCCCATTTTCGCTGATTCCTTCTGTATACCCGAGAATGCTGCAGTCACATCCCGCAGTTTTCGACCGATGATGTCTACGTCATCAGCGTACGCGAGTAGCATGTGGCTTTTGTTGAATATAGTGCCACCCGTGTTTACTGCAGCTTTTCTCATTATCATCTCCATCACAATGTTGAAGAGATCGCACGATAGGCCGTCGCCTTGTTTTAGGCCTCGTCTGGTATAGAATGGCTCCGTAAGGTCCTTACCAATCTTCACTGAGGACTTCGTGTCAGTCAGCGTCATTCCGCAAAGACGTATCAGCTTCGCTGGAATACCAAACTCAGCCATGGCTTCAAGTAATTTCTACCGTATCGGGCTGTCGAAGGCAGCTTTATAGTCGACAAAAAGATGGTACGTGTCGATCTGTTTCTCTTGGGTCTTTTCCAGGATTTGCCGAAGTGTGAAAATCTGGTCAGTTGTTGATTTTCCAGGTCTAAAACCACACTGATAAGGTCCGATCAGGTTGGATAACACTGGCTTTAGTCTTTCACATAGCACACTCGACAGGACCTTATATGAGATGGGTAAAAGGCTGATCCCGCGGTAGTTGGAGCACACACTTGGATCACCTTTTTTCAGCACAGGACATAATACGCTTACATTCCAATCGTCGGGCATGCACTCTTTAAGCCAAACCGTGCGCAAGAGCTGGTGCATGCTCGTTATCAACTCCTCGCCACCGGACTTGAAGAGCTCTGCGGGCAGACCGTCGGCACCGGCTGCTTTGTTGTTTTTCAGCCGCGATATTGCTCTTCTTACCTCGGCTTGACTTGGTGGTGGGCAATCTAAGCCGTCGTCGACAATTGGCGTGATAACTTCACGTGCGCTGCCTTCTGGGACCAGCAGTTGCTGGAAGTGTTCTCTCCATATGTGCAGCACACTCTGCGTATCCGTGACCAGATTTCCATCACTGTCCTTACAGGTGGGGAGGCCATTACCGTATCCATTTGCTCTTACTTTCTGGTAAAATTTTCGGGCCTCACCTCTATCCCTGTATCGCTCTATATCCTCGTTCTCCCGTTCCTTCATCTGACGTTTTTTCGCCTAAATAGCTGTCTCGCCCGTTTTACTTTCTCCTTATGCCGTTCCCTAACAGCACGGGTTACAATTGGCTATAGCGTTGCCATATAAGCAGCATCCTGTTCCTCAGACGCTATGCGACATTCTTCATCGTACCAGGATTCGTCTGAGCGCCGCTTTTCATATCCTAGCACGGTTGTTGCGGCGGTTGCCATGGAATGCGCAATATGCTGCCACTGTGTATCGGGAACGTCAGAAGTAGAGGCGTTGTGTCTTAAAAGTTGGGAGAGCTGGTTGGAGTAGGCAGTAGCTATCTCAGGGGTTTGCAGCTTCGCGATGTCCAGCTTTCTTTGTGTTTGGTTACGTGCATTTTTCGCTCTGCTCAATCTTGTGCGCACCTTGGCTGCAACCAGAGCCAATATTAGCACCACGGATCACACGCACGTCCATGACACTAGATGCATGCCTGCCATCAATTACCACATGATACTTACTAACTTCAAAAAGATATAAAATTATTATGGCATGTAACTTGACAAAACGAATGATGCAGAACTTCTTCATTTTGAGTCCCAGAATTGAGTCCCAAAATCATATGTTGTACTGTGTGAGTAACATAGGAATTCATAATCTAACTATTTTTCCCCCAGATATGAAACAATTATTTTGTACTAGCTGACCGGGCAGACTTCGTCCTGCCTAAGGAAGTATTGACTGAAATTTAACTTTTTTTGGTTGGAATAAATCTTCGGGTTGTGTTAGTTTCTTTTGATATTCGCATCGAAATTTAACAAAAATTTTGAAGTATATTAAAACGTAATATAATTATAATGAGAGAAATTTATTGTAATGCTTTTGATAATAAAGGTCTACCCCTTATGCTTGATCACGAATATTGGTGTTTATTCCACATCATATTAACGCATATTAACCTTTATTGAATCCACAACAAATTCCATTACCATTCGCAAAATTACGTCCTAAGGACGGAGCCACGCCTAATGATCTAGGCCATCAGATATTGCACTTTTACAAATTAGGTCCTACAAGTAGGGCTATTCCTACTAATCTAGTACTTCAGATACCGCACTTTAACAAATTAGCTCATGGGGGCGGGATCACGCCTTATAATCTAATCCTACCAGTATTGACCTGATAATATTGCATCCAAATGCCAGATATTGCATTTTTGTTTATAGGGTGGAATGGATTGACCTCACCTCAGAGACATCAGTTAAATGCTGTAGCATCCACTGAGTATCAAACAAACTCAATTTAAATCTTATATACATACATAAATATACCATTTGTCTGTGTGATTTGAAAATTCAAATATTGACAAATTTAACATTGACATACTATTTAAATTTTCACAATTTAAAACTTTTGAACATTTTTTGTATGGGAAAATCGAAAATCGACTCAATAAATGGACCACATGATTCAAATGCAATGTTTAAGTAACCTATAACGATCCTCGAAAGATTGTCTTTCTATTGATGTCGGTTTGTTGCACATCGGTTGGGTGGTTTAAATGTCTATAGTGGACATACGTAGAAACAAATGTTCACTTTTATATATATAGATACGTAGAAACAAATGTTCACTTTTATATATATAGATAGGAGGTGTTACGTCTACAGTCCGATATCGCCCATTTTACACACAGTAGTAGAACCCACGCGAGTTTTATACGAGTCCCATAGTAAAAACCTTATCTGTGGTGACATTGCACATTAGGGCGGCAGAGGATATTAAAAAATGCCCGGCCGGATTAGTGCCACTTGATGTAGAAAATACATGACGGAAATTTGAGCAAGATCAGACAACTATTTCCGGTGCCTCAAAGAGGCCAAGAGTTAGATTCTTAGTAAATCCTATGTTTTTCACCAATGTTCGATTAAGGATTTGTATTTTTTTCTCGCCAACATGTAATAGTCAAATATTGACATGTTTTGTTAACTTGGCTCCAAATTGCCTGGTTATATCTCTACTATACTGTGAAATGTTCAGAACGATAAAACTATTATTATGGCTGTTATAAATGTTTGCTTTTAAATGGGGCATGGTACAGCCCACTTCCACCCTGGCTGTAAATCATACTGTACCAACAACACATACCAAATATCATCTTTATGCCTCTTGCAGTTCATGAGAAACATCCGTTTAAAGTTTCAAGTTTTATACCACGCCCATTGATCCGAACCTGCCCATTTTATGTTAATTCACAAACTTTCACAAGTATTCAGGGCGATTGCTGAAAAAGTCGTTAGAAAGTGCGGTCTCGAAAATAAGATCCAATAGGCGGCGCCATGACCACTTGATATATCAGAAATGCAAGTACCCTATTTTCACAATCGACCAAACAGCTACATTCCGTGCAAATTTCAAAAAGATCGGTCAAGCCTTTTCCGTGTCTATACGGTACTAAAAACTGCTAACAAACATTGACAAATTCATTTTCATACATATAGATTTGACCTTTGACCTTTGACCTCTTTGATTGGGCATATTAAAGTGCGATTGCCAGCGCCCTTCTGGGACATCCCAAGTAAACTTGAACTGTCTAGGAATAGGAGTCTTGCCTCTTTCTTCCACCTAGAAGATACCAAATTGGGTATGACAGTATGGGACGTAAACCCCACCTTCGACCAAGGTAAGGCCTATCTTACCACCCCTGCTACTCTATGGGTCTGTAGCACCCAATTGCATTGCACCCGATTGCAATGCAACTTCACATTGGAGCCCGAAGACTGTACCAGAGGTTTTCAAATGAGGCGGGAGACTATGTCCCGAGGCTACAGCTCCCCACGCTACAGGTCACACTGATGGTAGCTGTACAGTGAAGCTGCTACCACATTGTGTTTTAAATAACCCTACAGGGTAGCACATGACAGCAGCTACCATCATGTATGATGTACAGAAATACAGTATGATAGACAATTTGCTTCCAATTGGCGTCACAGTGTGGTATGTAGTTTCTTCACGCTGTATTGTCGGTCCATACTTCTTTGAAGAAAATAGACAAAGCGTTACTGGAGACCGTTACTTGACCCTGCTAAAAGAAAGAGAATTATTTTAAACTCCGTGTGATTTTTCAACATTATGGTTCACATGCACACATAGCTCAACCCGTTATGACCGAATTACGCAGAAAATTTTCTAGCAGACTCATTTTAGGAAACGCAACCTTCCGCTGGCCCCCCAGGTTGCCTGACCTAACTCCACCGAACTTTGTGTTGTGGGTTTATTGTAAACAACATGTGTTCAGACAAAAAAAATCCAGACTATTTAGGTAAATAACAAAGTTAACAGGTTTTCTTTCGGTAGCGGCTTTCATCAGCCACCCTGTACTTTACAGGATTAGTCGGCGTTCGCGGGATAAGAACCGACTGGAACTTGTACATATTCGCTAGTACCAATGCTTTCACATCAATAACCCGAGCAGGTGGAACGGTCGATACGACATTGCAAGGATGCAGTGCCTTATGCTCGACGACGGCGAATGGCAACCATGTCTTTATTAAGCTAGGCCCTTCTGAGCCTCCGATCTCAAGATCTCAGGATACTGAAGACCAAGACCAGGAACTGGAGAGCTTCCTCGTGGGTACCCTACGTCACCCACGAAACACAAAAAAAAGACGTTTGGTGAAACCTCGTGGTCAAAATACTTCCAGTTTTGGTCCTTGCAGTTCAGCGAGTAGTGCCCCTGTGACGGCAGTGGCAACCGTCAGTAGGCTGAATAAGATTGTGATAACGGTCCGAGAGACTGTGGTATCAGCTTGAGCTTGGGCAAGCTACTGCAATTGTCGGCCCTTTCCTCCAGCCAGAATATACTAATTTGGGTATACTGCTGTATGGGACCCCTTTGGCCAAGGTGATACCTATCTTACAACCTCCGCTACTCTATGGGTCTGCAGCATCCGATTGCAATACAACTGCATATTCGAGCCCGAAGGATCTACCAGCGACCATGTATTTATTAGGCTAGGCCCATCTGAACCCCAAGTCTGACTGCAGACCTTGCACCCCTTGTTAGCGACGGTACCAGAAAAAGGACCCTGGCGATGGTCGTGGTCAAAATACTTCCAGTCTTTTCTCCATACTGTTCAGGGACTGGTGCCCCTGCAACGGACAGTGGCACCGAGATGAGGCTGAACAATATTTTATGATAGATCCGACCCAACAGGCTTACAATACATTTACATATTTTGCATGTTTATTAATCTGGTTGTATGGACATGGTCACACCCCTTAATCGGATCCAGCCCATTTTTCCATAGAATATGTATATAATTCTAAAAGAATCCCTACCAAATTCCAAGAAAAATAGTGTAAATTGCTTCTTTCTGACTTATTTTTCCAAATAAGGACGAAAAGGATACGTATGGAGTCGCCATCATTGAAGACATCTGATATTGAAAATGTACTAAAACATTAAGAAAATTATAGACTGACTATTTTAGATTGCTGTTCACACAGTGCTCTGAAAAATGGCTAAATGATTAGTGAAAGTATGAGATATTGATTTCTTGTCTTAGAACATTCCGAGTAAAATTTTCTGAGCTTTATTTTTGTAGAACATTTAAATGTTGTTAAGTCCCATTTTAAGGACCTTTTCTAACTTTTCTCGAAATAAGGACGAAAAGGATACGTAAGCAGATGGAGGGTTTAAATATTCCACAAAAAAAAAACTCCTTGTTAAATTTTATTGAAGGCATATGATATCGAAAAAACACTAAAACAATAAGAAACTTAGATACTGTGACTATTTTAGATTGCTGTACACAGTACTGTGAGAAGAGAGAAAATGATTAGTAAAAGTATGAGATACTCATTTCTTGTCTTAGAACATTCCGAGCACTATTTCCTGAGCAACATTTTTGTAGAACATTCGAATGTTGTAAAGTTCCATTTTAAGGACCTTTTCTGACTTATCTCAAGATAAGGACGAAAAGAATACGTAAGGAGTCGAGATGGATCGTTTAAATATTCCACACAAAAAAAAAACTGAACTAAACTTCGTTAAAGACTTCTAATATCGAAAATACACTAAAACCATAAGTATATTTAGATAATAAGACTATTTTAGATTGTTGTTAACACAGTGCTATGAAAAGAGACAAAATGATTAGTTAAAGTGTTAGATATCGATTTCTTATCTTAGAACATTCCGAGTAAAATGTTATAAGCAACATTTTTGTAGATCATTTGAATGTTGTAAAGTCCCATCTTAAGATCCTTTTCTGTCTTTTCTCGAAATAAGGATGATAAGGACACGTAAGGAGTCGAGAAGGAAGGTTTAAATATTCCACAAAAAAAAATTCTTGCTAAATTTCATTGAAGACATCTGATATTAAAAATGCACTAACACAATAAGAATCTTAGATACTCTGACTATTTTAGATTGCTGTTCAAAACAGTGCTTTGAAAAGCGACAAAATTATCAGTATGGGATATTGATTTCTTGTCTTAGAACATTCCGAGTAAAAATTTTTGTAGAACATTTGAATGTCGTCCCATTTTAAGATCCTTTTTTCGAAATAAGGATGAAAAGGATACGTAAGCAGTCGAGATGGAGGGACTAAATACTTCCTCTGATATCTAAAATGCCCTCAAACAATAACAAACATAGTGTTCTAGGACCTGTTTCAAACTATATATTAGGATAAAATGAAAAATTCAACGGGAAATAAAAAACTTTTTAACCTAGGAGTGATCTGTCCTCGCGGAATTTTAATATACTCACATAAGGCTTTCATTACGTAAAGGAAATATACCACCCACAAAAAATTGGTGCAAAGTATTATTGACTTTATAATAAAACCAATTTAAGGTTTTATATATATTTTAAATATAAATAAATAAAAAACACTTTACTGATCGTAAGCTGAATTTAAAGTATCATTTGATACACTTAACGTAAATTTAATATATATAAAACACGATCGACTAAAACTAACAAAAACAAACAGTTTAAAATATATTTTAAATATATATCGTCGGTATTCTGCAAATCGTCTAAAGTGAAGTGAAGTTTCTGAGTTATTGATGATTTAAGGTTTATAACCGTTTGAGTTTTGATGCAAAAACTTAAAATTTACTTTAGTTAACAGGACATTGATGAATTTTGGAACACTTTTGCATCATTTAGTCCATTTCAAAAAACAAGTGAACTTAAGACCTTTTTGCAGGATACCAACAATATATACATTAAAATGGAGGAAATACTAATATATAGCCTATTTATTATTTCTATATAAAATAAATCATACCCAATTATAACTCAAAGTAAATGACATTGCAAGTAATATCCTTTGTCATAATAAAATCTATATTCCCACCTATAACAAACAAATTTCAGCAGAAATTCACAGGATGTAATAACTTCAGCTGCTTAGATGACAAAAATATGTTCAATTACCCTAACCATCAGCAGTTTTGTAATACGCACACAGTCTAAAAACAAAAACAAATCACCAAAGAAGTCCATGTAACAAAATATTTGCTGACACCAAACACAAATTACTACTTAAGCCGCAAAAGGTCCAACCAACAATTTCTGCTGGGACATACAACCCAATTAAGTCGAGCATGTGCCAAAAATAACAACAACAACAACAACACAAATTTCCTTTCAATCGCAGACTCCATTCATTCTCACGTTAGTTGTGGTAGCTGGCCCCTTACCTCTCACGTCTCTCCTAAGATGATAAATAATATATGAAATTGTTTTGGTCGCCTGTTATTACAGTTCTTTACACACACACAGCCACTCGGCCATTTATAACAACTGCATATAATATAAGTGTGTATACTTTATACATATGAATATGTAAAGGTTTTCTTTATTATTATTATTATTTTCTAGAGTTTTGACCACATCCTTCTTTTTTGGAACACGTGAATGAATCCTTTGTATTTTCAAAATTTGAAGCACACACACACCCGCCCTGTTACATGGACAATAGCAGCAGCAAACGAACAACGGTCGTGTATAAAATTAATGTTTTGTTCATGTATCATAGAGGGCACTCTTTCTTGTACAACCCTTGGTGTACAATATGTAGAAAAAATATACAAGGATCGATCAATTTTTTTTTGTTGTATCGCCTATTGAAAATGTTTAAAGATTTTAAATTTCTATAGACAAAAAAGAGGAAATTTAAAAGTTTACAAATGGAAATGTTATGGTTTTGGATATGTTATGATAATAACATGATTACATTTGCCTGCCATATATTTGTATTAGTGAATGGGTTTTGAGTTTGAGGAATTGAACTTTATAATTATCGCTTTTGTAAAAAACTTTTTAGCTATAGTATATATATGTACTATATATATGTACTATAGTATTGGGACCGGCCGTGGCATAGTGGTTAGAACACGCGACTACCATGCGGGAGATCGCAGGTTCAAACCTGGCTCCAGTCATCTTAAAAGAAAAAAATAAATAAAATTTTCTTTCATTGTCGGCTCCCCTCGAATGTTGTTTGACAGCAACTTCGCAGTATTAAGCGTCGATTCAATCGTCGTGTCTAGTAAGAGCTTCTCAAAACAGTGACGTTCGCATTCGTCGATAAATAAGTAGGTGCCGTTAGTTGTGAATCTAAAAATAGAAAGCGTGTTAATTCACAACAACGCGATAAGCTATCCCATACCTCATTCATGGGGTGCAAAGGGAAATTAAGTTTTTTTTTAAAGTTTATATATATATGTGACCCGGTAAGTTAAACGGAACCTATGCTCAGAAAATAAGTTTTGGAGAAAAACGACTTTGAAGTTAAAAAGATGATTTTGATGCGCCTGAACGTCTAATTTGAAGCTAATTTCTGTCAAAACTAATGCAGCTAGAAAGCTGTGGTTTGTTGCATTAGAAAGTGCGTGTTGTCTACTATAAGAATCACCAAAAAAGTAAAAATCGATTTTTTCGACCCATAGGTCCCTTTTAACCTACCGGGTCACATATATTACAGTGGAAGCGAAAATTCAACTTAGGATTTTCGGCACTGCCCGAGCGGAATATTGTTTTAGTTGTTATAAAACGGCTATGGTCAAAATTTAGCAAAAACATATAACTTCAACCGTACGCCAAAGAGGTCAAAGGTCATTTCTATATATATGAAAATGAGTTTGTCTGTGTTTGTTAGCATTTTTTTAGTACCTTATAGACTAGAAAACGGCTTGACCGATCTCGGTGGTGAAAATGGGGTACTTGAATTTTTGATATATCAAGTGGGAGTGGTCCCGCTCATTAGACTCTATTTTTGAAACCGAAATATCGGGAGCACTGTTTCTCCAATCGGCATGAAAATTTGTGCGTATGCATTTGGCAGCAAAGTTCGTGATCCAACAAAATATGGGCGTGATCGGATTAGGGGCGTGGTATAAAACTTGAAACTTTAAAAGGCTGTATCTCATGAACTATAAGAGATATAAAGCTGATATTTGGTATGTGTTGTTGGTACAGTATGACTTACAGCCACAGTGGCAGTGAGCTGTGCCACGCCCCATTTTAAAGAAACTGTTAGAACAGCTATAATAATAGTTTGATCGTCCGGAAAATTTTACAGTATAGTAGAGATATAACCGGCTATTTGGAACCTAGTTGGGAAAAATGACCAAGGCTCCGTGAGGACAGTTCCCCTATGTCGAAAATTTTTCTAATGGCCGGTGAATTTTTCAGTTTAACCAAAAAGATCCTAAAACACTATTTTTTTTTTGGTTTAATGCATTTTCGATATCAAATGTTTTCAATAAAATTTAACAAGAATTTTTTTGTGTGGAATATTTAAACCCTCCATCTCGATTACATACGTATCCTTTTCGTCCATATTCGAAAAAATTCAGAAAAGTGCATTAAAATGGGACTTTAGAACATTCAAATTTCCTAGAAAAATTTTGCTTAGAAAATTTTACTAGGGGTGTTCTCATTAGACAATAAATCAAGTGGGATTGGCGTAACCCATAGGAACCTATATTTGAAAGCGTTGTAACTGGATGAATATTACACAATTTTTCTGGAAATTTGGTATGGATTCGTTTGAATCAGTATAAATATTCAATGAAAAAATGGGCTGGATCAGATAAAGGGGTTTGATCCCGCATACACGCCCCCATTGCAAACTTGCAATACATGGCGTACGACTACTCTGAACTCTTAGCGACTTGAAATTAAGTGAAGATGCATTAAACAGCAGTAAAGTAGGCGAGGCCCCGCCCATAGCACTGAATTTTATACACACAATATCTGGAAATCTGAAATTTGGTATTGATTCATTTAAGATTAGTGTACGTATTTTAAATAAAAAATTGTCTGCATCGGATAAAAAGGGCGAGACCCTATCCAATCGAACCTATTAACAAAAATTTTATATCTGGCTTAATATAGATATAAGAATACTGAAACTTTTCGTAATCCACATAATCTACTAATGTTTTTCCGAAGTCTCCAAAGTTCTAAACCTGTTGTGTCGGACCGATCTCACAATTTTGTTCAGCCTAATGTCGCTAAACTGCATGGAGTTCAAACGGAGAGTATTTTAATCACGGAGTTTCACCAAAAGGCATTTTTTTGGTACCGTGGCACAGTGGTCGTCCCCATTGGCCAAAAATAAAAAAACTAAGTCAATTTCTAAGAGAGGTCCTTGAATCCTTTGTCCGACATTGACCAAACTGTAGATTTTGTCTTATATTGATGAAATCAATGGATATACCGATTTTGGTATGCCTACTATGAAATTTAAATTTTCAGGATCCAAGAGAGGTCCTTGAATCCTTTGTTCGACTTTGACCAAATTTTAGATTTAGTCATAGATTGATGGAATCAATGGATATGCCAACTTTGGTGTGCCTACTATGAAATTTCAATTTTCAGGATCTAACAGAGGTCCTCGAATCCTTTGTCCGACATTGGCCAAATTTTAGATTTAGTCATAGATTGAGGGAGTCAATGGATATGCCGACTTTGCTGTGCCTACTATGAAATTTAAATTTTCAAGTTCTAAGATAGGTCTTTGAATATTTTTACAGATATTAACCAAATTTTAGTAAATGGTGTCATTTAAAGAGACTGTGAGATGTGATATTATTCACTTATGATAACTCCTTACATTTTTGGCCGCTCTTTGTATGAAACGACAACCACTGTTTGTGGGTGACATGTGGTACCCGCCCGCAAAGGCTCCAGTTCCTGGTCTCGTTCTTCAGAGTCTTGAGGTCTTGAGATCGGGAGGTTTGAATGGGGTCCTGGCCTAATAAAGACATGGTAGACGTTCACCGCCCTCGAGCGTAAGGAATTTGAGACTTTCCCCGCCCCCCAACAGTGAGGGTACTGCTGTATTGATGTGAAAGCATTGGTACTCGCGAGTATGCAAAAGTTCTAGATTGTTCCTATTCTGCAAAAGGCGACTAATCCTGTGAATTATGGTTTCTTAAAACACAATTTGAGAGCAGCTTCACTGTGCAGCTACCACCAGTGTGGCCGGTAGTGTGGGAAGCATTAGTCACGGTACATAGTCTCCCGCCTCATCACTAAGTGTTGGACCTCTGATGGGATCATCACGCGATCTGTGGTTGAAAACCGCTTTACTAAGGATTTACTAATAACCTGACCTTTTGCCTCTTTGGGGCACGGAAAATAGTTGTAATACATGATAGAAGTTTGAGAAAGATAAATTTCCGTTATGTATTTTTTAAATCAAGTGCACAATAATCCGGTTAAAAAATTTTAAATTTCTGCAAAAAAAAATCATTCGCTTAATCATTCATTAATATATTTATTCCTTTTCTAAACTATAGTAGTTCATTTAAAATATTCATTTATGTACCTTACCCACCCTGAATATCTAAAAACTAGTAAAAATTTTCAAAGATATTTTAATACGTATTTAAAATCACACTTCAGGGCACTTTACAACTATCAAATAAGTCTCCTACTGCAATTTGTTTTTCCCCTTACACTGCTTGTTGGGTTATCAAACCAACCTTCTAATGTTGGATTAGCAAACCAACTTTCAAAATTAAGTGGCACCCTAATCTAATAGTCGTTCCTCTTATTGTTTTTGTTTGGCCTCAAACACCAAACGCAAGGGTTAACAATAAAAGGGATAGGCAAACCTGTTGTTGTTGTTGCTAACTGCAGTCGGTGTCGGAGACAGTTGTTTGCGATCAGCAGACTTCTTCTTCGCTACTCTCAGCGACTATAGCAAAACTGCATACAAACAGCGATGGACGGACGGTCGCGGGGACAGTTGTTGTGATGGTAGCTGATGACTTCTTGTTCGCAAACGGTCGTGACGTCACTTGTGGTGGTTTCGCTGTACCAAGCGACCACTTCAAATATAGATGAGCGCTCACACGCACTCACACTCAAACCAATGTTAAAAAAAACTATTTATGTTTTTGGCGCTTCAACGGCCTTTGATATTTTGTTTATTGACACTGTTCTACTCGACTGACACTATACGACTGACCCAATTATACTCTGCCCTTACGCTCAGAACCTTCGCTCGTTGCATTTTGTTTTTAGCGAATTGCAATTCAGCTATGGGGGGAGAGAGTGAGAGTGGCTGATCATAGAACGAATGAAGGAGTTAAAAGGGAGCAGCGTTAAACTGTTTGTGTACATATGTATAAAAGTAAACAACATATTTCTAATGCCACAGGGACGGCAAGAAGTTCGCTGTGGGCCCTTTTTGTACACAAACACTGCTATAGAAAAATGTCGCTGAAACCCCTCTATTCAAAATATATAACACAATCTCCCACTGTTAACTGAAAACCGTATTTTGAAAAGTTGCCTAACCCATCTATCACTTCATAACAATTCCCAACTATTTTACATAAAATATATGCAGAATGCAAAATATAGCAAATAATTCACTTCACTTTAAAACTTACACTTTGCAACGACAATCTTAAATTATGGAAATATTTTAAGAAATAGTTTTGAAAGTTAATGTTAACCAAAAGTCCACACTTTAATATGACTCTTTGATATTATTAATCATTTCTCTTTGTCAGTCTATAGAAATCTCCATTCTAGTGATCATGCAATCATCCTATAATATTTAACAACATACTTAAAAGTATGAAATTTTTACAATTCCATTATTCTTTACAGTTCTAAAATAAAGGACAATCATGCTGTCGTTTTTATTGTCTCCATTTCGTATTTCTATATTCATTTTTATTTTGTGTTCTCGCTTTTGCTCTCCTTAAACAATTGCTAAAAAATATATTGCTTTGATATGAAGGTAAAGTTGTTACAAGTACAAAATAATGGAAATAAATTCCGGCATTCACATTCAAATATATGTATGTATGTATATGTGAACGTGCAGATAGAAATACAATATATAACTTCGTATGTGTGTGAGTATGAGTTTATGCAATGTAGATCTATATATTCATCTGGTGTTTTTTTGTTTTTGTTTTACGAGAAAATTCCTAAACATTATTTATGCCATAAATTACACAAAGACTAATGGTGCCACAATAGTAGCAGCACAAATTCGAAAACTGAGAGATGGAGTGAGAGAGAGAGAGTTGGAAAAGGTGGGGGAAAAAATTGAAATAAAAATCTCACAAACAAATATACCCGAATATAATAAATTCTGGAATACGGTATGCTGAAATACTGAGGAGGAGGAGGCGGCAAATGTGTCCTAACATGGCCAAAACCAAACTTTAAGGGCTTACATTTGCTGAACATTATGCGGAGATATAAATACATATATGTTATGTATATGTAAACGTATAAACTTTTACCTTGGCGCTGGTGCTATGTATATATATGTCCCTAAATATGTGCACATTTGCATACGTGATGTAAATTATGGCAGAGTTTGAAACGGCATCATTTTTACAGCGTTACGTTTTTAGCAGTGAAGGTAGACAGTCTTGCTAAATTGTGAAGCCTTGCACATTTCTTTATTGCCGACTTTGCGTCATACAGGGTCATTTCGCAAAGGTGCATCAGCTTCGCAGGAGTACCAAACTCAGCCATGACTTTAAGTAGTTTTAGCCGTATCGGGTGGACGAAGGCAGATTAAGAATCGACGAATATATAATATATTATATGTCAATTGGTTTTTCATTGGTCCTTTCCAGGATTCGTCGTAAGGTCATTGATCGTAGTTTTATCAGGTCTAAAGGCACACTGAGAATGGGCCGATAGTTTAGGTTAGGTTAATTTGGTAGCTGCCTTGAGCATAGCTCACTTGGGTCCTAGTGGTACTATTTTAATTTCTTGCACTAATTATTCCTACTCTTTTCGGACAATGTCGCTCTTAAGCCATTCCATTGCACTTATAAAGGTATGGATAGATAGACAGGTATTGTCCACAAATGTCCGATGACCATACTTTTTATATCTCAGGTCACAGGTCAGTGACATATAAGATGCTCATTTGGTCTCTTGGTCTCTTCAGCTAAGGCCATTAAACTTTTTGTAGTTAATAGTAGGAAGACAGATTTATTTGTAAAATTTTTATAAATTGGGATATTTATATCAGAAACTGTGTGAGAGTTTATTTTCTAAACTCAAATTTTTCAGAAACTTACTTATTTTTGTATCTTCTTACACCAAACCTTATCATTCGTTTCATGTCCTACTCTGCTATTTCTTTAACCACAGCTGTTACCCAGCATATCCGACATATGTATGGGTACATATGTCAGTTCATACAATTGTTTAAATTTATACGGAAATACGAACTCGTATGTAAAAATGTGTGGGAAATCTATGTTTGCCTACATTTGTAGCTATACGAAATAATTTATTTTCATGACAAATTCTTTTCGTTTTTTGGCGACATCAAAGTATAAAACAATTGCTTTCGATGTGACAACTTTTACATAGAATTGTCCTAACATATATACACATACACATGTACTCATGTGTAAGGGTAATGTAGAGGCATATATGTACTTCTAAGCAAATAATGGAGATTTTTCTACCTTTGTCTTGGCATTGTATTTATCATGTCATAAATAAGTCTACTTTAAGCCAATAAATATTATACAGTTAAATGTCATTCGTACAACTAAGCTTGATAAAATTAAGAAAAACAATTCATATATATATTCACTACAAATATATGACGAACAATAGATGGAAATCTACCAAAAAAAAGGCATCCAAATACCGAACAGATTGAATGAGCTTTATTGACAGCGGACCCGACAAAATCTTTTCACACTTCAAAAACTATCAACTTTGTCTTTCTTCCTTCACCGTTAGACGCACTTTGGCTGATTTCTTCTGAATACTTGAGAAGGCTGTAGTAACATGTGTCAATTTTCGACCAATGATGTACTACCATCAGCATACGCAAAGAAAATTTGCCACTGTTGCAACGGTTCAACCCGGTGTGTAAACGAATAGCCCCCATATGAGTCAAAACAAAGTTTTCTCACATAACACTCATATGTGCCAATGCTCAGACAGAAGAGAAAAACGGTGAGGACAAAAACGATTTCTACGGAGAGCCTAGCAAATGTATATCACTGTAGCCCAAGCCATGACATCAAGGCGACTTTAATGCTAAAATATGCAGGGAGACCGCATTTGAGTCTACCATCGGAAAATTTAATCTGTAAACCGAAAATTCGGACAATGGCATCAGACTGATTGATTTCTCTGCGGCAAAAAATATATTAGTTAGCAGCAATAGATTTGACCATAGAAATATTCATAAGTCACGATGGTTATCTCCAGATCAATTGACGAGGAATTAGATCAAATGTTCTGGACGTGCGAGTGATCAGGGGTGCGAAAATTGACTCCAATCACCTCCTTACCGTAGTTAAGGTACGCACAAGGCTAAGCATGGCGAAAAACGTACGTTACAAGGCACAACGAAAGCTAGACATCGGTAAACTGCGGACCACAGAAGTAGCGGACGCCTACTCCAACAACCTAACTGAACTGCTACGGAATGCTCCAACCCCTGATAATATAACTTCGCTGTGGCAATATATAGCCGACTCTATAGAACGGACTGCGAGAAGCGTACTTGGGTACTCAAAGCCGTCTCAAGATGATACCCGGTACGGATGCTGCATCTAGGGTGAAACTGCAGCCAATGGCAACGCAAGCTGTTCGTGAAGGGCACAGAGAGAAAAGTCGGGAGGCAATTCAGCTCTTTAGATGGAAAAAGAAGGAGCTGAAGAGAGACAGGTTGGGTGCACTGAAATGCTCCGTAACAGAGAGGAAGCCCGAAAATTCTAACAGAGAGTTAAAGCAAGAAGGCGTGGAACAGGGTTGCCCTCCTACAAAGAAAGCGATGGCCAGCTAGTGACGGACCCGGATAACGTTCTAAAATATGGAGAGAACATTTCAGCAATCTACTAGATACGGACACTTCTCCAGAAGACCCCGCACCAATTCATGACGATGATATTAACTGTCCATCTCCGAGCTAGAGCGATGTACGTGTGACAATATCCCGCCTAAAAATAACAAAGCGTCTGGAGCCGATGGTCTTCCTGCTGAATTATTTAATGCAGGTGGGGAGGTGGTAATTAGGAGCATGCATCAGCTCATGGGGAACATCTGGAGGGGATTGGAGTCTCAGTCTGTTATGCCCATATACATGAAAGGAGATCTTAGTGAAAGTAAGAACTACCGTGAAATAAGCCTATTACCAATTGCGCATAAGGTCCATTCGAGCATATTGTGTAAACGTTTAAAGCCAATTGTAGAAAAACTTCTTGGATCTTTTCAGTGCGGCTTTAGATCTAAGACGGATCAAATATTCATTTTATGACAAATCTTGAAAAAAAAACTCACGAAAAGCAGATCGACACCCACAACCTCTTTGTCGATAACAAAGCTGCCTTCAACTCTCCGATAAGGAGTAAGATATATGAGGCCATGACTGAGTTTGGTATTCCTACAAAACTAATTCGACTTTGCAGATGTACATTGGAAAACATCAAATCCTCTACTAAGATTGGTAAGGATCACTCTGGACCATTCAACACGAAAAGAAGTCTCAGAAAGGGCAATAGCTTATACTGTACACTATTTAATTTAGAGATGAAGAAGATGATAAGAAAGACTGGTGTCAACATGTCTGGCACCATATTCCACCAGAACTACATGCCACTAGCCTATGCCGATGATAAAGACATCATTGTTACTGCAGATTTCTCATCTCTGGAAAAAGAGTCAGAAAATGGGTTCAGCGATCAACGAGAACATATCAAATATAATGATTTTGACGGACAAAGAGTCGCAAAATGTTTAATATTTTTGAACATAGCTTCTTAAATTAAATAATTTCTGAATGATTTGATAGATGGCTTTCACTTTTACTAGAATCATCATAAGTTTTTAAAAATAAGGTTACAACTTGGAAAGTACCCAGGAGGAAAAAATGGGGCTTTGCATGCCTTCTTACAGGCCTACAATGGCAGTCAGCAGCCCTACCCTTGAAATGCAGTCTTCATTTCCCTTTCTCATTGAAGGCGTTTCAGTAGGCATGCCTAGTATGTCCTGCTTGGAGTCCTAATAACAAGGGCCTTCTATGAGGCATTGCTACTGCAGACCAGCTTACAGGCCTGCAAAAGAGCATTTATAGAAGGACTTAAATAAAAAAAAGCATATGCGAATTATTTCCATATTAAATGATTTCCTACTTTTTATAAATTTTTAATACAATATTTATTACAATTTGTAATAACTAGTTTTTTTTAAACTCCAGCAGCGGGAATCGAACTCGCGACCTCAGTACTCATAGTTGGGCATACTACCTACTCGGCTATCACGTGATATTGTTGTTGTACGACTAATAACATACATGTGGTTTTCATAAACAACAGCATCTGTCTTACCTTCTCTTAAGAGGCCTGCCAACAGGCCTAATCGGAGAAGTGACAAGTGAATGGCTATGAACGTCAATTCTGCCATTTGAGAAGCGAAATGTGCATGGGTATATGCATGTATACATGCCTGGATAAGGAAGGCGTATTTGAATGTCAACAAAATGCCTTTGAAGGCATGTTTGCAGGCATATTTTTACAATGCCTCATCTTTTCCGCTGCTGGGTACTCTCCTGCAAAATCAGACTTAAGCAGTTTTTCTATTTCACCACAAAATTGTTGTTATAAGTACCTCAGATCTTCCGTCAACAAGAAAACTAATGTCAGCCAAGGAATCAAGCGCAGAAGAGTGCTCGCCAATAGATGTTTTTACGAACTTCGTCAGCACTTTAGTAACACCACCTTTTCTCAGGATACAAAGAAACAGCTATACGAGGTGTTAATTTTACCCGTTCTGTTCTATGCTGCAGAGTTATGGGTGCTTACGACAATGGACATACACAACCTCGGAGTATTAGAGAGAAAAGTACTCCGAAAAATATATGGAACTATCTGTGCCGAACGCGAACAATGAGCTGCATGTGCTTTCCGAAATGTTGGCATGTCCATAGTTCCTGCGCATCCATGCTTAATAAGCATTAAATACCATTGCTTATGTGGCGTCTAAACGCATAGCGGGTTTTCGCTGCTATTTTCCTTGCCTCAATTTCCGGGGGTAACCAGTGTAGGATCGTAACCAGTGCCTTGGTTGGGGTAGTTCTACATGCCCCTGTTACCATGATTGCACCAATCTCGAATTTCCGCCTTTGGGACACATCACTATCACTATCGCCGGCCACCAGTTCACATTTTTGGGGTTAATTCTTCAATTGAGACCGATTGCTCTTTTGCAGCAGTATAGGACCGTTACCGCTTTCCTAATCCTAGTCTGAGTGTTCAGATTCCAATTCAGTTTACTATCCATCAGAGCACTATCAGAGAGTGTAAGTACGACTCCATTAAATCTGGGTTTGGAAAATTGAGGGATTTCTGTATATCCGTCTGTATCTACGTGTAAGCTAACATAAATGCGACAAACTCTGCCATATCTCATTCAAAAGATGCTTAGGGATAACAAGTAAGTATGGGAATTTTGTTACCTCCTTAAAGGTAAAGTTACTCTTCTTCGAGTTTTAAACTTAGTGGCGTAGTTGTTTAATTAATCCGTCCTGCTCCCAGTACTTACACTTGTATATATTATAACAAGAATATTCAATATATTCCATATGCTCGAGTAGCCTTTCCCTATGGTCTATTTTTAAGTCCATTCACAAAAAGAACATACAGACTCCAGCTCGCAATGACTTTAACCAATACAAACGATTTGTAAAGAATCTCAAACAAACACACAACAAAAATACTGGCAGCGTAACATATTCGTCTGAATTGTAAAGGTAATTTGTGTTGGCATATTTTAACTTTACCTTTCACCAGGATTTTATTTTATGTTGTTGTTTTAAGCTTACAATAATATTCTTCCTATCATAATGGTTTTCAGTAGCAACAAAAACAATAATAACAACAACGTACAACACCCACCACAAATATCACCATAAATAACAACAACAACAAAAACATTTGTATGATTTACAAAGGTAGACTTTTTTAATTTCTTTCTAGCAAAGCATATTCATATTCACGTACATATGTATGAGTAAATGTTGCCTCCCCCTATGTATATATTTTTTACATAAAAATTTATGAATATTTTATGATTTATATATATTTGGTTAAAAAAGTTTTCATAAACTGTTTTTACTTCGCTGCTGTTGCATTTTATGCTTGTTTGGTTGAGTTCTTGTGCTCTTTTGGAACGACGTGTGCCCGGGCATATTTACAAATAACGATAAAATAAAATATTAAGTAGATCACATTTGCAATTTCATGTGGAATTCATTGGCCTTTTGATGCTTGCCCTTTTTTTTTTGCTCGGGCATAATGTCGATTCACTAGAAATTTGAACTCAAAAAAAAGGATCAGCTGTTGAGTTTTTTGCGAGGAGGGAGAGAATGGATGGTGTAAGGTTAATACCTTATACAGATAATGTGAAATGTGAAAAAACAGTTTGTAGTTAATTTCAAATTATATATACAGAAACGATTGAGAAAAAAAGTTTCATGCAGATATTTTATTTCTTGTTTCAAACATATTGAACACTAATTAATACACGTATGAATTGATTATTACGAATAATTTTATACAGTAAACGTTAACTAATGCAAAAGTGCAGGTATCAATTAACTTTTAATGGGTAGATGAAATGTGGAAAATTTTGATGTGCTAAAGTCTATAATAGTCTATATATATTATATAATCGATTTACAACTAGTATGCTAAAAGCAAAATCTACACAGCCGAAATTCGGTCATATCCCTGCAAACAAAATGCTCAGATATCGGTCAGAAATCTGTATTACAGTAGGCAAAATCTTTCGATATAGGAACCGAAATCGGGCCAAAGTCGTTACTAAAAACGTATAGAGTGGTTGACACGAAGTCTGACCGACGCAGATGAGGAAATCTGATGTGTGTACGACATGTCGTACTGACATCTGAACGATTTCTTAATGTAAATCGTAGAAAAATCTGAAGTGAAATTCCACGCGTCATTACAAATTCGGACCGCTATCTTACCAAATATCTGAAGTAATTCGGATGTGCTTGCCGACGCGTCGTACAGTTTATGTTAAATTCGAATAATAATACTTTAGTTATTGTCGGCATATCGATTACTGAACATCGAGTTCAATGGTCTGTCAAAAGTTTCCACTCTTTTAAATCACCCGGATCAGATGGAATTATTCCCGCGGATCCACAAAAGAACATCGACGTATTGACGCCCTGGCTTCTGACAAACTTCAGGGCCTGTCTGAAGATGTCTCACATTTAAACGAGATGGGCAACCTATAAAATTGTATTTATCCCTAAAGGGGGGTAAGGCATCCGAGGACTTGATTTGCTCTGCACCTGTCTAGAGTCCATCTAAGAAACATAATAGCTGTAATAACCGGTCACTGGCAGATTGCTAAACACGCAAAGAGGTTAAACCTACCCTACAACGATTTTTGTAAAAGCTGCAATGATGATGTAGAAGAGAAGACCACTTCCTATGTCACTTCCTAGCTTTTAGCACGTCGGCTCAGAGTGAGCTGTACCCTGGTCAGCGTCTGACGACTAGGCGGCTGTAATAAAATCCTGAAAGGGGGAAAAACTGCAACGTGGTGCGCTGGGTTTTCAACCCGCCACCGGTATTGCAATGAAAAGAAGTAATCAAAGGAAAAAACAGACCACACTCTCCACCCCCTCCCTATCGTCACCAAAAAAAAAATATTGACGACCACCCAATTCAACGAATTATGGACCATTATTTGAGGGTATGCACCTGAAATTTTAGAACACTGCATAAACCAGGTGTCATCAGATTGATCACGTGGTAGTGATGGAAGGCACGCATCAAGTGTTCTGGACGTACGAGTGATCAGGGGTGTGAACATTGGCAAGGCTAAGCAATACGAAAACGTACGTAACCATGCACAACGGAAGCTGGACATCGGTAAACTGCGGACCACAGAGGTAACGGACGCCTACTCCAATCACCTAACTCAACTGATACGGAATGCTCCAACCCCTGATAATATAACCTCGCAGTGGCAAAATATAGCCGATTCCTTAGAACGGGCTGCGAGAAGCGTACTTGGGTACTCAAATACGTATCGAGATGATACCCGGTACGATGATGAATGTCGAAATTCCTTGAGAGAGACTGATGTTGCATGCAGGGCGAAACTACAGCCAATGGCAAAGCGAGCTGTTCGTGAACGACACAGGGAGAAGAGACGAAGAAGAGAGGCAACTTGTATTTTTAGACGGAAAGAGAAGGAGCTGAAGAACAGAGTGGATGAGTGCACAGAGTTGCGCCGATGAAGAGGAGAAGCCCGAAAATTCTACCAGAGAGTTAAGCCGAGAATGCGTGGAACAGGGTTGCCTTCCTGTAAAGACAGCGATGGTCAGCTAGTGAAGGACCCGAATAATATTCTGAAGAAATAGAGAGATCATTTCAGAAATCTACAGAAGAACCCTCTGCAATCCATGGCAATTGTATTAACTGTCGACCTCTGAGCCAGAGCAGGATACGTGTGGCAATATACTGCCTAAAAACCAAACAAAATAGCTTAAGCCAATGGTCTCCCTGCTGGATTGTTTAAGGCAGGCGGGGAGGAGTTGATTAGGAGCGTGCATCAGCTCATGTTGACCATGGGCTAGAGGAGAGCATGCCCAGAGATTGGAGTCTCAGTCTGTTATGTACCATATACAAGAAAGGAGATCGTAGTAAAAGTAAGAACTACCGTGGAAGAAGCCTATTACCAATTGTGTCCTCTCGAGCATATTGTGTTAAAGTCTAAAGCCAATTGTAGAAAAACTAATAGGACCATATCAGTGCGGCTTTAGAGCTGATAAATCTACCACGGATCAAATTTTCGCTTTACGACAAACATAGGAATAAAACTCATAAAAATCAGATAGACACCTACCATCTCTTGGTCGACTACAAAGCTGCCTTCGACTCTCTGATAAGGAATAGGCTTTATGAGGCCATGTCTGAGTTTGGTATTCCTGCAAAGCTGATTCGACTTTGCAGATGCACCTTAGACAACACCTAATTCTCGGTTAAGATTGGTAGGGTTCACTTTAAACCATTCAACGCGGAAGGAGGTCTTAGGCAGGGTGATAGCTTTTCCTGTACACTATTAAATGTAGCAGTTTTCTCATCACTTGAAAATGGATCAGCAAAAATGGATTTAGTGGTCAACGAGGATAAAAAAAAATAATGATTTCGACGAACAACGAGTCCTCTTGATGGGGGCGCATCGTCAACGTTAGAAATTATTGTTTTGAGGTAGTAGGAAAATTACCTACCTCGGATTTTCCGTCAATAAGAAAAATAGTATCAGCCAAAAAATCAAGCGGAGAATAGTGCTCGCCAATATATGTTTTTACGGACTTCAGAAGCACTTTAGTAATACCACCTTAAATCAGACTACTAAAAAACAGCTATACCAGGTGTCAATTTTACCCGTTCTGTTGTAAGCTGCCGAATCGTTCGTGCTATCGACAACGGGCATACAAAGCCTGGGAGAATTCTAGAGAAAAGCACTCCGAAAAATATATGGACCTATCTGTGCCGAAGGCGAGTTTCGACATCGGATGAACCATGAGCTGTATGATCTCATCGTCGTTGCTAAAAGAGTCAGAATACAACGACTACGATGGCTGGGTCATGTTGCCAGAATGGATGTAAATGCTCCAGCGAGAAAGGTGTTTGAAGGCGAACCTGAAGGACGGCGCAGAGCAGGGAGTCCAGGTGGTTGCCGACGTGCCACCATCTGGTAGGACAAACTGGAGAACGCACGCAGAAGACCGAAGCGTTGTTTAATACTTCATGCCCCTAATTTATGAACCATGTTCGTAAGTTATAATGGGCCACTTAAGTAAGTAAGTAAGAGCTTTGGCGAACGCGCCTGCCGAATTAACCTAACCTAATCTATAATTTGTGTCCATACGAATTTGTGTCTAAGTTTAGAGATAGACAGACTACTTGTTAACTCACTTAATGTGTACAACTCTCTCTCTCTCTCTCTCTCTCTCTCTTATCTCATTCTGCGTAGCAACACAATAACTGGTTAATATCTACTCTATATCATATCGATCTGCAAAACAATATATTTTTAAAGCTCCAAGCAATCGTCATCATCTTCCGCCATATTAGTTCTCACATCCAACTGGAGTTCAATATGCAGCCACTGCAAATATATAGCAACCCAGTAGCGGAATTGATGTCTTGGAAGGCCTTTCATCAGGACTTCTTTAGACTCTGGAAGGCATGCTATACACATTGCCACTTCCTTTCCAAAAGTGCAAGGAGTGATATTGGCGATAAAGGCCTTATGCTCTCGCTTCTGAATGAAGGCTGTGTGGAATGTCAACAAATAAAAACATTATAGAATGCCCTCTTAGAAGATCTTCAATCAGACCTTCAGCCGATGACCTTCATGCAGGCATTCAGTAAAGACCTTTCAAGAAGGCCTTCAAATTTAGGCATTCTAGAACGCCTTTAGTGGAAGACTTTCAAGAAGGCTTTCTGTAAAAGACTTGAAAGAAGGCCTTCAGTAAAAAAAAACTATCAAGAGGGCCTTCAAATTTAGTTATACGAACTCCTGCCAATCTGCCTTCCAAGTACAGGTCTTTCACCCGGCCTTCTCTATGAAAGGAATCGGCCTAATATAACTCTAGCAATGTCTTAGTTGTACGAACTCCTTATTATCTGCCTTCTACCAGGCTTTCTGTAAGAAAGGAATGGTGGGTCTAATATAACTCACTTCAAAAAAAGGGTAGCAACGCTTTAGTCGTACGAACTCCTTATTATCTGCCTTCTATGGAAAATCCTTCTAACAGGTCTTCTTTAACAATGGAACGGGCCTCATAAATACAAGGCCTTTCATCAGATTTTGATAAGAATGCCTTCTGGAATTAAAGTTCTTGAATATAACAAGATTTCATAGTACAGGCCTTCTACGAGTATGATGCTATGAAAAAAGAAAGTGCGATTTTTGATTTGCCGATTAAAAAGGAAACGTAAGGCCTTCTTCTTGTGTCAAACATTTGCATTTTTTGGCGGATCTGTTAGAAGGTCTTCTAGAATGCCATCTATGGGGAAGGCCTCAACAATTCCTCTGCTAGGAATATAACACGCACACATATGCATACATCCTCTTAAATCCCTATGGCAGCCAATGTAAAAAGGATTCCACACCATATGCATTCACATGCGGAGTTGGCTTTTTATTGAAAACTAGTGTAGCGTGGAAACAAATAACAAAATTGCCATAAATATACACAAAGTGTGCGCCAGTGACGAGTACAACAAACAAGCGTAAAAATATGAAAAATATTGCACCTTTTATAGCAAGTGGAGAAGAGAAAAAAAAAACCAACGTTTTTTTTTTCACAAAATGTCCATCATAAATACAGGAAAAGGGAGACAATATAAGGATGGTGGAAAAAGGTGTTGTAGGGATATTAGCACGATCAAAAGTGTAACTAAGGCGATTTTTATACATTAACTTTTTTAAGAATCAGATTTCACACATTTGTTGAATAACCCAGGCTCGCCTTGGCGCAAGGCACCAACTTTCCATATGTTTTTCTTAAAGAATGTACCTATTAAGATGCAAATTTTCTTATGTAGAAAGTTTACTCTATGTATCCGAAGAACTCCCCTATACCCCACCCTTACTGTAACATCCTATAATTAATATACTCGTAAAACCTTAACAGAACTCCATGAATACTCATATGCAATATAGCAATAACGCTATTGGTAACGTAGTCCTATACGTATGTAAGTAAATTTAGAAAACACACAAACAAGGTATTCCGAGCCACACACACTGGTACATTCATCTCTGTTTATTGATATCCTTATATTTTTCAGTGCACATCAACCGAATCGGTCATTTAAAATTTTGTATATGAATAACAGCAGGAAAAGCGTCAGGCATTCACGCCCACATGACTGTTGATGGCGCCAGTTTAAAAATACTTAGTAGCATGAGCAGAATCAACAACACGGAAGGATATATGGAGCCAAAAGTGACCACTTGAGACGAGCGCAATAATGTCTGGCAATGGAGTATTGCAAAAATATAGCAAAATGTGTATGTCTACATATGAATATGAATGGCGAAGTTGCACAATGTTAATAAAGTTTAATGACCGTATATGTAGGAGTTAAACCAGGACTTAACAAAAGGGTTTACAATTTTAAAAAATGATGAGATGCTATTATTATATTTAAACCTGAATACATAAAAAGCGTTATCTATACAGTACAGTATATGATTTGGGACTCAATTCTGTGAAGTGCACGTGAAAGTAGCCCCAAAAAGAAGAAGTTCTGCATCATTCGTTTTTTCAAGTTACATACCATAATACGATACTTACTAACTTCAAATCGATATAAAATTATTATGGCATGTAACGTGACAAAATGAATGATGCATAATTCCTTCTTTTTGGGGCTACTTGCACGTGCAGTTCTCAGAATTGAGTCCCAAATCAATGAGCTGAAAAATTTTGTAATGTGCTATATACCAATAAATGCTATACAATGCTAAATTTGAGGTAAACTTAAATTTCCAATATGTTGCAAAAAACTGTTATTTTTAATCCAGTTACCACTTTTGTCTTTATTTCCATACCACAAATGAAAATTTTTACAACTTAGCTTAACTTAAAAGTATTAGCAGCAGTAGTATAATTAAATAATAGCAAAAGGAAATTATATCCAACGTTAATATTTATAAAGCTGACCAAAAATACAAAAAAAAATAACAAAAAACGTTTAAAAAAATAGCTGCATTTTATCTTTAGTATTACACCTTAACTACTTCTCTTGCTTGCTCACCCTCCCTCTCTCTCTCTCTCTTAACCGAAACTCATCCGCAACTTTACTCAGCTTATCCTTGATATGAAGTTTCAGTGTGGCAAACACCACACCTTCAATGGAATTATTAAAAATTTATACATTGCCACAATGCGATTCTATTAAAACATATAAAATTTCATAAAACCATTTAAGTCGCAACAAATGATATCCTTTGGATACCACTAGGAAACCTTTAGCAATAAAAAGTTTATATGTGTGTTTGTGTGAACGAATACATTGCCAACATTTTCAACATCCTCTTATCACATCCAAACTGAAAGGAAGTAGATCCTACAAAAACCGGTGTTTTGTATGCGTTTCATCTAATCCTTGTTATCTATGAGCAAAAGTGGCTTGCAACTAACTATTGTGGCATGAAGACGATGGATGCCATGGTTATGTAAGAGGCTGAAGCTGCAGGGAGTACTAAGAGATGCACAGCGACTAAGGCATAATGCACAAGAGAAGTTATTAAGTCGATAGTAAGTATTAGAGCTAGTACTTACATACACGAGCATACGTACATATATAATTTGCAACTAGCTGTTATTACCGTAGGCTTATTAAAATGCACCACATTCTAAGCCATGAAAAATAACACTAAAAATAATGATAATAACTGCATTATCGCTGCCATCATCATCATCATCATTTCCGCGCGCCATCACCAGCGAAATCATTTGCTGACTACGACTCACTCCATGTTGAACATATGAGTGCCAGTGTATGCAATACTCATATGCACCACATGCGATTGCATGTGATATGATGTTGATGTAATGTGATGAGAAGAAACAATCGACACGTGGACAATGGACGGAGAGATGGTTAGGATGAATTGGCTAATACCCTATACATCTGCTGTAGCGTCTCATATGTTACAATATGTAACAAATAGCATACAAGGAGGATACGTGTAATCTCGCTAAGTTGAAGTAAGTAAAACTAAAAGTTGCCATATATATTCTGGGACTTTCAAACTGTACCTCCAGAAAATGTATCCTCAATGAAAACTTTCCAAAATATTTAAAAAAATCTTTCTCCCTTAACATCCTATATATAAGGTATGGAACAGCTTATCGCACTTGTGTTAGGTAATACACATCCATATTTAGACCAGTGCCAGGCATTCCATAGCCTCACGAGGCCGGCAACAATCGTCTTTTGGATAATTGGGACATATGCTATTTATAGTCTCACAATAAACGGCACCTATATGCAAATGGGAAATGGGGAATTTTCTAATTTGAGTCTTTCTGATTGTTATTCATTTGGGAATAACCAGAAGCTCTCTTTGGAGGTTCCCAAGCAGCTCATAATGTCCGATCGATCACGTATTTCTCGGGCAATGTCACTGAACATCCGTTCAGTTGTAGAAAATTTGCGAAGGCGAATTAGTAACCTAACCGGCATACAATGCTGACATCACCGCCATACAGGAAATGAGATGAACGGGACAGGGATGCACACGACGAAAAAACTGTGACATCTTTTACAGCTGTCATGCAGATAGACACGAATTTGGATGCGGTTTCATAGTCGGCAAGAGATTCCCGACACCTGGTCTCGCGGTTTAACCCTGTAAGTGACCGAATAGTCACTATTCGCATCCGGGCGAAATATTTCTACATTACGCTGATTTGTGAACACGCCCCGACGGAAGACGAAGACGATGACATTAAAGATGCATTCTATGAGCGCCTGGAGGCGATATATGGCCGCTGCCCTGCAAATGACACTATAACTGTTCTGGAAGATTTTAATGCTAAAATAGGAAGGGAAGATGCTCTTGGTTCATCAGTCGGAAAATTCAGTCTACACAACAACATCTCTGATAACGGATTCAGACTAGTTAGTTTCGCGTCGGCAGGCAACATGGTTGTCAGTGGAACCAGATTCCCGCATAAAGATATCCACAAGCAACCTGGATATATCCCGATCAAAATACAAGAAATCAGATTGATCACGTGATTGATCACGTCACCACATTACGCACACGATTAAGTAGCGCTAAAAACACTTGTAATCAAATGCAAATGAAGCTAGACATCACAAAGCTGCATACGACCGAGATAGCCAATGCCTACTTCAAAAAACTCTCTCAACTACTCCAAACAAACCCCTCTAGTTCTGATGTTCCCGACACACAGTGGCAGCATATTGCGAATTCTATGACCACTGCCGCAACAACCGTACTGGGTTATGAAAAGCACGCTCAGACAAGCCCTGGTACGATGATGAATGTCGCGAAATGTCTAAGGAAATGGATGCTGCATACAAGGCAAAACTGCAGCCACTGTGACGGAGCGTTATAATGAAAATAGAAGGGAGATGAGACGCCTGTTCAGGCGGAAAAAGCGTCTGTAAAAGAAAAGAGAGAGCGAGGATATCGAAAACTACAGGGATAGAGGTGAGGCCCTATAGTAAAGGTTTTGAAACACGGATCCCCACCCGTAAGGACAGAGACGGAAACCTGATCACGGACAATCAGAGTGTGCTGCAAATATGGAGGGAACACTTTGATATCTACTCGTTTCCGAAGGCAGTTTCCGAAGTGACGAAATCACACCAATCGTCGACGATGGAGCAGATTGTCCACCACCGAGCCAAAACGAGATCAGCTCGGTAAATGCACAGCTTAAAACAAAAAGCTGCGGAAGCCGATGAACTGCCGGCAGAGCTTTTTAAAGCCGACGCCGATGAGCTGGTAACATGCATGCACCAGCTTATAAACACGATTTGGCTCATGGAGTGCATGCCCGATGATTGAAATCTGATGGTCCAATGTCCCGTGTTTAAGATCCAAGTGTGTGTACCAACTATCGCGGGATTAGCCTTCTACCCATCGCATACAAGGACCTGTCTAGTGTGTTACTAAAGCCCATTCTGGCGAACCTAATTGAACCTTATAAGTGTGGCTTTAGAGCTGGTAAATCCACGACCGTCAGATATTCACACTACGACAAATCCTGGAGAGGACCCAAGAAATGCAGATCGACACCTACCAACTGTTCATCGATTACAAAGCTGCACTCGACAGTACGATACGACAGAAATTTTTGGATGCTATGGCTGAGTTTGGTATCCCCCCGAAGCTAATACGACTTTGCGGAATGACACTGACTGACACGGTCTTCAGTGAAAAGAGGCAAAAATCTCATAGAGCCGTTTTTTACCAAACGAGAATTTAGACAAGGCGATAGTCTGTCCTGCGATCTCTTTAACATCGTAATGGAGATGATCATCCGGAAGGCTGCAGTAAACAGAAATGGTACCATCTTTAACAAAAGTAACATGTTGCTCGCGTATGCTGATGATATAGATATTATTGGATGTGGATTGCGACATGTTACTGCGGCTTTTTCGCAGTTTCAACGAACAAAGAGTCCACTCGTCTGGGACGCTGCGTGAACGTCGACAACTATAACTTTGAAGTGGTAGATGACTTTGTCTATCTAGGCTCCGCCATAAACAAAAAATAAAAAAACACATCAACTTGTTTCAAAACTGTAAAAAATTGCAAACTTTTTAAAACTTTATCAACAAGTTAAGTTGCTTATTATTATTTTGTTATTTTTGTAATCCTTAAGATAATATGAAAATAGTTCATAATATAATCAAAAGCAATCTAACTAATTACAGGAGAATATTTTAAAATGCAGCTAAACTAAACAGTAGAAGTTAATAAATTCCATACTTGAAAGAAGAGTAAAATTAATACCTTCCGGTACAGCGTTGACTATCATGAAGAGCCAACCCTTCATTAAAACAACTTAACATAAAGGGAGCAATGAAATGGAGTGAATAAATATATAATGAACTTTCTCTGATATGGACTTTAAATTTCATTGCTATTGCTATTGCTATTGCTATTGCTATTGCTATTGCTATTGCTATTGCTATTGCTATTGCTATTGCTATTGCTATTGCTATTGCTATTGATATTGATATTGATATTGATATTGATGTTGATATTGATATTGATATTGATATTGATATTGATATTGATATTGATATTGATATTGATATTGATATTGATATTGATATTGATATTGATATTGATATTGATATTGATATTGATATTGATATTGATATTGATATTGATATTGATATTGCTATTGCTATTGCTATTGCTATTGCTATTGCTATTGCTATTGCTATTGCTATTGCTATTGCTATTGCTATTGCTATTGCTATTGCTATTGCTATTGCTATTGCTATTGCTATTGCTATTGCTATTGCTATTGCTATTGCTATTGCTATTGCTATTGCTATTGCTATTGCTATTGCTATTGCTATTGCTATTGCTATTGCTATTGCTATTGCTATTGCTATTGCTATTGCTATTGCTATTGCTATTGCTATTGCTATTGCTATTGCTATTGCTATTGCTATTGCTATTGCTATTGCTATTGCTATTGCTATTGCTATTGCTATTGCTATTGCTATTGCTATTGCTATTGCTATTGCTATTGCTATTGCTATTGCTATTGCTATTGCTATTGCTATTGCTATTGCTATTGCTATTGCTATTGCTATTGCTATTGCTATTGCTATTGCTATTGCTATTGCTATTGCTATTGCTATTGCTATTGCTATTGCTATTGCTATTGCTATTGCTATTGCTATTGCTATTGCTATTGCTATTGCTATTGCTATTGCTATTGCTATTGCTATTGCTATTGCTATTGCTATTGCTATTGCTATTGCTATTGCTATTGCTATTGCTATTGCTATTGCTATTGCTATTGCTATTGCTATTGCTATTGATATTGATATTGATATTGATATTGATATTGATATTGATATTGATATTGATATTGATATTGATATTGATATTGATATTGATATTGATATTGATATTGATATTGATATTGATATTGATATTGATATTGATATTGATATTGATATTGATATTGATATTGATATTGATATTGATATTGATATTGATATTGATATTGATATTGATATTGATATTGATATTGATATTGATATTGATATTGATATTGATATTGATATTGATATTGATATTGATATTGATATTGATATTGATATTGATATTGATATTGATATTGATATTGATATTGATATTGATATTGATATTGATATTGATATTGATATTGATATTGATATTGATATTGATATTGATATTGATATTGATATTGATATTGATATTGATATTGATATTGATATTGATATTGATATTGATATTGATATTGATATTGATATTGATATTGATATTGATATTGATATTGATATTGATATTGATATTGATATTGATATTGATATTGATATTGATATTGATATTGATATTGATATTGATATTGATATTGATATTGATATTGATATTGATATTGATATTGATATTGATATTGATATTGATATTGATATTGATATTGCTATTTAATTGCTTGACGTTTTAACCATCATCCCACAGTGGGCGTCTATTACCTAAGAAAAATTTAAGATATCGAGAAATTCCTGTAATAAATTGACCGGATTTTTACCTTGTAGTAAAACAGTCTAGTTGACCCTCACCCAAGGGGATGAGAATATTTGATGTTATAAAATCACACAGTCAAAGAAAACGCTCCATAGTTTTTGGTTTTTGCGATGACTTTATGAATATTTATGACATCAATAACAATATAGTTAAGCTTTAAATATTTTTTAAATTTATTGTTGCTATTAAATTGATTTTTCTTATACACAAAAAGTTCGTCGCCCCCCTTTTGCCTTATCTCGCAACGTTGTAGTGTGCAATCTCTATGGCCTATGTTTTAGTATGTTATCATCCACCCTTCTTCTCACCCTATGACAGTCATGCATTTTAAACAATAACAGCAACAACAACAACACAATGAAACTTTACACAATAATGTTGCATTATAAAAATGCATTAAATTTAAATGTTATTGAACGCATAACATAAACATAAAACACACTAACCATAATAACCTAGAATTTAAAATAGTTTAGAACACGAGCGAAAGTGCTTGAGAGAGAGGGACAGAAAAGCTGTTGAGCTGGATGGTGAATTCAGGCAGGCAGGCAGGCAGGCAGACTGGCAAGCATTTGCTGCTAATGTTATTAAGTTATATAATACACACTAGCACATAGCATATAGCAAATAATAATAGTAACAATAAATATGAATATTTTCCATTGCATACGTAGAAAATTATGAACATTAGAGGCAAGTGATAATGTACTATTTGAGTGTGTGTGTGTGTGAGTATTCCCAGGCATATGATAGGCCTTGGTATATGTTTAGATAATTATATAATAAGTTTAGGAATTGTAGATGGGATTATACATAGAGTAGGTAGTATGTAATAAGCTTATGAATGTTTATTACCAATATATTTACTATATTATTTGGAAACAATTTCTTTATGTCAGTTACAAGGAAGACTATGGCTGTGTTCGGACAAAAGTTGTGGCTAAATTTTAGTTCTTCGTTTAACTGCTGCCTTTACCCTATGTCCTTTCTCCAAAATTCTAGTGGATAAGTGAATTAACAAGCTTTCAACTCCAGTTTTTAGGAGCATGCGAATATTAACTATTTGAGACACTATACTGCTTAGTTGCAGTTGATAACATCAAGGGGGCAGCCGAACAATTGCAGATGATTGCAGCAGAAATCAAACCCAGGAGTCCAGCATGATAGTCGCGTGTTCAAACCAACATGCCTAGGCCGGCTTTAGTGTTGGCATACATCCCAGTAAAACGAGTTAAAGAAAAAGTAGAATCTATTCATGATAAAACATAATCAACATTTACAGATCCTACAAAGAGTTTTCCATTTAAAACCCATTCCGCACCACTGTATATCTCACGTTGCATGTCATGATGACGATATTGGTACCTGGACATGTTAGATTGCAATTTATTCAATATTTGTGATATGAACACACATCTTCGGTAAACAGATTGTAAACATAAATCATTTGTATGAATTTAAACATGCCTGCATGCAGCAACTCATTACAAATTAAATCATAATAATAATAATAAAAACCAAATATTAGAGCATAGCTCACATAATTTAATTAAAAGCTCTAAATTTTTCGCACTCGAATAAATCCCTGTACCTTATATATCATCATGACGACCAAACATGCAATATTTTATGTGAAAAATAAATTAATAAAATTGTAGTTTGGCATTAATCCGATGTAAATGATGCTTTGAAAATTATCAAAAAAAACAAAAAACTCGAAAAAAGGTTATACTAATCGTTGCATCAAAAGGCAGGCTGTAGCTATTGATGAAAATATAGCGATGCTTTAATGCTTTTATTATAAAACCGATTAGTTTTTTTGCTTGTTTTTGCTGCTGCTCTATCTCTCTCTCTCTCTCTCTTTCATATAGGTATTTGTTGCAATTTCATATTTAAGGTCATTAATTTTTAAACATTTATTTGCAATAGTTTTATTTTTACGTTTTTTGTCTATTTCCCACAAATTCCATTTTACCGATTTTTGCAATGCACGTTTGGTTGCATGAACCCTAAGTGATGCGCTGCTGCTGCTGCTGCCACCACGTTTTGCACGTATGTTTTCATGCAACATTTAATTCGTGTTGCATGGAGCTGGCATTTAGTTTTTTGGCAGGTACCAACACGTAGTTTGTTGCCACTCGATGTTTGCTGTTGTTGCAACACAAACACGCACAGAATGCGGTAATTGTTAGTGTAATCTCAGGAAATTAAGAGAATTTCTTTACTGTTGCACCAAACACACACTCACTTGTATTCAAGCTTACATATGTTACGTGCAGCGGATGGGAAGTAGTCATAAATCATTTATTGCCGGTGAATTGGTGAAGAAAAAAAGATGGTGCACTATGAGTTTCAAATGAAAATAAAAATGTATGAAAATACGGTAATTAAATTGAGGGAAAAATTTATAGATGGAATTTGGTAAAAATAATTTAATTTGCTGGGAAATCAAAATTATATTATACAGCAATAATTCATGGTAAGAAACTATTTAAAATGGTAGTAACGATGAAATGTAATCGTTGCAGATAATCTTTAACAAATATTAAAAACTTACCGCAATGATATTTGTATACGAATATGATTTTGGAATTTCCGGTCGTGTTGTTTTCCCAGAATCGGCAAAAAATTTTCCGCATTCTCAGGAATAGCCTGAAATTTTATAAAAGACCAAAATCCTTAATTTTGTTTAAATTAATAAAAATATTATAAAATACACAAATGAGATTAAGCGAAGTCAAGGTAACGCATTAAGTTTTAAGATTGTATATTAACATATAATTTTTTTAGTTTTTTTTTCGAGTGGTTTATTGAATTTCTTGGCGCAAGTTGTTAATAATCCTAATATCATTATGACAAAAATCATAGATAAAATCCATGCAATGTAGCTTAGATTCTAATATAATCTATAGAAATATGTTGGTATTCGCTGCCGAAATAGCTCAAATAACTTAACAGATCACTAGAGCACAAAGGCATTTGCTTTACTAAGACAACAAATGACTCACTGCAGTGAGCAATGCTTGTAAGACATTCGCGACCAAAACCAAACTAAGAATATTTATTGTTCACACTTAACTCTACCAAGCTCTCTTCTCTCAAAACCAAAACAATAATCACTAACGCAATATCAATTAATGCAGTAAATCTTTTTAATATTTCTGAAGTCTGCCTTTTGTTAATTTGCGAGAATAGGGTGAATGTCAGTGCAGTTGCTTTTACTTTAAATATTATTTTTTGGTACAATAGCAGAAATAAAAATAATTTTTAGCACAATTAAAGCACCCGTGTGGGGATGCTAGTTCCTTCATCGTGGCGTCTCCCCAGGTGGCGGATAGGAGAATGCCTGATACAAATAGCTGGTACTGGGGAAATCAAATACTTGGGGCAGGCGAAAAGCTAGCAAACTAAGTTGACGACTCGGAATCGATAAGGACGTACCAATCTGGATGATGGATGCGGAATGAAGAATTGGGCCGGCAACTTCGGCAGACTGCTACCTTAGCACACGAGAGTGAAATTTCGGAGAAATGTCTTCCAGGTTAATGTTGCCGTTGCCTTCCGTCCCGTTAAATTCTTGGCATGGCTTGAAGAACGCTCCTTGTTTCGTAGTCACTAAGCTAACTTTGTAGGTTCGGTTGAGATGACTCCCGATTAACACGCGACAACCATGCGGGAGATCACAGGTTCAACTCCTGGCTCCAGTCATCTTAAAAAAAGAGAAAAAAAAATTCTTTCATTGTCGAATGTTGACAGCAACTTCGCAGTATTAGTGTCGAGTCAATCGGCAATCTTCTCAAACAGTGACGTTCGCATTCGTCGATAAACAAGTAGGTGCCGTTAGTTGTGAATATTAAAATAGAAAGCGTGTTAATTCACAACAACGCGAGAAGCTATCCCATACCTCATTCAAGGGGTGCAAAGGGAAATTAAGTTTACGGCTCTGACCACGATTTCCCATAAGGTATCGTTTCAACGCTTGCAGGGACCCTCGGGATAATATAGGACGACTGCATCTGGAGCATGGATAAGGGTCCCAAGTTGGGACCCAGAAAGAATGATGAGTGAAACAACTATTCAAAAACCAAAGACTGATGATGTAAAATCAAACACTTTTGAATCCTTTTGAAGTAGCTGAAACTGGAAAAGAAAGTAGAGAGGAAGATGCCCCTGAAGAGCAAACCGGAGGCACTTATAATAAAACTAACAGAGGGCCACAGCAATCCGGATGTTCTTAAGACATTAAGGGAGAATGGAAACAGAGATAAGTTAAGGAAAATATGTCTGCAGACAAGGCGAAAATTTACAAGAGCAAGAAGAGCAGGCCCAGCTATTGCTGAACAATCGGCTCAAAAATGTAGTTGAAATTGGTCATTGAAAGGGAACCAGCTAGGGAAACTGAGAAATGATATTAACAAAAATCCATGGGGACTCGGATATAAGATAGTCACTCAGAAACTTATTGCTAAATCTGGAACTGAGCCGATGGATTGCGAAACTGCAGAGCGTATCGTGGACACCCTTTTCCTGACCTTGCGGAAATTAAGGTAGCATTTGAACCCACAAGTAAATCTCCACCGCCCTTCACCGAAGATGAACTCCTCCTAGCAGTCAAAAGTTTCAATAGAAGTAAAGCCCCTGGACCGGATGGAATCCCAGCTGAGGCTATAAAAATTATAGCTGAAAAACGCCCCGAAGCCCTGTGTGTTCAACCTGTGTTGGGCAAACGGTTGGTCTTGATAAGTAAAGGAAAGGACATTATAAGTGCACTTAAAATTAGATTCAAAATTCCGTCGTTTCTACTAAATATTATCGGAAGTCACCTTAGCGATCGTACCATGCTCTACGACACACTCGGTGGATTAAAAACAAAGAAATTAACGTCAGAAGCAACACAAGGTTCCATTTTTGAACCTGATCTGTGGAACATCACAAGAATTTGGTAAAAAATTAGTACTTTTGTTACCATAAATTGTACAGCTTGATACAAAAATGTTACTTTTTGGTACCATGCTTTGTACATTTTGGAACCATAAATTTTACTTTTTGATACAATAATTGCACTTTATGTCTTTTGATACAAGAATAAATTGTACTTTTTGATACAAAAAAATTTAATTTTTGGTAGCATAATTTGTACTTTTTGGTATCAAAAATTTTACTTTTTGATACAAGAAATTTTATTTTTGGTACCATACTTTGTACTTTTTGATACAAAAAATTTTACTTTTTGGTACAATAAATTGTAATATTTGTTACCACAAATTTAACTTTTTTGTACCATAAATTGTACTTTTTGACAAAAGAAATTTAAATTTTTGGTACCATAAATTTTACTTTTTAATATAATAATTTGTAGTTTTTGGTCCCATAAATTGTACTCTATGATTCAAGAAATTTTACTTTTTGGTACAACAGTCTTACTTAGAACAAATAATTGTACTATATCGTACATTAAATTTAATATTTTGATACAATAAATTTAAGTGCTTGGTACACTATAAGAACTAATTGATACAAGAAATTGTACCTTTCGATAAAAATAATTTTAGTTTTTGATACACGAAATTGTACATTTTGGCACCATAAATTATACTTCTTGGTGCAAGAAATGTTACATTATAGTACTATTAAAACGGTACATTAAAAGTTTTTTGGTACAAGAAATTTTACTTTTTGGTACAATGAATTGTACTTTTTGGTACAGTTAACTGTACTTTTTGGTACCATAAATAGTACTTTTTGATACAAACAGCTTATGTTTTATTACAATTATTTGTACTGTATCGTACAGTAAATTGTATTTTTTGGTACAATAAAGGTAATGTTTGGTACAATTATATAAGTACCAACGTACTACTTGATATAAAAAATGTTTCGTTTTGGTACCATTAATTGAATATTTTGATACAAGAAATTCTACTTTTTGGTACCATAAATTGTACTTTTTTACAAGTATTTTCACTTTTTGGTACCATAAATTGAACTTTTTGATTAAAGAAAGCTTTTGTTTTACCATGGTCTTGTCTTGTACTAAGAATCAACACGACCACAAGTGTTCAAAAGAATAGGTTTGAAGCCGTTTCAAGAACACTTGCGCAGGGCTCTACTGTTCTCAATGTCTCATAGTTTGCCCAACATTTCAATATGATACCAATTGAGAAGGCGGGTCAACAATTGGTGATAAGAATTGTTTTCTTTACTCCGTTGAGATCAATACACTTTAAGCACTATCTTTTTATTTTATTATTATATTCATATTACTGATTTGTTCTAAAGGACATTGATTTTTCATTTATTTGATCCTACAAGATTCCCAAATTGTCTGAAATTTGTTGTCAGAAGTGGCACAACAGATCCTTAGTAGAGAGACAAGTCTATATTGAAATCACATTTTAGAGAATCTAAGTAAAATAACTTCCAGCCCTTTGCAATTGCATCATAGTTTCTATAATTCTCTACCTAACCAAACTTTGGAAATTTTTGTATACCCAGGATCAAAGGATACTTTCATAAAGTTAATATTAAAAATAAAATATGAAATACGAATTCCATCTCCTTACACCAAAGGCTATATTTTCCCTATTTCATGCTTAAAAATGGAAATGAAATATTTTCCATATCAAATTTAACGCAATTTTTCCCTACACGTATACTGTAAAACAACTACAGGAGGGTACCTAATGAAAATGTGTGTAATTTCCTCCTACAACTAAATGTAATAACGATAGTGATAGTAATGGCAATGATGCAGACGCAGCTGAAGAAGATGATGAAGCTGGAGCTAAGGCAGCAGCTAAAAGACCACCACTGATGCTGCTGATGATGTACATAGATACGATTACAATTTCCAAAACGGAAATGAAATGAAGAAAACAATTGAATTCAATTGAAATTCAATAGCAAATGTTACGTTTTATCGCTTAACAAACGTTTGCACTTTTTTTTGTTGCCACCGCCCGCCCTCCTTTAGGGTTACCCACTATTACTCTATAGTTTACTATTGTCTTGCCATCTAAACAGATGTGGGTTAGTTTTCTTCACGTTTATCATCGCAGGTTTCTGGAGAGAATACATGTAGCTGCATGTAGCTTCCGAAAGATGAAATTGAAACTCGTATTTTTACATAATGTTATATTTAGCTTTTTTCACTTTGTCGCTCGTTTCCTTTGCCTTTCGATAGTGTTGAAGCCAAAGATATCTTCAAATTTAATAAGAGAAAATAAAAGAACCGATTGTGTCTGAGTATATGTAAGTGTTTTTTTATTTTGCGTGTGTGTTGCTGTTTTTTAGCTAGAGTGTGCATTTCGCTAAAGAGACTAAGCTGAATAGAAAGAGGCAACTGATTGCTGCAGTGATAAAACTTTTTTTTTCAAAAAGTTTACAGTTTCGGGGCAAAAACAGACATAAATGACACATTATCTATATAACTATATATATCGTTGAAAAGACCGCAGTCTCTTCTTTCAAAATCCACTGAGAAAAATTAAATTGGTTGATATTCTACCACTTGCGTAAAGGTCCGAAACACTGGTTTTCTACCCGTAACTCAAGATTTTGAGGGTGTTTGGAAAATTTCAAAAATTGATTTATGTTGTACTAAGTGGCACCTAACTACCAACAAAAAATAGAATATAATAGCACTGTGTAGTTATTTTTTTAAGACCTCATGAATAAGCTCAAGAAATGAATAGGCAAATTTATTTTATAATGGCAGATTTTTTTCATTTAAGTTTTCTGATCGTTATACACATGTCCCCCAGTAGCTCACAAAGTCCGCTAGATCACGTATTCCCCGGGCAATGTTCCTCACTTAGTGATAGCACATGTGAGCCAGCGTAATGTTGAGCAACCTAAGTGGCATGCTACCGCCGATGCATCTTAGAGAGCAGGTAGCATAAGTAACTTAAGCTCAGCGACTGTCTTAGTGGATTTGTCAGCCCGAAGAAACTAGAATCGGACATGGAGGCCTAATAATACACTCTTTTTAAATAAAATACTATTACGAAACACACAAACATAACCAAATAACCCCCAAATGTTGACAACCCTCCGCAAAGGTTAGTTGTAAGGACCATGATTCCATCATACAGGAAATGCGATGGACAAGACAAGAATGCACACGACGAGTAATAGTGAGAGGAAACGGATTTCAGCATAAAGATATCACCAAGGCAACCTGGATATCCTCTGATCAAAAGAGTGGAAACCTTAAACAAAACAATTATTATGAAAACACGATGAAAAGAAAAAACAAGAACTCCCCTAAATGTTGACGACCCTCGCAAACGATATAAGGACCATGATTTAAGGATATGCACCTGGAATGTCCAAACTCTATACAGAGATGGTGCCTCTATCCAGCTGGATAGATGTCCTCGACAAATACAAGGTTGACATCACCGCCATATAGGAAATGAGATGGACGGTACAAGGATGCACACGACGAAAGAACTGTGGTATCTTTTACAGCTGCCATGCACAAAGACATGAATTTGGATGTGTTTTCATAGTTGGCAAGAAACTTCGACACCTGGTCTCGCGGTTTAACTCTGTAAGAGACCAAATAGCCACTATTCGCATCCGGGCGAAATATTTTTACATTACGCTGATTTGTGTACACGCCCCAACGGAAGACATAGACGATGACATTCACGATGCATTCTATGGGCGCCTGGAGGAGATATATGACCGCCTGCACATGACATTAAAATTGTTCGGGGGGATTTTCGTGATAAAATAGGAAGGGAAGATTGTCTTAGTTCAGCAGTCGGTAAATTCAGTCTGCACAACAATACCTCTGATAACGAATTCAGGCTGGTTAGCTTCGAGACGTCAAGAAACATGGTAGTCAGTGGAACCAGATTTCAGCATAAAGATAACTACAAAGCAACCTGAATATCCCCAGATCGAAAGACAAATAACCAGGTTGATCAAGTGCAAATCATGCAAATATAGACTCAAAACACCACCCAGTTGCAGCCAAGGAAGGCAAACGATTAATTAGTGCTAATGACGCTCGTAACCAAACGCAAAGGAAGCTAGGCATCACAAATCTGCATACCACCGATATAGCCGATGACTATTCCAACCAACTCTCAATACAATCACACAAAAGCCCCTAATTCGGATATTCCAGACACACAGTTGCAAGCAATCCCTGGTACGATGGAGAATATCAAGTATTGTGTGATAAAATTGATGCTGCATACAAGGCAAATCTGCAGCTAATCGTAACACGCGCTGTGACGAAACGATATAACGAGAGGAGGAGAGAGACGAAAGGTCTCATCAGGCGGAAAAAGCGTCTATGGAAGGAAAGAGACAGGCAGGGTATCGAAAAACAGAGATAGAGGTGAAGTTCGAAAGTTCTAAAAAAAGGTAGAAAGCAAAGGTTACGGAACAGCTATCCCCACCTTTAAGGACATAGATGGAAATCTGGAAATTGGAGTAGATTGCCCATTACCGAGCTAAAACGGAATCAGCATGGTAATTGCACCGGGGATGCCAATGGACTGCCGGCAAAGCTTTTTACGGACGAGTTTGCACCACCACCTTAACACGATATTTTAAAGAAGGAATGCATGCCAGATAATTGGAATCTGAGTGTTCGATGTAATGTTCTATGGAGAGGCGATCCAAGTGTGTTTACCAACTGTCGCGGGATCAGTTTTTTACCCATCGCATACAAGGTCCTGTCAAGTATGTTATGTGAAAGACTAAAGTCCATCGTAGCGAACTTAGTAACTGTAGTCCTGACAGTTCCACGTCCGACCATATATTTACACAACGCAAATCCTGGAGAAGACCCAAGAAATGCAGATACGACTGATACGACTTTACTGGATGACACTGACTGACACGATGACTTCAATGAAAATATGCCATGAATCTGACAGAGCCATTTTCAACCAAGCGAGACTTAAGACAAGGCGATAGTCTGTCATGCGATCCCATTAACATCATAATGGAGATGATCAGGCAGAAGGCTGCAGTAAACACAACTGGTACCATGAATAACAAAAGTTATATGCTGTTCGCGTATGCCGATGATGTAGGTTTTCTAAGCCGAGGACTGCGGGATCAAGCATTGAAAGGCAGTCGGCAAAAGTCGATGTGATGAAGTTATTTGTTTTAACGAATGAAGAGACTACCCGTTTGGTACGCTGATTTTATCTACCTTTGCTTCGCCGCAGACAAAAATATAAATGTCAGCCTGGAGATCAAGAGACGAGTATTGATCGCGCAAACAGCTGCTATTATGCGCTGAGCAAGCGTTTTAATGATAAAACCCTCTCTCGACAAACGAAGATCCAACTCTGCCAGACACTGATCCTACCTATCTTGCTCTACAGAGCAGAATCCTTCTCAAGGATTTTTCTTAGTGTGAATATCTGGTCGGCATTCCTTAAGCCCAATCGTGTTTGTGAAATCTTGAATGCAGCTCCCGCAGCTTTGATGTTTTTAGGCCGTGCGATTGCCGTGCTAATCTCGTTTTGTGGTGGACATTCTGCTCCATTATTGATAATTGGTGTGATTTCGCCACTTAAGCTGCCTTCGGGAAAAAGTAAAGAACGAAAGAGTTCTCTCCATATTTGCAGCACACTTTGATGTCAGTGACCAGATTTCCGTCTCCGTCCTTACCGGTGGGGTTCCCTGGTCCAAAATCTTTGCTTTTTACCTTTTGGAAGAACTTTTGGGGTTCACCTCCATCCCTGTAATCTTCGATATCCTGGGTCTCTCTTTTCTTCCATAGACGAATTTTTTTATCTGAAGAGGCGTGTCATCTCCCTCCTCTTCTCATTATAACGCTCCGTCACTGCACGCAATGCCATTGGCTGTAGTTTTGCATCCTTTTCTTCAGACATTTCGCGACATTCCTCATCGTACCAGGGCTTGTATGAGCTTGGATTTTCATAACTCATATAGTTACTAAGTTATTAAACTACAGTCTTAACCTAGCTCCAGAAAATAACTTAATTTCCCTTTATATCTCTATAAGGTATCCGATAGCTTCTCCCATTATTGTCAATTAACAGACTTACTACATTTAGACTCACAATAATGGCACCTACTTATTTACAGACAAATACGAAGGTCATGTTTGAAAATCCTTTACACGTCATGCCGATTGACTCGACACTTTTACTGCAAAGTTGCTGTCGACAACATCAAGGGGGCTGCCGATGAAAGAAAATTTAGATAACTGAAGATAGGAATCGAACCATAGATCTTCCGCATGATAGTCGCGTGGTCTACTCATCATGCCACGGACGGCCCTACACATTACCATAGCGAAAATGTACCTCTTCTATCACTTCACAATTCTCTTTATTATGCATATATATTTATATGTGTGTAATACGAGTAAGTGTAGAATTTTGTGCGGAGTTGTTTGTCATAAAGAATTTCTTCATATTTCGCAGCCATCCACCCACAGATGAAAAAAAAAATATTTGTGGTTGTTGTTTTTTTACAGATATGAAATAAAAGTTGCCTCAAATGCTGTTGTAGTTGTTGCTATTGAAGTCGTCTTTTTTATATTTTATTCGTCATGGTATTGCTCGTCACCTGTGCTACTTTAGTTACAAACACACAAACGGACACTCGCACCCACACGTTGTTACATTCAAACGTTCATATACTTTCACATGTCGTCATTGAACACTTTTCTTTTTCCGCATATGTGTATACTGGTGTAAAAGTGCATTTGCAAATTTCTATCAGATATTGCTGCTGCATATTGTCAATTTCATATTTGCGTCATATGATGACTGTGGACGGTGGGGACCAATGAAAGGTTTGCTGATGTACATGAATAGCAAAAAGTTAGTTGACCAACCTAGCACAACCTTTTGTTGCAAATTATATTCTTAGACAGTGTTATTGAGACAAGAATAAAGTTTCAGCATATGCACTGCAGGTTACTATGTGTGATGGATTACTCGTGTTATTCGCAAATTACCTAAGGCTTAGTCTAAGCCTACATTAAAACAAAATTATTTATGAAAAATAGATGTCGAAAATTTTTCTTTCGGGTCATAGTAACAACTCCAACATCCTTTTCTATTTTGAGTGTTTATATGAAATCGAAAAACAAGGTTCTAAATGAATCACCCGTGAGTATTGAGAAGTAATGAGTAATATGCAATATTTATAGTTGATATTTTAATTTATTTTTGACTACAAGAGAAAGAAGTTTGTTATAAATCAGTGGTTTTATAAGATACAAAAATCGACATGCGTTTTTTTCGATTTTGAGTCTCTGTTGCAATATAATTGATAACCTCAATCAATATTTTTAAACTTTTTTCTCTAACTCCTTTTAAAATGGAACAAAGTTCTGCTCTTAATGTTAAATCCTATACTTATTTCTAATACAATCGTTTGACTAATATCGTTGTGTTTTCCCACACTTTTGCTACACCTCTCGTTGAGGTGTGCAAAATACTAAAATTACACATTCTTCGCACTCTGTTTATTTTACTCTTTGCACTTATGCATGCGGCATGCTGCACGCTGCTTGCATTTCTTTGAATGCAACATATATAAAAAGTGATACACACAAGAAGACCCCTGACAACACACATTCACTCAGACTCAGTGACAGCCTTCTATGAGCTGTAGCGTGCATGCACCCTCTCTGCACGTTGGCAAATTGTACTTGAAATCCATTAGAGTTTTATATAGAAACAGAAACTAATATAGTATATCAATATTGATGTAAATTTCCACTTTTTTTTCTCATTTAATCTACAGTTGAGCACTCTTAACACATCATAAGGGGGGCAGGGGGAGTGTATGGCGATGCTCCTGTAACTTTGATTTGATGCAATTCGATTGGTAAGAGGACACGTCTGTTCACAAGGATATTTTCAATCATTATCATTCCTTGTGCAAATTATCATAAATTGCATTATGACAATCCAATTGTATTGCGTTTGTAAATGGTATCGTCTCGAATAAGGATGTTAAAATGGGGATGAGAAAAAAAAATACATACTCGTACATATCGTAGAATGTAGTGGAGCTACAATTTAAATACAGTACTATTTATTCACTTAATACAGAAATAATGAATGGGGGTAGTTAAGGGTACTTATAGTTATTTAATGGTGGCACAAAATCAAAGGACTTTATATACAAAAGAAATAAAGTCAAATGCATTAGGAACAGATGTGCCCAAAGGGTTCTTTATGTAAAGAAATTCAATAAATTAATTTTAGTCCAAACAATGTAGACTTTTACATCAACTTATTTTGTCTCTTTAATTTAACAAACTATACTATATTATGCCCCAAAGCAAAGAAGATTGCTTCGTATGTAAGTATACCTTTTGAAGATGATATGGAATATTTCTACGCAAGATACCTGAAATGACGCGTGACAAAACTGTCTGGCATCAGTTTTGTTCTAGCTGCTACATAAGTTTGCAAATGAACTCAGCCTACCGTGCGTGCATAAAACTCTACAAATTGATCCATTGGACTATGGTCCCACATTCATTTTTATATTTGCATAAAATAGACACATATAGATAATTTTCCTCTTGTTTGCAAGAATAACCTAGTCTGGCCAACGAAGTTTCGGCTACCCCCTCCTGCTACAACCATCGACTCTATTGCAGAAAACTTTTCGAGCTTGATAATTTTTAACCATTTGCATAACAAGTCCCATCCAGCGCATGGTTCATTTGGATGCGCTTGTCTTAGTCGGTTCAAGTAGTTTATCCTACGACGGTACTTTCAGTAAAAGATAAGAGATTCTTAGATTTTTTCCTTTGTAATACTTCAAGAATAGGGCCAACAGTGCCATAAGGGTTAGAACGGGAGACCACAGTTCGATTCCGGTCTCAAGAAAATTCGGTAATCAAGTAAGACTTCCAAAAGAAATAGGATCAGTTTGGTACAGTTGGATTTTTTTGCCGCAGAAACATCCCGCAGTCCACGGCCAATGATATCTATGTCAACGGCATCCACAAGCAGCATGTGCCTTTTGTTAAAGATGGTACCAGTCCTGATTACTGCAGCCTTACGCATGATAATCTCCATTCCGATATTGAAGAGATCCCATGACAGACTATCTCCTTGTCAAAACCTTTCTTGGTAGAAAATGGCTCAGTCAAATTTTTGCCAATTTTCGCTGAAGACTCTGCGTCAGTCAGTGTCAGCACGCAAAGTTGTATTAGCTTCGAGGGGATTCCAAACTCAGCCATAGCATTTTATAATTTTTGTCGGACTATCGAATGCAGCTATGTTATCGATATAAAGATGGTAAGTATCGATCTGCATCTCTTGGGTCTTCTCCAGGATTTGTTGAAACGTTAATATCTGGTCGGTCGTAGATTTACCAGGTCTAAAGCCACACTGATAAGGTCAAGTCAGGTTCGCCAGAATGGGCTTTAGTCTTTCACTTAACACACTAGACAGGACCTTGTATGCGATGGGTAATAAGCCCTATCCACGGTAGTTGGTGCACACCAATAGATCGCCTTTAGAACATAGAAAACGTCGATTCTAATCATACTGACTAGTGCATGCATTTTGTCTGCTCTTCGCCGCCATCTTTAAAAGGTTCTGCCGGCATTCCATAGGATCCCGTAGCTGTATTATTTTTAAGCCATGCAATTGCCGTGCTGATCTCGTTTTGACTCGGTGGTGGACAATCTACTCCAACGTCTATGATTGGTGTGATTTCGTCACTTATACTGCATTCGGGATAGAGTAGAGATCGAAAGTGTTTCTTCCACATTTGCAGTACACTCTACGTGTCTGTGACCAGATTTCCATCTGTGTCCTTACATGTAGGGATACCTGTTCCAAAACCTTAACTTTTTACCTTTTGGTGGAACTTTCAGGCCACACCTCTAACCCTGTAATTTGATGCGTTTCATCTCTCTTCTCATTATATCGTTCTGTCACCGTACGTGTTACCATTGGATGTAGTTTTACCTTGTATGCAGCAACCTTTTCCTCAAACATTACACGACATTCGTCATCGTACCAGGACTTGTCTCAGTTTGGTTTTTCATTACACAGTACAGTCGTTGAGACAGTGTTCATTGAATTCACAATATGCAGCCACTGTGTAATGCGAACATTATAATTAGTGGTGTTTGTTTTGGTTAGTTGGTTAGAGTAGGCATTGGCTATCCCGGTGGTATGCAGCTTTGTGATGTCTAGCTTCCTTTGTATTTGGTCGTGAGTGTTTTTAGCGTGCATACCTTGGCTACAACTTGGTGATGATCCGAGTTAAGAATTGCACCGCGCATTACACGCACCTACATAACGCTTGAGACATGCTTTCCATCGCTTACCACGTGATCAATCTGATTTCTTGTCTTTTGGTCCGGGAATTCCCTTGTGGATATCTTTATGCGGGAATCTGGTTCCAATCACTACCAAGTTTTTTTTTTGCCGACGCCAAGTTAACTGGTCTGAATCCATTATCGACTTAATCAGTCTCTCTGAAGCACCAGACGTGCCCCCATCGCATTCGCTTTAGTTTTTTAGTTACTTAGAAAGGAAGAGCGTGGCGGACATAAGCCCCAAAATCGTGTTGGGGATTATGTCCGTGGGGGTTATGTCCAGGCACCTTTAATGTCATAGGCGGGGCAGTGGTCATATATTTCTTTCAGGCGCTCATAGAATGCAACTGTAATGTCCTTAGGTTCCAACAGAAGTCAGAGTAACGTAAAAATATTTTGATGCGTAAAGTGGCTACTTGGTCACTTACAGGGTTAAACCACGAAACCAGGTGTCGAAGTCTCTTGCGAACTAGGAATCCAGATCCAAACTCATGTCTTCCTGCATGACACAGTTCTTTTGCCGTGTGCATCCCGTCCCGTCCTGTATGTCGGCGATGTCAACCTTGTATTTGTCGAGAACATGCGCCAATTGGGTAGAGGTACCATCTCTGAACCTATATGTTTATAGACAAATGCAAACGTAATGTTTGTGAAGCTTTTACTAGACATGCCGATAGACTCGACATTATACTGCGAACAACTGTCGACAACATCGAGGGGGCCGCCGATGAAAGAAATTGTAGATGACTGGAGACAGGAATTGAACCATAGATCTCCCGCATGATAGTGCGAAGTCTCTGTCGACAACATCGAGGGAGCCACTGATGAAGGAAAATGTAGATGACTGGATGCAGGAATCGAACCATGGATTTCCCGCATGATTTACATTAATACGCGGGGGACACGTGATCTTTTGGACATTGAGAGCTGCTTGGAGAACTCCAAAGAGACATTATAGTTATTCCCAAGTTAATAACGATCAGTAAACTAAAGTTAGAAAATACACCATACCGACTGCATAAAATCACAGGATATTTGGTCAGAACTGTGTGGAAGATGAGCCAGATCACTTTTGAAGTTGGATAGGAAGGTTGTCAGGCAATTAATAGGCAAAAACTTAAAAAAAACTGGGATGGGACGGCTTCTCGCGTTGTTTGTAAATTAACACGCTTTCTATTTATTTATTCTCAACTAACGACACCTTTTTGTTTATCGACAAATGCGAAAGTCACTATTTGAGCTTTTACTAGACATTCCGATTGATACAACACCATACTGCAAAGTTGCTGTCGGCAACATGTAAACATGTAAAGAAATATGTAGATGACTGACTGACAGGAATCGAATCAGGGATCTCCCGCATGGTATTCCCTTGTTCTTAACATCATGCCACGGTCGGTCCCGATTAATAGGTATAATTACAAGAAAATGTGACGTTAGGGCCTTTACATTATGTCTCGGTCCTTAACAACGGCATTGTAGTATGTTCTAGTGCGTTGGATACCATAGGGTCTCCAGGTATGTCATGCCTAATCTCACTACTTTATTTATATAAAGTTACACGGAATAATACTTCGGTATACATAAAACATTTCTCAATTTCCTTCTGAATTTCTCTTGTTTTGTATTGTTGATCTGTATATGTAAATAATGAGTTTGGTTTCATTGTTCGGTTCAAGATCTTTTCTATTATTGCTAATAGAATTTGATTTACAAGAGTTGTGTGAATTTTGTCCGATGGATAAAGCATAGACAAGAGCTTGTGTGGATTATGTTGACGTGTGGTCTTCGTTGATACCATTTTCGCACCGGTGCGTGTGAGTTTCATATTGATTGCTTGAAGCTTTTAACACTTAAGGTTGTGATAATGAGTGGAGAAGGCACAGCAAACGGCACTGATGATGATGGTTTGGCAACCATCGAAATAGCTATCTGCCCTGCCAGCTGTCAACATAATCCATTTCACACAACTCTTGTAAATCAAATTCTATTAGCAATAATAGAAAAGATCTTGAACCGAACAATGAAACCAAACTCATTATTTCCTTCAGAACTATATTTTTAAAATCAACTGGGTTGGCACTTTTTTGCCAAAAACAATTCTATGCAATTTTGAGCTTGTGTGGATTATGTTGACGTGTGGTCTTCGTTGATGCCATTTTTGCACCGAAGTGTTTGGGCTTCTCGATGATTTCTTGAAGCTTTTAACACTTAAGGTTGTGATAATGTGTCACGAAGGCACAACAAAGGGTGCTGATAAGATAGTATGGCAACTATTGAAATAGCTATCCGCCTTGCCAGCTGTTACATAATTCATTTCACACAATTCTTGTAAAACAAACTCTATTAGCAATAATAGCAATAATAATCTTGAACCGAACGATGAAAACAAATTCAATCTATAAAATTCTTTTTATGAATCGTGGTAAATTCTATTCTACTCTATACTCCCTAATATAATTTCAAATAAGACAATTATTATCACAACCATAATGGTTTCCACGAGGTGTAATGTCATAGTCTTATGACCATGAGATCGCTTGTCCTCAAGCTAACCTACCTACAGACGTCTCCAAAGTTATAATTTTAGCGAATAACTTTCTACATGCTAATTTTTTCATTTCTTAATTTGATAATATTTAAAAGTAATGAGACGCTGAAATAATAATAACAAAATAAAAACAAAAACTTTTATATTAAAACTTGGAGAATATGCAAATGTTGTTATTTTTTCCACAATTTCTCTCAAAACAACTTAGTATTATAATCCATTTATGTTATTCCCCACCAAATCTCCTTCTAACATCTGGCTAGTCCTTGAGCAATTACATTGTATGTATATGAATCACAACTGACTCTTTGAAATTTCAAACATTGACAAAAACCTTAAAAATCAAAATTTGTATTATTTATACAACGCAGTGCAATTTCTGCTTTGGCCTGGCCTTTGTGGACCTAAGGACACATAGTATCTTGGGTATGGATGGTAGTTTTGTACACCATTTTCCCACTCACCAAAAAACAGATCACATGTAGTGCAATGAAACAATTTAATTGTACAATCGAACTGCAAAAGAACTGTAAACAACTCCCACATGAAACATAAAATGCACATTACGACACTGGCACACACCCGCCGTACTCCTGTGCTGTGTTGTGTGTCCACAACGTAGAGGAGATAAGGCAATGCAAATACAAAAAACCCGTAACTCATTATGACGTTGTCCTTAAATGACAGCAAAGAAAAAGGACTTTTACAGCGCCAGAGCGCAGGTCAACATCACAAAGAGTGTGGCATAACTCACAAACGTTGCGACGGCTGCTGTATCATAGAAAATATATGAAATTGTAATGCGAACGGACACAAAAATTGAGAATATTAGATAAAGAATATTTTGTGTGTGTGAAAAGAGAACACAGCGAGCTCATTGTGCCGCTTTGAAACGCTGCAATGAAATGAAATGTATCTGACAGATACACACATAATCAGTATAAGACTTTTATGTGGCAGCCAAGAGTAAAAGAGAACATAATGCTGCAAAGATAACTAAACTCATTTCTCTTCAGCTCATAATATCACCAACACCAGGAGTTATACTTTTTGACTCACAGTTGCCTTCGCTCACTGAGTCACTATGTCCGTCCTTGTGTAGAATTCGTTTGTTTTTGTGTACTCAGCGTTTGTTATTACTACTAGTGGTGTTGGTGTTTGTCGTCGTCGTCATCGTTGCTGTTATTATTTACTTTAAATGCGACACAGTGCCGCATGTGACTCTGTGTCTGTCTGCTGTTGGTTTTTTGTTTGTTATTTTTTTGATTGTATAAGATGCAACCCCATCATGCAACCATCATTGAAACTGGATTCCATTTGGACTCGTTGCCGCCACCGCCACTGCTGTCTCTGTATCGACAGCACAAATTCCTATTTGAAATCCTACACATATCGCCAGAGGACAGACATTGCACGAAATTCTGCTGCAGTTGCTATCTATACAACTTGGAGATTCCTCAAAATCGCAATACAAGAAATTCAAATGAAAACTACACGAGAATAAAAACAAAACAAAGCTAAAATGATAATGAAAATAATGTAAACAGATACAATATAGGCAGACAGACAGACAGACATAGAAGGAAAGTTGTACTGGCAGCAGAGCGATAAACAAAATAGTTTCTGGACATATTGTGGAGGAAAGAAATTCATTATTGGGCAATGAGAAGATAAAAGCACGTCAAGAAAATTAGCGCACATCTGTGAGGGGCAACAAAGAATTTGACAGTAATAAATACATGGTAATTGAAAGGTAAATTTTAGAAATTCATTACTCGTAGACATGGCAGCGAAAAATTACCATTGAACGTATTTCTATTATTGCTTTCATAAATTGATAAACAACATAAATTCTGAAACGGCTTCTAGTGGGTTACAAATTATTAGGGGGAAAATACATGGGGAATTTTCTTAATGGTGAAAGGAATAACGAATTTGGCAATACATTTATTAGATGAAAGGTGCAGTCTTTTAGTGTGCAGTAAAGGCAACCGAAAGACGGGCCCCAGGAAATAAAACACCAAATTTAAAATGAAAGCAGGCACCACATTTGGGTCTGTTTCATTGTGGGGGTGGCCCCAAATCCCCAAATGAAATAGCCTTCAAGCAATGACAATGCACCCCAAAATAATTGTTAACTATAACCCTATTCATACATTTTATTGTTTTACATCATATGAACATATGCCCCAAATAAGTAATTGTAGATCCCAAAGTAAACTTAACTTAGTTTCCCTTTAAACCTCATTCATTCATTCATTCATTCCCGTGAATTAATGTGATTTAACACCCATTCTTTTTTTAGATTCACAATAAACGGCACCTACTTGTTTATAAACGAAAGCGAATGTCAGCTGTTTACTAGACATGACGATTGACTCGACTTTAAACTCCGAAGTTGCTGTCGATCTGTTACATATTGGGGCTATATATAATTTTTCGTAACTTTAGTTACACCCAACAAAATCGGGCAACAAATATATTTAAATTTTGTTACATCCATTACATTAAAGTGAATCATACTAGTATAAGTATTATGTGAAAATTGTTTCAATTCCCCATATAGTCAGTATGGAGAATGGGGGATCTTCTAATTTTAGTTTTCTTATGATTATTCACTTAGTAATAGCCAGAATCTATCTGCGGATGTCCATAAGCAACTCACAACGTCCGACAGATCGCGTGTTCCCCGGTAAATGCCACTCACTAAATATCGAATCAGTGGTATCAAATGTAAGAAGGCGCAATGTTGAGCCATCTAAACGGCATGCTACCACAGATCAATAATATAAAGAGTACTCAAGGTTCCAGGCTGTTGGTGCTAGCGAACTTTTGTATACAAACTTCCACGAGAGAGAAAGTACTTTTGCAATCTTTTGTTCCACTGAAGTAAGTAAAACAAACAGACACCTAAGATATTATTAACTAAGCTCTGATGCTTCCACGGATGCGTCTTAGGGAGTAGATAACAAATGTTACTGTAGCTTAACACAAAGTCTCTCTAAGTGACGTTGGCAGTCCCAATATACTAGGATCGATGTCCTAATAAGTCAATTTTCTTCGTATCAAATTACAAAGAAAATAAAATACAAGACAAGAACCCCCCACAAAAGGTTAACGACCTCCACAAACCTTATAAGTACCATGATTTAAGGATATGTACCTGTATTGGATTATCTATACAATCGAAGGATGTCAACGACAAATACAAGGCTAACCATCACCGCCATACAGGAAATGCGTTGAACGGAACAGAGATGCACACGACAAAAGAATAGATGTCACACTATTACAGCTACCATGCAGAAATACCCGAATTTGGATAAGGATTCATAGTAGGAAAAAGACTTCGATATTCGGTCCCGTGATTTAACCCTGTAGCTGACCAAATAGCCACAATCCGCATCAAGAAGAAATATTTTTACATCACGGTGATTTGTATACACGCCCCGACGGAAGACAAATACGAGGACATTAAAGATGCATTTTATGAGCGCCTGGAGGAGATATATTACCGCTGCCCTGCACATGACATTACAATTGTTCTGGGTGATTTAAATGCTAAAATAGGAAGAGAAGGTGCGTCTAGTTCAGAAGTTGGAAAATGCAGTCTACAAAATAACACCTCCGATATCGAACTCAGACTGGTTTGCTTCCCGTCGACAAGAAACATGGTAGTAAGTGGAACCAGATTCCCGCATAAATATACAAGACAACCTGGATATCCCCTGATCAAAAAACAAGAAACTAGATTGATCACGTGGTGCAAATATTGACTCGGATCACCACTTAGTTGCAGGAAAGATTCGACATCAGAAAACTGCATACTACCACAATAGCCAATGCCTACTCTAACCAACTCTTTCAATTTCTTCAAACAAACACCCCTAATCTGATGTTACCGATACACAATGGCAGCATATTGCAAATTCTATGACCACTGTCGCAACAAGCGTAGTAGTTGTTACGGATATTACTTGGGTTATGAAAAACCACACTCAGACAAGCCCTGGTACCATGAGGAATGTTGCGTAATGTCTAATGAAAAGGATTCAAGGTAACAATACAGTCAATGATAAATCGTGCGGTGGCAAAACGGTATAATGAGAAGAGGAGGTAGGTGAAACGCCTCTTGAGGCGGAAAAAGCGTATATGAAAGGGAAGAGAGCCAGGAAATCGAATAGTACATAAATCGAGACGAAGAAAGTTCTTCCAATGGGTAACAAGCACAGGTTGTGGAACAGGGATTTCAACCTCTAAGGACAAAAATGGAAATCTGGTCACGGGCACTGAAAGTGTGCTGCATATATCGAGGGAACACTTTTGTACTCTTCTTGTTCCCGACGACAGCAAAAGTGACGTAATCACGCCAATCAACGACGACGCAGTATGAGCTGGCAACGTGCATGCACCAGCTCATAAACACGATTTGGCTAAAGATATCCATAACTGATTATTGGAATCTGAGTGTTCTATGTGTCCAACTATTACGGGCTCAGCCTTTTACCCATAGCTTACCAATTCCTGTCTTGTAAATGTATGTAAAAGACTAAAGTTCATCGTAGTGAACTTGATTGGACCTTATCAGTGTGGCTGTTGACCTGGTAATTCCACGACCGACCAGATATTCACACTAAGAAAAATCCTGGAGAAGACCCAAGAAATGAAGTTCGACACGTACCATCTGTTTGTCAATTATAAAACTGTATATGACAGTGTGATACGACCGAAATTGTTAGATGCTATGGCTGAGTTTAGTATCCTCGCAAAGCTGATACGTTTTTGTGCAATGGAAATGACTCACATGAAGTTATCAGTGAAAATTAGCAAATATCTAACTGAGCCATTTTCTTCAGCAGTAAACAGGAATAGTACTATCTTTAACAAAAGTCACATGCTGCTCGTGTATGCCGATGATATATATACTATTGGCCGTGGATTGCGGGATGTTACTGCGGCCTTCTCAAGCATTGAGAAGCAAGAGTTGGTCTGGTGAATAATAAGGACGAAGCCAGGTTATTTTTCAACAAACAAAGAGTTTACTCATTTGCGAAGCTGCGTCAATGATGACAACTATAACATTCAAGTGGTAGATGATATCTTGACTCAACGAACAAAGATCTAACACTAAGCCTACCTGTCAATATATTCTGGGAGAGAAAAATACTACGCAAAATATTTGGATCCATCATCGTTAACGGAGAGTGCCGTCGTCGAATGTGCTGTATAACGACATCGACGAAGTCATCGTTGTCCAAAACTAGGTGAATGAACTGTTATCTAAACTCGATGTGACGCACTATCTACGGAGCGAAAAGAAAAGAACCGCTTGCAATTCCTCTCTACGTATGGCTACTGATTAAAGCCTACTGAAAATATTAATTTGGAAAGAAGTGCCTTAAAGCTGAAGTCCGTACGCTTACAATAAGATATAACACGATATATTATACCTATGATTTGATGGCGATACTTGCCTCAAAAATGCCTTTAAGGCGCTGAGGCCTATTAAATTCTGAAATGTATTTGTACATAGATTGCTTACAACAAAAAAAAAAAAAAAAAAAAAGAACGTCACTTCTAAAAAAGCAAAAAAAAGAGATACAAATCAAAAAGTCCTATTATCTTTCAAAAGGATTTTGATTCAAGTAGATTTTTAATGTACAATTTACTCCCAAAAAAAACCCATTAATCGTTTTTGTTGCTATTTTAGGTCAACCTATTTATCATTCAGGCGAGATGTGAGGAAAATATAAAATTTTTGGGAAAAATAAACATTAAAGACTTTCAGTTTTTTTCCGCAAAGCTTAATTTAGTGCAGAAAACATAAATTTGGACATAAGTGTCTTAAACCTGTAGTCCGTACGCTTCCAATGAGATATAACACGATATATTATCTCTCTGATTTGATGGCGGAATCATGGGGCAAAGAACGTCACTTCTACAAAAAAGCGCAAAATGGAGTAAAAAAACGAAAAATCCTTTTAACTTAAAAAAAGGATCAGCTAGGATTTTGATTCAAGTGGATTTTTAATGTACAATTGACCCCCAAAAAAACCCCATTTACCGTTTTCGTTGCCATTTTAGGTCAACCCATTCGTCATTCAGGCGAGGTGTCTCCAGTTGTCCGTTTGGATGTTACGGAAAAAATATTAATTTTCCAAAAATGGGTAGTTTTGGTTTGGGGGTACCAGATGTGGTGGGCCGATATAGTCCATATCAATTCCTGTTTGATATTATAAGCGTGCGTCTTACGCGACGTATCACTTCACTGTACTTACAAAATAGATATGTATGTAAAACTATGAGAGTGAATTCGGTCATTTGGATGGGAGGTACCAGAAGGAGCATGACAAAGGTTTCGGTTCTCTGATAAATATTAAACTGGTCAAAGTCAAAAACATTAATTTTTCATATATCGGTCATTTTCGTCTATTCCGTTAAATTGCAATCCAAATACTTAATTTCGGATAGTATTAATACTGTTAAATTTCCATTAGGAACAGCAAATTATGGTTAATATTTTCTGACATATGACCTCCGCAACTACGCCTTACGAACGCCATACTGTCGGTCCAATCACATGGGTTTGTTATAAAATATTGCCATAGCCTTAATATGGCGATTATTTCATTCAGCGATTATTTTTTAGCGCCGTTGTATTGTTCGATATTGTTTCCTTTCTTCTTCGTTTATTATTCCTCTCATTATAAATATGTCATGTGTCTCATTTTGATTTACACCATATCCCGCATAAGTATGGTCAATGATCACACAGTGCCCCAGCTAGACGCCCTCATCAAGACATTGTCTCCAAAACAAAACGTAGCTACAACAAACACTTCATCAATTGATTTTCTCTCCCCCCCCTCCAGCTAAATGGGATAATCATTACCATAATGACTTTATTTCCTCATAAAACAAAAAACGGAATATAAACAATAACAAATTATCGCTATCGATGTGCATCATATTTCGAAAACCCCCATTGTTTATCTATTGTCTTTCATTTAGTTTTTTTTTTTGTCTCCTGAAAATAAGATGATCTTCTTCAAGAGAATCAAAGCAAATGCGACGATAATCATAATAATGCTACGTAATAATAATTATGGCTCTAGAGCTGGTGCCATCAATAGCCCCTCCGCCATTTGTGCCTTAACAAGAATCTACTCAATTCCAATCTAATTGTGTTGAAACAATCATCATTAACGACGGAATTCTGTTGTTTTTTGTTTTGTTTTCAAACAAGCGTGTTTTTTTTTGTTGTATTATTCCTTTAAGCGACTTCATTGTTTATTCACCCTCAACTTCTGGTCTTGGTTCTTCGGTTCTTTGGTTGGTTGGCTGTTTGGCTGTTGCCCTCTTGTTTTGTTTGATTTCGAAAACTTCACGTTGAGTGGGAATGTGCCTTCAAGTGGCTGGCAGCATTAGGATGAGGAAAACTTGTTTTTTTTTTGCCACTTTTTGTCCTAAGAGGAAGACAACGTTGTACAACAACAACAACAATGTTTTGAGTTTGTTTTGCATCATTTGAGTGGAGTTTGTGTTTGTTTGTTTGGAATTCCAATTCCTTTTTATTTTTTGCTGTTTTATGTTATTTCATCTTCTTGGATCTGGTCGATGTTCTTGTAAAGTCATTGACGGTTGTGTTTCTCTCAAGATGTTTGTGTAGCAAATGGAATTCATATGACCTCCACACCGCGCTGTTTTTAAAAAGGAACTAAGGTGGTGGTGCTGGTGGCGGTGGATATGGATATGGATGTGAATGTATTAGCGGTGTTGTTGATAGCCCTGGTTGCTTTAAGATTTATGTAAATGGTAGCAATTTTGGTATGACGCAGCTCAAATAGCGGAATTATTCTAATGAGGTAAGGGGCCTCATGAATCCCCCTAAGATGATGTCATTCCTCTTCATATGATATACGTATGTTGTGTTGAAAAAAGGGGGGAACAATTGTTGAATGGCTGAACATCCCTGAGTATGACTCATTATTTTTCGTTAGAAATTACATTTATGTTTGGGGAGTTTTTTTTTTTTTTTTGTTGAAAACAATTAATCACATTGGGCCATCAAAGAGAGTTAGAGATTAAGCAACGGAAAAGGACTAATGTATCCATAATTATTTGATTTTTTCACTGCGTCTTGGGAATTTACAGTGAAGAACTTTCAGGATATTTTTTCTATGAATTTAGCTTACCTTTAACAATTACGTACCGTATTATGTTTTTTTTGTAGGAAGCGAAAGGAAAATGAAAAAATGTATTACCCATATACAATAGATCATAAAATGTTCACTAATTTCTTAGTCGTTTCCTATAGACAAATATATACACAATCTGCTTTTTTTCAAGTACTCTTGCCTGAGCTTCCAGATATCAGAGCTTAAATTAGCACATAGGACTAAACATGAAATAAATGCGTAAGTATCCCGTTTGTCTATTTTAGGGTTCGTGACTGTAATCGAAAATAAATATTAAGCTACACAATTATAACGTATACTTTTGCATCAAATATATAGGTACTTGTTCTTGTAATGAGACAAACTTGTAAGAATTTGTAAAATTTAAGGCATATCCTGGTAACTAAACTCAAAGAAATCAAAATATCGCTTAGCTGCATACCGCATAGATAGCAAATAACTATTTCAACCAAATCTCTCAATTACTGTTTATAATATACCCAAATTTAATGTTCCTGACATTCAATTGAAGCATATTGCGCGTTCCCCGCAAACCCCGTTCAGAGCAATACTCGTACTATCAAGAATGTAGCGAATTGCCTGCAAACAAGGATGCTGCATTTAAGACAACTTAAAAACAAAATTAATTTCCCTTTACACCCCATGTAAGAGGTATGGGATGGTTCTCGCGTTGTTGTGATTTAACAAGCTTTCTATTTTAGATTCACAACAAACGGCACCTACTTGTTTATCGACGAATGCGAACGTAACTGTTTGATCGAGGGTGCCGGCAATGACAGAAAAGTTAAGATGACTGGAGCCCGGAATCGAACCACGGTTCTCCCGCATGGTAGTCGCGAGTTCGATCAACTATTCCGCGGCCAGGCAACAATGCAGCCAATAATAAAGTGTGCTGTGAAATACAAGGTTAAGAGTCTGAAAAACCAGGTTAGCAAGGGTAGCAAAAAGTTACAAACATTATGGTAGGAAAGAAAGATTGTAATACCATATATATAAATCTGGTTAAATACACTCAGAGCATAGTGCTCATTAGACCGGGTCGGTCCCCATACAAAATTTTTTTTACTCCAAAGTCGAGGGCTAATATTAAAGATCACCTCGAGACAACTTAAAAAAAAATTTTTTTTCCTCCCCCACCCCCGGAAAAACAGCCAAAATCGTTTTTTATCACTGCTTTTTAGTTTGTGGCTCAATCGCTAAATCAAAGGCTTCGGTGTATAGGTTTCGACAAGTACTACATTCGTCCTATAGATGTCGCTGACACACGACATCATCTTGTAATGATGGTTTCATTTAGAGCAATTTCTACCCCTAAAATTTAAAAATAGTTTTTCCTAGGATTAAAGCCCTTTAAAAACCAAGAACATTTTGGTTTGGAAGTATACAGTTTTATTCAAAAACAAAAAAGTTACGAATGATAAGATGTATTTACAGCATCAACAAAAACATTTTTTTATTTTGTTTGCATTATTATCACAAATTATTGCATACTTTATAGCGCTGATACAAATGTTTATAAAAATGATTCCATACTTTGTAGCTCAAATTGTTGCATAAGTCTTAACGACATCGAAAAAAAATAAAAAATTTTCTCGAGATAATTCATTTTTAATCTAGTAACCGACGAAATATAACTTTTATTACAAATAAAATCCCAAAAAAAGCAAAGATATATGTGTAATTACAGCAAATATTGGCGCGACTCAAGGTCCGTTCACTACTTTCTAGTTTGGCAATAATTTTTCATTTTGATTAGTTATTCCAAGCGTTGATTCACTTAAATTTCGCACAAATGTTCAGTGTTGCAAATTGCATGGGAATAATACAAGTGCATATTAATGTCTATATTTTATTATTAATACTTCCATTTTGCACCAGATATCTTTATAATTTCGTTGCTTGAATATTGGTGACGCTGAATAACTTCATCCCCATGTTTGAAAAACACTGTTTGCGCTAAAAAGTATGCAATAACTTGTATTCAATTTTTTTCCAAACGCTAAGAAGTATGCAATAGTTTTCTGTAATAATGCAAACAACAGGAAAAAATATTAGTGTTGATGCTGTAAATACATCTTTTCATACGTAATTTTTTTGTTTTTGAATAAAACTGTACACTTCCAAAGCAAAATGTTCTTGGTTTTAAAGCACTTTAATTCTGAGAAAATTTTTTTTTAAATTTTAGGGGTAGAAATTGCTCTAAATGGGGCCATCATTACAATATGAAATCGTATGTCAGCGACATCTATAGGCAGAGCTTGCAATAATTGGTCTCACCCGTACTTGTTGTCAGAAAAAAACCACTTATCCACTGACACAATGCGAAACTGTCGCGAAAACCCCCTCAAACTTCGATCTTTTTTGGCTTGCTTTTCGCTCAACCGACGAGCATGTTTGTTCACTAGATCGGCTCATGGGTTTACTCGAGACCCTTTACTTCGTAAAAACTTGGCAAACGGTCTTTTGAGCATGGATGTGCGTTGCGCGTGTGGATAGGCAAACATTCGCATACATACATATATACACAGCAATGGGCCCCCTTTCCCCTTTTTTCCTCCATTCCTTTTTAGTGCGTGTGACGAAATGTTTAAGGCAACAACATAAGGCAAAGCAACAATATAAATAAAGACCTTTTTTGCGGACACTTTGCTTGCTTTGCTCACTTACTGATTCTCAGTAGCTGAGCGACGGATGGTTCTGTTCGTACCGAGCGGTCAGTAAGAGACCAATTCATGTTTTACGTTCAACCCGAAACCTGAGAGCAAGAACACGAACAAAACGAAAAAAAGGTTTCTGTTCAGACACTGAGCGATTCCGTCTCATTTTTTCGGTCTTTTAAGTGAGGAGACCGCGCAGTAAAATTTGGTAGAGCATATTTTGCGAGCTCTGTCTATAGGACAAATGTAGTTCTCGTCGAGGCCTATACACCGATGTCTTTGATTTAACGATTGAGCCACAAACAAAAAAACAGTGATAAAAAAACGATTTTGGCTGTTTTTCCGGGGGGTGGGGGAGGAAAAAAAATTTTTTTTTAAGTTGTCTCGAGGTAACCTTTAATATTAGCCCTCGACTTTGGAAATTTTTTTTCGCGACCCGGTCTATTGCTCATATAGAGGAAACATTAATATAAATAGCTCGGTCTCAAAGATACCGACGAAGTAATATGATATCCACCAATGAGCCAAAACGAGAATAGTATGACAATTAAACGGCTAAGAATTAATAAAGCTGCGAGTGTCGATTGACCACCGGCAGGGGCTAGGCCAGCGGCAGTGAGCTGGTGATGTGCTTTTTAAAATGATTTGGCTAATAGAATGCATGTCCGGTGAGTGGAATTTGAGTGTACCTCTGCTTATTCAAGACAATCGCGGACCTGTCTTTATCCATTTCATACAAAGTGGTTAGAACACGCGACTACCGTGTGGGATATAGCGGTTCGACTCCCCTCTTTTATGCTAAATAACCATATTGGACCTTAGCAGTTTGGCTTAAGACCAGGTAAACCCATGACTGACAGATATGCATACTACGAAAATTATTGGAGAAGATCTATTTGTCGATCATAAAGCAACATTTGACTGCCCGATATGACTAAAACTATTTGACGCCGTGTCTGAGTTTGGTATTCATGCGAAGCTGATTGTGTAGTGTAAATAGGATATAATCATTTATACTAGGACTCAGACTGAACCATAGTCTTTCATGCGATCTATAGTATCATCTTTAACAAAAGTCAGATGCTGCTCAAGATACCAGTATTAATCGCACACCGCTGCTACCATGCTCTAAGACAAACTCGACGAACAACGATTTAACTGTGCCAGGCACTGATCCTACCTGTCAATGGCAGAGGTCATCTTCAAGAGGTAGATAGTCTGAAAAATATTTGAAACCATTTACGTTAACGGAGGGTACCGTCGACACACAGTAGCTCATTTTGTTAAAAACAGTGTCAAAAATATACTGTACAATTTGGAAAGTGAATTGTCTTAAATGAAAAGAAACATCTCACTGAACATGGTCTAAAAATCTGTCCTTGATAAGGCTAGGAAAAAAGGCAAATTTCGACAAAAAGTGAAGTTGAAAAAAATATTTCTTGTTAAATGTTCATTTTATTAAAAAGTGAAAAGTAATTAATTCCTGTTTTCTTTTTTATCTTAGTAGGCGCATTTTTTTTGATACCATATATTAAGGTCGCATTTGACAATTTTATGGGGTAGAGGTAAAAAAGTTCAACGAAGTTCATTTAACGATCATTTCATTGAAGACATCTTATATTGAAAATGCACTAAAACAATAGGAAACATAGATAATCAGACTATTTTAGATACCTGTTCACACAGTTATTTGAAAAGAGGCAAAATGATTAGTAAATGTTGGAGATATCGATTTTTGGCCTTAGAGCTCCCCATGAAAAATTTTATGAGCAAGATTTTTGTGGAACATTTGAATGTTGTCAGATACAAAAAGTTCGACATAGGGCGGATTTGTCCTTCTAGAATGTTAATATATTTACCTTAGGCTTTCATTCCCTAAATGAATTATTCCGCCACCAAAAATTAGTTTCACTGTGTTATACTGAGGTACTTAGACATTTTAATTGGGGTATATAAGAAGAAGGTAATCATATTAGTTTTAAGGTATAAACAAAGTGGATTTTTGCACTTCTTCTACAGGGTGTCTCAAAAGGAAATTTAAATTTTGGAAATCGATAAAATTAAAAATAAGATGTTTTTTAAAATTATTAAAGGGAATTTTTTTCTTAAAGATAATATCGTCTAAACATAAATTTCGTCCCGCTGAGATTTCGTAATGTCTGCGATTTCGTCGCGAATATTTTCTTTTTAAAGCACCAGAGAAGTCGTTTTATTGTTATAAACATTATATTGAAGATAATTCCACAAGAAAAAGTCCTTAGGAGTTAAGTCAGGACTGCATAAAGGCCAGTATATGTGGCCTTTCCTGGATTTTACTTTTTTAGGGAATTTTCCAATCTCGGATTTTAATTCTTGCTAACAATTAAAATTTGTACGTGTGAAGTTTTAGATCTTTATTGGTTCCATGAAGATCTATGCACATTTAAAGCACTTGCGCGTTTTCATTAATTGACACCCTATTTTGGGTTTTGTAGTGCTGAACTGGTCTCCCCAAATCTGCTGACCCATTTTCCAATGAAAGGGGTGCTTGGCTCATTATTTAAGTGACGAACCCTGCAGAATCCTCTATGCGATGCAGTCGCAGAATCACCGTTTCGTAAAACCCTCTCAAGAACAGCGCGCGGGCTTCTCTAGAAAAACTCTCCATAGCGCCTAAATTCCCAAGAGCCAGGCTTATTACTCGCATTTCACTCAGACTTAATGTGTCAGCTAAACAAATAAAAACTTTATTTTGAGTCACTCTGTATATTTAACACGGTTATATCTCGGTATACCCTAAGGAATATCTCTTTCGTGTCTTCAGCAATGTTGTAGATATTGAATGGGTTCCATAAATTGCACTTTTTGGAACAATAAATTGTACTTTATGATACCATAAATTGTACATTTTCGTATAACAAGTTGTACTTTTTGGTACCATATTTTGTACATTTTGGTACCATAATTTGTACATTTTGGTACAAACATTGGTACAATAAATTGCACTATTCGTTATAATAAATTGTACTTTTTGGTGCAATAAATTGTACTTTTTGGTACCATAAATTGTACATTTTGGTATAACAAATTGTACTTTTAGTTATCATAAATTCTACTTATTGGTTAATATATTGTACTTTTTGTTACAGTAAATTGTACTATTTGGTACCATAAATTGCACATTTTTGTACCATAAATTGTACTTTTTGGTACCATAAAATTCACTTGTTGTTACAGTAAATTGTACTCTTTATTACAGTAAATTGTACTCTTTATTACAGCAAATTGTACTCTTTGGTACCATAAATTTTACTTTTTGGTACAATAAAATAACTTTATGGTGTAAAGTTGTAATAGTTGGTACATAAGAGTACTTTTTGTTACTTTTTTTTATTTGTAATGCAGTTTAAAAATGGGAATGAATGGATGGATTTTCTACGGGAAGGTTTGTTCCTTGAGCAAAAAAAATTGTATGTCCATTAAATTATGAATGCAGCCAACTTGACAAAACGAGTGATGCAGAAGTTCTTATTTTTAGGGCTACTTTCACATGCAATTCTCTATACTCAGTCCCAAATCAATGAGCTGAAAGATGTTGTACTGTGCTTTAATTAAATCTCATCTTAAGTGCCCAGAAATCCCTTTGGGTACATTTTGAACGAAGTGTCACTTCATGAATATAAACAAAAAAGATTCCGCTTTTAATTAAACTACTTTAACCGAATACATTCACCACTACTAAGCTGAAATTCAGTTCATTTCCAACGCGTCATACTAAGAGCTGTTAGGTTATCGTACTCCCCTTGTCCCGTGTTATGATGCGATTACTGAAGAAAGGTTTCGTCCATTTAAAGATTAAAAAAATTTCGTGTACTTTTCATATGAAATTAATCATAATTTCTTTATTTGCATATAACATAGACATTTCTTTGCTGTAAATTCCTTTAATTACCCGTAACGCACATGTCACTCCCAACCGATGTCAATGATGTGTCATAGCACTTGTGACAAAATACAAAAAACGTTACAATCAAATCCATTAATTTACACATTTCACTTTTTGTATTTCTTTCCCCTTTGAAATTTAATTGTAAATGTTAAATGGAATTTGTGTTTTCTTTCCAGTGACAACCTGCAACTGTCACTTTCTATTACTCCCAACGTTATTTGAATGGTATTTTTCTTTGGGCTTGGTCAGAGCTGTTGCGGAAAGGGTGTTTGTTTGTCTTATGTGTGGATTATAGGACTTCTTATTGGATCTGGTTTTGTTTTCCAGAAAATGTTGTTGCAGAGCACATGCTGTGTTGGTCAGCATTTGTGCAATTTTTTCCTGTTGCATCTAGTTTGTTTTGCATAACATTGTGCGGAGGGAGACTCCGCTTGCAACGGCGACGGCGATAGCGACTGAATCGTTGGTCCCCTTGTGATATTTTTCATGTGTGTAATACACTTTAGGTAATAGTAATTCCTGCATTAGCAAGTTATGATCGATAAGCTGTGTCGCAATACAGTCACCAGTGCACAGTGGGGAGAAATGTAAACTGTCGGGCTATATTAGCTAAAATATTAAAATAATTACTGCCATTTTTTTTTATAGAACATTTTCAAGATAAATTTTTGTATAAAAATAAGACTGTTTTCTTTATGAAACCACCTCAAAAGCTCATTGAGGTGGAAATAAGAAAAGCTGCAGCAAACACAACAGATGCCTTTCCTAGCAAAGTTACTGCAACCAACTCAAACATTAGAAAGAAGTTAGATTTTTTTGTATCGAATCAGCGGCAAAGTTCAACCTAGTACAGCTCGTCCAAATACAACGTATGGGGCTTTTGAATGTTCCACTACTGACGGCCATGCTATAATTGATACTCTACAACATTTCGAAAACTGAGATACATAGAAATTTGCAACGTAATATTTTTAAAAACGACTATCAAACTTGAGAAACTCTTAACAGTTTAATATCTATCAAAGCCTTAGTTACAAAATCTAACACCAACACATTGCTAAGAGAGTGCGTATCTCACTGCCTACCTAGAAAATTCCGTCCAATGTCCCCCTCTGCGACACAAATAAATGATGCAAATCATATCAATGCGGTTTATAGACAGGCTTTCCTTCTTGGATTCCATTAGGCGTCGAGGGGTTTCTATAAATAATCCACAATCTTGATTAATTTTACATATCGACATATTTTCCATTTCATGTTATTTTCTCTATTTTCACACAATGATTTCAATTTCTTGATTTCCATTTAGGCACTAGATAGATTTCAATGAAATGTACATGTAAATGTGAATACAAACAAACAAATCCACAAGATGTGATGTGGAAAACGTTTGCTGGGGTGAGGGACGAGGGGTATCCATTAAACACAACAATAACAATCTTTATAATGGAAACTGATTTGTCGATATTCACGCATACACATGCACTTACATACGTTCTATTACACATGTGTATGTCATGCATGCAGGCAGGCATACAAGCAAGCAGGTTTGTATCCATGTATTAGACCCATATTGTTGGCGCTTGTTATGATTAACTGCAGACGGAGACCATAAATAACACAAATTAAATTAAGTTGTGGTCGTTTTGTTTGTTGCTATCGATCCGTTTCAATTCCACCTCCATCTCCTCCTCCTTCATCTTTCTAACGCGCTGGGCAGGCTTCACTTAGAACATAGAATCAACCTTCAGCACCATTGACACCAGCACCTAGACGAGGAGGAGGACGAGGAGAGTAGAACAGGTTCTAAGAGTCTTTGTGGCAGGAAACACGTTTTAGCTTAGCTTCAAACGCACGTCGTCACGCACACACACACACATATATATACATATATATATGTGTGCTTCTTTACGATTTTCCTCGGATAATTGAGACTTTAGTCTATGGATTAATTCTTGAGGTTGGAATGTTTTGTTCACTCGCTGGTTGACTTCAAATCTGATATTTGAGAATGTTGTTTGACCGTGGCGGTCGGCGACAGGACCGACCAACCAAACAACTGACTGACCACAGTAAATGAGAGCTATAAAGACGTTCAAACTAATTTTTTTGGTGGAGGTTGTTGTTGTTGCTATTGCTACGGTTTCCTTAAGTTGGAAAATTGTGGAGGGAAGAGACGCGAAGACAATAAAATCGATTTTATTGGGGAGTTGTTAATTGTTTTGTGCTTCTAATTTAATTAGTTATTATTCAATTACTTGCTATGACTGTTAATGTTGTCGCTTGTGGTCTAATGGGGGCTATATGCAAATGGGCACATAATTTAATTGGCAATTACTACAATAATGGGCAATATGATTTGTGATTAGCAAACAGCATGTTTGTAGTTTTGTGCATACCACGCCCAACACTTTATTTGGGTGCTCATAAATAAATAAATTATAAAGAAATAAAATTCAGACCAAAAAATTCAGGAATATTTCAAAATATTTTGCAAATAAAATACTACTGTTTTTTTAAGGTTTTTAGTCATTTACATTTTTTTTAATATTTGTGATATTTTTAATATTTAAAACTGTTTGTTTGTTAGTTTTAGTCGACCGTATTTTATATATTAAATTTACGTTAAAGCGTATCAAATGATACATCAAATTCGGCTTATGATCAGAAAAGTGTTTTTTATTGTTTTCATATTTTTAGTCAAATTCAGTATGTCACGCACTAGGATGACGCGTTTCGAACTCCATGACGAGTTCATCTTCAGACCCCTTTGTGACGAACTGATGCACAATGGTACATCATCAGCTGTATATATATCTACAATTATTTCAATTAGTACATGCGAAGTAGATATCAGCCGAAAATGTCCAGCACCAATTATAGTTTGAATTTGACCGTTAATATTCAAACATGAGAAATGGAGGAAATTGAAAAGTAAAAAATTTTTTGGAAATTTCCAGAAAAATTCGAAAAATTTTAATACTTTTTCGACGAAATTTTGCTTTTTGTCGTACTATTTGATAGTTTTGAGCGATGTAACTTGCGAAAAATTTCGGATACCGAATGGAAAAATAGAAAATTTAAGTTGGAAAATTATGGAAAATGCCAAACAAATTTCTTTTTTTTTTTGGCAAAATTTTTCGTCTTATTGTATGTTTGTGAACAATTTCGAATTGAAAAATAGAAAAATTCTTGGTGGAAAACTCGGAAAATTCCCGAAAAAAATCGTAAGATTTGGATGCCTTCGACGAAATCTTTCATTGTATCGCTTGATTTGATGATTGCAGACGACGGAAAGGTGCTAAATTCGTTGTGTTGCTGAAAAATTTCGGATTATTGTGAAATATGTAAATATAAAAATAGTGTGGAAAATGTATAGTAATTTATCAAGAGAGAACGTTGGCCCAGTTTGCTCTATTTTTTTTTTCAATTGTTCGTAATTGCCAGGAATTTTTTATGCCAGAAAATTTTTGAAAAATCCTTAGAAAAAGACCGGAAATTAGAGAGCAATTGTTACGAAATGGATTTTCAAATGCAAAAATAGAAAATTATTAGCAAAAAACTCTAAAAATTCTGGAGAAGCGCAAAAAAATAAATTTTTTTATCGACGAAATTTTGCAATTTTCGCATGATTTGATGATTTTGATGTTGGTTGGAAAAAATTTAACGAGATAAATAATATATATATATATAAAAATAGTGTAATAGTAATTCATCAATTGAGAACGGCTGGACCGATTTTGCTGATATTTTTTTCAGTTGTTCACAATTGCCAGGAGAAGGTTTATGTGAGAGAAAATTTTGGGAAAATCCTATAGAAAAGCTGGGAAATTGGTATAACCGAAAATTGCTTTTTGTATGAAATTTTGTGTGCAATAATGACTTTTTGAATGGAAAAATAGAAAAGTTTTGTTTGAAAATTTCCGGAAAAATTCGAAAATTTTTAATTTTTTTGTCGTTTGATTTGACTGCGAAAATTTTTAGATAATTATTCCGACATGACTTTCCGAATGGAAAAATAGACAAATTCTTGATGAAAAACTCGAAAAATTTGGATTTTTCGAATAGGACATGGTTGTTTTTAGGGAGAGTTATTTACTAGACTAATGCCTCCTATTAGACAATCAAACTTTGGACGACGTACGCGTCGTGCTATAATTAGTCAGAACGTCCGTAATAATCAAACGCAAAAGGAACGTGCCTCAAATTCGACAAAATGTTACTATAAGAAGACCAGTCGTAAATATAGACTTGAATCGCGCTGCTTTTGAATACGATTCCACAATTGCCTATAAAGATCTTCGCTGCGTTGATATCTACTGCTGCTGATGAAATTGATGTCTTTGTGGCGGAATGACAAGGAGTTGAAGAAAACTACGAACATGAGAGTCACGTGAAAACGACCTGTCGGCTACTGCATTTTTAAAATATCTACTGGCGCTTTGTAATGGCTGGATTGATGAAGTTCCCGTCAAATTTATTCAAAGTAGAGGAAGTCCTTATCCCTCGAATTTCTATTATTCCGTGTTGGCAAACTGTCTTCATTGTTTGTTTTAGCGCCGGAAAATAAATCGAAAAACATTGTTTATCAGACTGCTCTTTACTGATTTCGATTAAATTCAAATAAGTCACATTAAAATTTTAACTATATGTGTTTTAATATTACTCTGGAGATTATAAGAAGGCGTTAACTTGGAGCGAGACGAAGATCGCCGAGTCAGAAGTGTATGGCACAACAACGTTTGCCGGGTCAGCTAGTTTTTAATATTTTTAATATATTTAATATTTTTAATATTTTTAATATTTTAAATTATTTTATTTTTTTAATATTTTTAATAGTTTAAATATTTTAAATATTTTTAATATTTTTAATATTTTAAACTGTTTGATTGTTAATTTTAGTCGAGCGTGTTTTATATATTAAATTTACGTTAAGTGTATCAAAGTGTTTGAATATTAACGGTCAAATTCAAAAAATACAACACTGGTGCTGGATATTTTCGGCTGATATCTACTTCTTATACTTATTATTAGTATTTTTAATATTTTTAATATTTTTTATAATTTTAATGTTTTTAATATTTTTAATATTCTTAATATTTTAAATATTTTTAATATTTTTAATATTTTTAATATTTTTAATATTTTTAATATTTTTAATATTTTTAATATATTTAATATATTCAATATTTTTAGTATTTTTAATGTTTTGAAATATTTTAAATATTTTTAATTTTTTTAAACATTTAATATTTTAAATATTATTATTATTATTAGTATTTTTAATATTTTCAATATTTTCAATATTTTTAATATTTTTAATATATTTAATATTAATATATATATTTAATATATTTAATATGCTGTAAATACATCTTTTCATACGTTACTTTTTTGTTTTTGAATAAAACTGTATACTTCCAAAGCGAAATGTTCTTGGTTTTTAAAGGAATTTAATTCTGAGAAAAAATATTTTTAAATTTTAGGGGTAGAAATTGCTCTAAATGAGGCCATCATTACAAGATGACGTCGTATGTCAGCGACACCTATAGGACAAATGTAGTACTCGGCGAGACCTATACACCGATGTCTTTGATTTAACGATTGAGCCACAAACAAAAAATTAGTGATAAAAAAACGATTTTGGCTGTTTTTCCGGGGGGTGAGGGAGGAAAAAAAAATTTTTTTAAGTTGTCTCGAGGTGATCTTTAATATTTGCCCTCGACTTTGGAAATTTTTTTTCGCGACCCGGTCTATTGAATATTATTATATATTATATTTTTAATTATTAATTTTCAATCACTTAACTTTCATAAGCTACCACAAATGCATGCCTTCCAATACGTACGGTTGATGGTTATATTCTGAAGAGTATTCGACAAAGCTTGGGCCAAGCAACAACTATGCACTTATTTCCTAAAAACCTCATTAAGGTAATATTAATCCAGGCGAGACTTTACATCCACAGCCACTTAAAAATCTCAACAACTTACAACAAAAAAACTATAATAAATTTTTGAAAAATGTTTGTTTTGTCATTGAAAATGTTGTCGTAGATAGTCAATTCGCAAATGGAATTTAATTAAACGTATAAAAAATGCTTCAAGATAAATTATATCAATAAAACCATATTATGTACTCGTAAACACATTTATGAATTAAATTTAAAACCTACATACTTAAAAATATGTGAATTCACATATGCACGAAACTGCAAAACACACAACGTATTGGATGTGTACACTAGAGTGGCCATAGTGGAAATTTTTTTGAAAAGTTAAATTTTTCGCACTGAAAAATATGAGGTTGGGGATAAAAATAATTATGCATATTTTTTTTTTTTTTTTTTTTGATTCCGAGTACCTCCGGGTTGAGCCCAAACTTTTATTAGATTACCCATTTAGGCTGAAGTGCAGAATATGGGGCGGGAGCCCGATTAAAAACCAAAAATATGCCATTGTCTTCATCTTGGCCCCCAAACATCGGAATGGTAGGTCAAAGTTGGCGCTCAGGCCTATGGGGCCCGGGGGGTCAAAAAAGGGGCCCCTTTCGGTTCTATGATGACCCCCCAGGTGCGGGTACTCAAGTGAAAGATATTTTCGAGACGAATCCAACGATGTTATTTTTAGGATCCTACGGGTCTTCTGGACCGAGTTAGAGCCATTTCCGGGATATACCAAGAAAAAAAAATTATTTTTAACTAAATTTAAAAAATTTTAAAAAAAATTTTGCGTGCGGCGCTACTAAACTCAACTAAACACCGCATTTGACCCCCCGGGCCCCATAGGCCTGAGCGCCAACTTTGACCTACCATTCCGATGTTTGGGGGCCAAGATGAAGACAATGGCATATTTTTGGTTTTTAATCGGGCTCCCGCCCCATATTCTGCACTTCAGCCTAAATGGGTAATCTAATAAAAGTTTGGGCTCAACCGGGAGGTACTCGGAATCAAAAAAAAAAAAAAAAAATATGCATAATTATTTTTATCCCCAACCTCATATTTTTCAGTGCGAAAACTTTTGGATTTCACATTTTTAATTTTTTCCATATAACGCTATGGCCAGTCTAGTGTACACACGTGTACAATATGAATAAATGATGTATAATTTAAAATATATACATATATGTATATATAGCAGAGTATCTACTTGCAACATTACTCTTATGTTGAAATAAGAGGAAAGAAATTTTAATAAATCAAAGAAGGCAAAAAAAATGTTTATCAATTAAGAACCAAATAAAAAATATCATTTATTTCCGTGCACACATACATTGTCCTATAACGATGGGCATATGCATGCACGCAAGCATATATATGCTACCGTACACTGTTTGTACATATATACATATTTTATATAAACTAAAATAAATGCAATATCATAAAAATTAAATACACTGAAATAAATTGTACCACTTCATTCTATAAATCTCCATGAAATATGCAAACCACATAAACCAAACCAAACGTCCCAACTTCAATAAACATTTCCAGCAAGTGCGACAATGGTACTGGCTAGCCCCTCAACTACCGACCCCTACCAATGTCCACTGCCGCTGGGGCAATGAAATGGAAACAACAATTGAAAATATTAATAAATGATAACGGCCATAAAAAAACACACAGTCACACACACACACAAGACCGCTCTTCTTCTTATATAAACAAAAGGGTGTTGGAAAGCTGCAGCTAAAATCCCAGCAAGTGCTCATCGCAGTATTTACCGTGCAGTGGCTTATCAGCAGCTGAACGCATAAGCGAGTGATTTGTTCACCACCAAACGCCATCGACACTGATCGAAATTGACATTTATGCCACCAAAAACTTTGCAGGATATAAAGAGATACAGCAAAAAAAACACCAGAACATATAACTAAAATCAATAAATGTATAAATGGAAATGCACACCATCGTCATCATCGACATTGCCATAGCCAGCGCCATCAGCGTCATCATCAATCTAAACGTAATGCAAACAATACCGAGATGATGATGCATGGTCGTCGTACTACTATTTATACTAGAGATATATGTAGCAGCATAATGAACCATGCAACATGCCATCATATTATACGCCTGACACCGTCTCATGATGGACTGTTTGCAGAGAGGACGTCTGTTATATTTACATATGCAACAGTGGGGCGAAAAAGGAAGTTTTTTAAAATTCAAAAAAATTATAATGTACTACAATAAATCACAAGTTCAAGAATACTAGTCTTATGTTCGATAAGGCACTTAAAGCATCGGTCCATTCGTAACTCGCTTGACTACGTCGATATCGTTATACAACTAATGATTCATTCGTCGACGGTACTCGCCATTAACGATGATGGGTTGTGTTTTTACCCAGGAATCTGTGCTACAGAGTGTGATGAGTGTTTGGTACAATTGAATCTTTGTTCGTTGGAAGATGGCTTTGTTTGCGATCAATACTCGTCTCTTGATTTCCAGACTGACATTATTATTTTTGCTTACGGCGGAGCCAAGGTAGACAAATCATCCACCACTTCAACATTATAGTTGTCAACGTTCACACAGTTTTCCAAACAAATAGACTCTTTGTTCGTTGATATTGACCTTGTTGGTTTTGTCCTCATTTACCACTAGACCCACTTTTGCCGACAGCTTATAAATGCTTGAAAAAACCGCAGTAACATTGCAGTATCATCGACATACGCGAGCACCATTTGACTTTTTTGAAAGATGGTTCCATTTGTTTTAACTGAAACTTTCCGCATGCTCATCTCCATTAGGATGTTATAGAGATTACATGACAGGCTGTCACCTTGTCTAAAGCCTTACTTGGTAGAAGATAGTTCTGTCAAATTTTTGCCTATGAAGACTTCGTGTCAGTTATTGTCAGCAACAGCAGTTTCTGTCTTATCGGATTACCGATGCAGGTTTGTAGTCGATAAACTGATGGTTATTATCGTTCTGCATTTTTTTGGATCTTCTTCAGGATTTATTTTATCGGTCGTGGATTTACCAGGTCTAAAGCCACATTGATAGGGACCCATCACATGTGCTAAATTGGGTCTGAAACACTTATCACACAACATAATCTACAAGACCTTGTATGTGAAGGGTGAAAGGCTGATCCTGCGTTAGTTGGTTCGCCTTTCTTAAGCACAGGAAATATAACACTAAGATTCCAAAAATTGGGCATGTTTATGAGGTGGTGTATTCATCATCAGCACATCACCGCCGGCCTTCAAAAGCTTTGCCGGCAGTCCATCGGTACCAACAGCTTCATTTGTACCCGCAGGATTATTGTTTTTATGCCGAGCAATTTTCTTGCTGATCTAGTTTTGGCTTGATGATGAACCATCTACTTCGTCGCCGATGGTTGGCGTGATTTCGTCACTTATGCTGCCTTCTGGAAGAAGCGTAGTATGAAAAGTTCCCTCCATACTTGTAGCACACTCTGCGTGTCGGTGACCAGACTCTTTTTCCGGATAAGAGGTGATTGGTCAATCTCTCTCTCTTCTTATCATTATATCGTTCCATCACACACCGCATCACCATTGGCAGCAATTTTACCTTGTACGCCGCATCCATTTCATCAGACAATATGAGACCAGTCTTCATCGTACCATGACTTGTCTGATAGTGTTTCTTCATATAGAATGCGCAATACACTGCCACTGTGTGTCGGAAACATCAGAAATAGGGAGGTTTGTTTGTAGTAGTTGAGAGACTCGGTTGGAGTAAACTTTTCTCAGTAAGAAGTGTCTGCAGGACATGCTTAAGGATAGGTTCATGACCATAATAATAAATCGTTTATGACCGTGCATACAAATCGCCGACGAAATTTTCATACACGATCCTTCCTACTGGGTGGCTATCCCGGTGGTATGCAGTTTTACGATGTGACATGCTTGAGACGTGCCTTCCATCGATTTCACGTGTTCAATCTGGTTTCTCGTCTTTTCATCAGGAGTTATCCAGGATTTATTATGCGGGAATCTGGTTCCACTCACTATGACTGCCACAAATCAGCACATTGTAAAAACATTTCGCATAGATGCGGATGGTGGCTATTCGGTCACTTACAGAGTAAATCGCGAGAACAGATGTCAAAATTTTCTGTCGGCTATGAATCCACATCCAAATTCGTATCTTTCTGCATGTCAGCTGTAAAAGATGTCAGCGTTTCTTCGTCAAGTGCATCTCTGTATCTTCCATCGAATTTTATGTGTGGCAGTAATGTCAACCATGTATTTGTCAAGGGCCCCTTCTGGTACCTGCCATACAAATGTACTATTCCGGCTACTTTTAAAATTGAGTAATAATATTAATATACCCAACACGATCGTGTCCCAATTCCTTTTCTTGTTATGTTATAACAGAATAAAGTTTTGGAGGAAAAATTGGAAGTGCACCCACGCCCTTTCTGGTACCTTCCTTTACGCCTACTATAGAAATGGAGTAATAATATCAACACACCAAACTGTATTGGACAATGTTTTCGACCCCAGCCCAAATGGCTAAAGCTAGAACCTTGAAATGTGGAATGTAGGTTCCTTTTATGACGTAGGCGCGCAGTAAGAAGGGATTTTTGGAAATTCGGACTGCATAGGGGTAAAAAGGGCCCCATTCAGCTCGAAATTTATAACGGCTCTATCTCATAAATCCTTATATGTACGAAGTCGAGATTTGGTACATATGTTGGTCGTACAAAAAAAAAACAGTTTTTTTTTATTAAAAGTGGGCGGTGCCACACCCCCTTTTTAAAAATAGTTATATTGGCCTAATAAATGTACCGATTGCATTTGGATTTTCTTTGTGGGATACTGTCCATAGGGCCTCAATCATAGGCTATATGAAAACATAATTAGACAAGGGGGTGTAACACCGCCCACACATACAGAAATTGCAATAGGTCATACCTCAAGAGCCATTAAAGGTATGAAGACGAGATTTGCTACACATGTTACCGATACAAAAAGGATTACGTCTCGCTAGAAAACGGGCGGTGCCACGCCTCTTTTGAAAAAATCGTTATATGGACAAAATAAATTGACCAATTGCAGTAAAATTTTCACTGGGTAGTACTATCCGTTGGGCCTCTATCAAAGGCCTCATGATAAAATAATATGACAAAGGGCGTGGCACCGCCAACACAAACCAAAATTTGAAAAACTAGTACTAAAGGGCTGCTGGTATAGTCCAAAAAATTTAAGTGAATATTTTAGTTGTGCGATATGCAGTAATTTTTCGAAATTCGTTCTTAAGGTGTTATAATACCGAAAAGGACCAAATGCCTAAAGATAGAGTTGCGAAAATTAACATGGCATTGCTCCCTATAGAATTAGAGAGCCGCCATATGAGGTTTTTTGAAATTCGAACATTTGGGGTTAAAAAAAGACCGAAAAGAGATAAAACTGATATCATCACCCAGACCAATCGGCTAAAGCTATAATCGTTTATGGGCATGCACCCCATAGAATTAGAGGGGGTACCAGTTCAGAAATTCGAACTTTTAAGGATAAAAAGGGATTAAAGCAATACAATTACTCTGATCAATGTGACAAATATACAATCATATAAATGTGGTGTCCGTTAATCTTATGAGGCGTTTGAATTTTATCTGTATTGATTAAATTCTTAAAAAGATCCATTGTAAGAAAGGGGAAAGCAACGCGAGCCGGAAAATCTAGTTTATCATATGATGATAATGCTACTACATATATGTTTTTGTCTATCCATTAAAAAATATAGCTCCAGTATATCTTTGACGATTTTCACAAACCATTCACATTACCACATACAGTTTCCACTCCTGCCCCACTGTCCACCTAGGTAGTAGAGCACGCATCATTATGCCACTGCTACGCGCTACCATCGTGGCCGCTTTGTATACCATGTTAACAACAGACAAACTGAACACAATCATCAATCAATATCGTTCGTCGTGTAGTTTTGGTAACCAAAAACAATATTTTACGCAAAAACCCATTGATGACGAACTGATAATGCCGGAGCACAACCCCATACCACCGCCACCACCATGCCAAAGGAAACGCAAAAGCAAACAAACAAATAACAAAATATGAAATAATTTAAAAGAAAAACAACATTAAATCCCCTGTGTGGAACGTGAGAAAGCAAAAAAATATTTAATATATTGAATCCCTCTTGAAATATCACTCAATCCCAAGAGCGAACATGCCAACGTGAGTGAGTGAGTGAGTGAGTGGCATTTGGCAATTGAGCATCTAAGCGTCTCCAGACAGTCGACGACTGCTGCTAATGGATGCACTTGAGTGGAAGTTTGTGGAGGTCCGTCCGTCCGTCCGAATGGCGTCCAGCGCCATTGAGTGCTGCACCATCACATTGGCATACAAATACCGGTCTCAGCGTCTCGTCAACAACACCAACACAACACAACATAACATAACAACAGACAGCAACAAACAAAACACAATGAGATAGATTTGTGTAGAGTTATCAGCCACAAAGCAATACAAAACAGATTTAGTTTAACTTTAGCGTGCCACCAGTAAGACCACTGAGTTTTTTCAAACGGTTGAAAAACATAAAAACGTAAAACGGACGAAGAGATTTCCTGACAGCCAGTGTTGCTCCAAATAACTCAAAGAGCCTAAGTGAACAAGTGTCTTTGTGTTTAAGTGCAAAAGGATTAATCAAAATCATTTATAAATCAGCCATAATTGTTGTTGCCCCCACAAAACAAAGTGAATTGTTTATATCAAGTGTTTGTTGTTGCTGTGTTCAAGCATCCTTTTTGAGTGGCTATTGTGTTGTGTTGTGTAGAATTCCTTGAAAGCTGCTGTATTGCTCTCATTATTGGAGATTTTGTACTCTTCGAAATCCTTGACAGTACAGAAAACCTGTGCGCAATTCCTTAATAAATGTGAGTACATTAAAGTTTTTGTTGTTTTTGTTGCTAGAGAGACAACAACGTTCAGTTGTAGAAGCTCGACGACGATAAAGAACTTTTTGTTAGACAAATGGAATGTGTACCTCTTAAAGCCAGGAGTAGGTGGAGAAGCAGGAGGTGGAGAGCTAGCAGAAGGAAACCCCAAAAATGAATGAGAATAATTTTTAGCATCTGGTACTAGTGATAAAGAGTGACAGTGATAATTCAACAAATTCATCGAGGGAAATCGTTGATGATAAGATTTATGTGATACAAATAAGAAATAATTGTCTACACATTATAATGTGGGACTTTATTGTTTTGGGTTAAACTTGGCTTCTTATCCGTTGGCCATAAAAATGGTTGGCTTAAAGGAGCCGAACAAGATATGTATGGCTAAAGATCACTGTTACATATGGACGCGAATGTGGCCGTTTGAGGGGGATAAATTGATTTTGTGGAAAATACATAATGAATTGTAAGAAGCAATAGTAATTAATACTCGCGCAAATGCGAAAGCTTAATGTATTGCTGAAGGAAAAGATGTGGGGCTGTTTTTTGTAAGACTTGGCATGTAGTTAGAACACGCTACTACCATGCTGGTGATCCCTGGCTCCAGTCATCTAAAAAAAAAAGTAAAATTTTCTTTCATTGCCGGCCCCCCTCCGTGTTGTCGACACCAACTTCGCAGTATATGTTAAGTGTCGAGTCAATCGACATGTCTAGTAAAAGCTCCTCAAACAGTGACGTTCGCATTCGTCGATAAACAAGTAGGTGCCATTTGTTGTGAATCTAAAATAGAAAGCGTGTTAATTCACAATAACGCGAGAAGCATCCCATACCTCATTCATGGGGTGTAAAGGGAAATTAAGTTTTTTTTAAGATAATAATTGTCTTCTGCTGGACATGAACTACTGATACCTTATAGAAAAAATAAATTACGATCATGAATTTTGGTTTGATTTCATATAACAAACTTAGAATCCCCGCCATCCTAAGGTTAAGGAAACAGAATGAATGGATTTCATCATTATATATCAAGTATCTTTGTGGAGGTTTCTCATATTAAATTGTACGTCAATTGTATATGATTTTATGGGACATGAAGAAATTTTATTAACGAACTAACTGCGACTTTTTCTTATCAGAATAACTTATTTTGGCCAATTTCTGCGCCTAATACATTTCTTTGTATATAAACTAACTAATACCACATTGACTTTAACCCTTCCTCGTTATCATTATGACAATTATCATCAACATCATCGCCAACACACATGACCTTTACATCATCTCATACTACGTTGGCCATCTGTCAAGAGTAAATAAATATTCGTAACACATCAATTTAATGAGCATCACTTTACTATGACATTCCGATGATCTCTGAGCTATAGAGGTCAATTGATAAGCGCAACATGTTAAATCGGACAATAAAAACAATTGAGCGTTGAAAAAAAAACGAAATAAAAAACGAATTACTATAACAAATAGTAAGAGATAAGAAAACTATTTCTTGCAGGGAAAATAAAAACAGAACAAGTAGTATACATATAAATATAAACTACATAGTTACACGCTGTAGACCAGAGGGCGATAAACTAGAAATATGTTAATAATAACATAAAAATGAGATGCAAACAAATACTTTGTATTCGAAAGCAGGACATTAAAAACAGGGGAGATTAGAATTTGTTAAGCTGAAGGGAGTTATGAATAAGTAAATCGAGTGGTCACAAACAAACGGTCTTACCCTAATTGGGGTACATGAAATTTAACTGCATCATTTGTTATATAAGTAATATATATGGTTTCATAAAAAATTGTTAATTTTCTATTTTGCCAATAGAGTATTTTTTTGATTTCTCGATTTTGACTCATTTTTGGCAGCCACTTACTTGTTGGTCACTTGCCACTTGGTTGGTTGTACGGGTAAACTATTCCTACAAAGTTAGGACAAACCTCGCCTCTGAAACCAGATTTGATACAGAACACCAGTAAAAACAAGTAAGAAAGTTGCAGTCGGGTAAACTGACTTACTTATACCCTCACCCTCAGTAAACTCATAGAATTTGCTTAACAAAATACAGAATTTGTGCACTATCGCGTAGAGTATATTGATTCTATTACCCGATTTCTAGAGTGGAGCGAAATGGAACATATGTATATATGCCATTTTGGATGTAGTTTTGAGAAAATATTAACCCAAGCTAAGTTTCAAAACTATTGGTTACGTCTTTCGAAAGTTATCGTTCGTACTAGCCGGGCAGACAGACAGACGGACATGGATGAAGCGACTTGAAAGTCTTGAATAGAATTTGGTTCAAAGAAACCTTATGGTCTTAAGTGACTCCTTCTTTGTTTTACACTTTTGGGTTGTATGAAATTATATATACCCTCCTACCCATACGGTGAGGGTATAAAAAGTATTAAAGTACTTTCTTGTTTTTTCTAAAGTATTTGTTGGTACCTCAAAACTACTTTTTGGTGAAATAAGAACATTTTTTGATAGTATAAATGTACTGTTTGGTACAAAAATGTACTTTTAGTAGAATATTGTACTTTCTAGTACAATAAATGTAATTTAAGGTAGTAAAGATATATCTTTTGGTTCAACAAATGGAAAAAAATTACAATTTGATACAACCAAAGTACTTGTAGATACTGAAAAGTTTTCGGGTGGTTCAATAAAACTACTTTTTGAAGCAATGCAAAGTATATTTTATAAAACTTTGTACGGCTAAAAAAAGAAGTAGACGTAGCCTTTCACTTCTATTTTTTGTCAGTAATTTTTTATTACTACTGAAATGTATCCTACTGAGCTTAAATTGTTTATATGAGATAAAAATATTTTTATAATTTTTTTAATCCCTAAGAAGAGGGAATATTGTTTTGGATGGGGGGGGGGGGACTTTTGTCCGATTTGGTTATTGTAGAACATAACCTCCGCTTAGAGGATATTAGCCAGCATATTTAATTACAGCACAATGGCCTTCCATAGCTCAGTGGAATCAACTTAGACTAGCAACCTAAAGATGCCGTTTTCAATTCCCGGCCGGCGCACTGGCCAAATCATCATCGATGAAAAATTACTTTTTAAATACTTTCAAGTTCTTCAGCAAAAAACTCATCCTAGATGCTTCCACTATAAAAATCCAGATTGCAGAAGGACCAAGGAAAAAGGAGAAAGAGAGTTCGTATAGGAGGTGTGAGTAGTTTTTGTTCAATCCTGCTCATCTTCGAACATAACTTCCGCATAGAGAATAGAAGCTTCCAGATAAATTTGCATCTTTGCTCTTAAACTACAAATGAAATGATAAATAATTATTATTATTTTTAAATATAAATTGTCCTTATGGCCGCTACAAATGGAAGAACAAACTGAATATACTCTTTTTATGCTCTTAACAAAAGGAATTGCTAATAAAATAAAATAACTTTTTGATACAACAAAAATATTTCGGTCATATTCGGAAGGTCTTTATCACCATCTCTTACTTATTTAATTGTAATTTAAATTTTTGAAAATTTCTTGTCTTTTATTTAGCTGTGAAGTTTATCTATATTTATTATCAAATATTGATCTTTTTAAATTAAATTTCGGACAAACTATTATGAAATACATCTGCAATAACTGGGATGCTTTTCATATATAATACTTCCCACGTTTGTAGATATTTTTGCTCGATTTTTGGGTGATCATGAGCTCAGCCATTGTCATTTACATGTACTTGAACGGTAGCCGCATAGATGTTGTAAACAGCAACTTCCGAGCATTCGGAAAATTTATCTAGTAGAAGCGTCTTAACCCACTCAAATTTAACAGATCCTCCAAATCTGTAACTTGGGGTGCAAAGGCGAAATAAGTGAGTTATTAAAAAAAAAAAATCTAAACAAAAAAAATATATTTTTCTTTCGTTGCCGGCCCCTCGATGTTGTCGTCAGCACCTTAGCAGTATAAGTAACGAGTCAATCGGCATTACTAGTAAAAGCTTCTCAAACTGCGACGTTCGGATTCGCGATAAACAAGTAGGTGCCGTTTGATGTGAATCTAACAAATAGAAAGCGTGTTACTTCACAACAAAGCGAGAAGCTATCCCATACCTTGTTCATGGGGTGTAAAGGGAAATTAAGTTCTTCGCTATTGCATAATTCACGAAAATGTAAAATATTCAATGTGTGACTATAGAATATGTGCAACCAACAAAGTAACAGCAACGGTAAACGAGTTTCCTTAAGAACCTCAGTAAAATGATTTTGTGCGTTGGTCACTATGACTTTGGGGTCATCGTATATGTATCAAAAATTTCGTCAACATATTTATATCTGTTGTGCCGAGTGTTGTGTGTACTTAATTTTCATTTCTCTGGGGATAAAAAAAACCTTTTTGACACGACCATTCTGAAAAATTATCTTGGAATGCTGAGTTCTGATATCTATATACTCGTGCCAAATTGTACCAATTTAGGCCTTAAACACAGATTGACCACGCCCACTCCGCCCACTGATCGAATTTGTACTGTATAATATCTTTATAGGATTTAAAGGCAGTTTCACCGCGCCCATTGATTAAAAATATTTCAAATTTCAACAAGTACTGCCGAGTACTATCTCTGTACCATATTGTATATCTCTAGGACTAAAATACAGTTTTGCCATTTCGTCTGCATATTCATTATCCTGTTGCAGAGTATATCAGGATATCAAATTTTATCTATCTTGAAGTTAAATGCAGGTTGGCCACGCCCTTTCCGCCAACTAATCGAAAATAAAAATGTCTGCAAATTTAAACCTGAAGTGTCGAGTTCTATCTGTGTACCAAATTGTATGTGTCTAGCTCAAAAAAATGTTTTGAAACGCCCACTCTGCCCATTAAATTAAAAATTTAAAAAATGGGTAGCCTATTATATTTTGCGTATGGGACATTATAGAGCAAAATCTGTAAAGAAATTAAATTTGTAGAGGTTTTTATAGGAATTTTAGATATTTAAAAAAAAGGGGCCACTGAAATGTGCGTGGCCAATGTTCGGCCTATTACGAACATTGTGACAAAAAATTAGTCGAATCGGTCCGTGCTGTTCTCAAGAGATGACCTTACCAACGCACAACAATTAATTTGTATATATATTAGACATATAAAACTTAGAAGTCATAAGGATATGGAAACATAGCATATAACTAGAAATATTCATTTCTCATAAAATTTAAATGTGTTTCCTGTAAAACTTACATTTCATACTTAGTATAGTTTATAATTAAGATATCGATATGATTAAAACATGTAATAAACTTACTGCATAATACTATGCTACAAAAATAGCAACAATTACTCTAGGACAATATATTTAGAATCTGTTAATCAACAACAAGGCGCAAATTCACCACAAATACCAAAGGATTTAGAATCTTGAACATAATTCTTTATTCACTTTTTAAAATTTTATTTATTTAGACATTTATATTATTATATTTTGTTATTCGTATGCCCTTAGCACAATGTTTTTGTTTTTTATATTTTAACACTTCTTTAGAGCTCTTGAATTCTGTATAACTTCATTAATTCATAGGGTTTGGCTTTCTTTAACTACACCCACAATGTCCTTTTCTAGTAAGAATATTTCCCTGTACTAAAATAGCAGTCTTCTTATTTCTATGTAAATATTTCAAGTATCAAATTTACTTAAAGTTTTTTGTACAATTCAGGCTGCCCACCAAAAATATACAAGATCAACAACATCTGCCATGTGGGCAAAGACCTCAGAATGTCCACTAGCAGCATCGATATTATTAATATCAAACTCCTATCCGCCATCGTCATCATCACTGACGCCGTCACCGTCGTCGTCGTTGTCATCAGCTCTAGCAGCTGTCATAAAAATTAAGTGTAATATAAATAATGAAATGAACGAAATTTAACACCCAATTTTTAACACGATACAAAGACAAAACAAATAACAAACAAACACTGCAACAATAACAGTCACAACATTGACCAGCGACAAACGCCGCCCTCACTACCATCATCGCCATCACATTGTGATGGTTCTCACCGTCCTCCACCATACAAAATAGAGTACAGTCAGAAAATTTAAATTTCTCTCCTTTATATTCTCAAGTAAAACAAAACGCGACCACATTAATTTTATTTAAACAGTTTGTGAATACTTGCAGCGCGAAGTCAAACACCACTTCATTTCACGCCACTGCGCCTTTAACTACCCCTGCCCCCTAATTAATGTGAGAGAGTGTTGGCTGTCGGCCACTATCCCTCCCCCCGAAAAAAAAATGTATCATCACTTACCATGAAAATGTCAATAGCCCATGCGAATGTTTGGAATGCTTTGTAAAGAGGACTTTGACACCACAGCAAAAGCCACTGGGGGGCAAACTGCATGGATGTAGTAAATGTGTCAACCCAAAAAAGGTTGCGAATCGACGCTGTGAAATGCTGATGTGACATCTTTGTATGCAAAATATGAATTCCTTTTGTCTGGGTTGTGTCATATCCTGTGTATTATCAAACATATCAAATAAAGGTGCAGTGGATTATTGTTGTTGGGTTCGGGCAACAAATAAATGCCTTTGCTTTGAAATTTTTGATGAATCATCGAAATTTACATATATGGTCAAATGCAAGAGAGAAATTCTGGACAAGAATAACGTGAAGTAGTGCCCACTGGGTTTACTTACCAAAACCCAAAAATCTTGAGTTACGGTTAAAACCCGGTTTTTCGTACATTTGCCTACATGTAATCCAGTAATTTGGGTAAATATGAACCGATTTTAAGTTTCTTAGAGGATTTTTGAAAGAAGAGACTTTCCAACGATGTGTATGGTTTGTTATATATATTTCAATATATTTATTTCTATATACACATCTTTGCCCTTTGTGTCGCTCAACAATCCTTAAAGTGACACGAGGCACACCCACTCCATCTCAATAGTTTAAAACCAAAGGGAAACTTTCCCACACAAGCACAACCACCTTTAAAATATAATTAAACAACTATACCCGCAACATCAATAGCCAAAGTGTCATTAAGAACTTCGACCCTTCAACTCACACCTTTACTTGACGCGTACAGATGACTTAACGGTTGTCAATCAAAATATGGTTGAACCCACATCTCCTGAAGCTCGGGAAGCAAGCCACATGCTCAACAAATAATACAAAAAGGCATTCCCGTAACTGTTCGACACTATCTTTTCACGTCAATATGACGACCAACACCAGAGCAAAACCCCTTTACAGTTGGACAAGGGCAAGTGAGTGTAAGTGAGCAGCAGCATTCTGAAACCAGCATCATTTTGATTTACTTCTCCCCTTTTAGCCACAGGCTATGACCCCACAGAACCATCATACTTTTTACGATGTTTGTTTATCACTCACCCCCTACCCCCAATCCCGCGGGCCCACTCATTCGCATATTACGAAATAAATCTTTTCCCTGATGCGTTAGAATCTTTTTATGATTTAAGTTCAAATAATGTTAAAGTTATAAATGTTTTATTTACTTTATTGCATTTATAACATACAAAAGAATGTTGCTCTTGACGATGGTCGAGGTAGGGGGGAGGACAGTAGTAAGGGGAAGAAAAAGGGGGAAGGGCAGTGGTATTGTAAAGGGTCGACTTAACATGGGGGTTAACAACTAACACAAATGGGTACTCACTCATATTTACTTAAGGATAGAAAATAATTTTTCAAAAGAACTTTGCATCCTTTTGGTATTTGTTTTCTATGGCACTATAAGAAGGGCGGCGGTCGATATGAACAATGTTTGGCTGGGTATAGGGGCAAGGATTATGTAATCACTTCCAAAGAGGATGTTATAGTGGCACGCCATCGATCGGAGAGGGAAGAGTTTTGGTATATTTGTAAAAGTTTTACCACAACAAATTGTAAAATATGGAATAAAAAAAAGAGTCCTTATGCAAGGCGATTTAATATTTGATAAAGGGTGCTACGAAAAGGCTTCCACCTAATGGAACTGCTAAACAATTAAATCGTGGAAATAATTGGAGAGAATTATATAAAATCATAATTAAAAAAAAATACCCTTTAGTATTTTTTGGGCCCTTTATCCCTTAAGTATCTGGCTAGACAGCTAAACAGTCATGGATATCCAATGTGCATGAAAGGGTCAATTAGGCAGTCGCCACAAGTCACTATGGGTACATACAGCAATAGTTTGCAGTGCTATCGAAGTTTGGTGGAGGTCCCTTCACTAAGAAATACTTTCAGAATTTCTCTTGTTCATCAGTTCGTCACAAAGGGGTCTGAAGATGAACTTGTCATGAAGTTCGGAACGCGTCATCCTAGTGCGTGACACTGAATTTGACCATAAATATCAACAATAAAACACTTCTGATCGTTTAGCTAATTTCATGTATCATTTGATACTCCACTCTCAGTAGATGCCGCATGGAGGAGGATGAAGAAACAACGAAGCCCAACATTAGCTGAACTAAGAACTAGGGTATTCGGGAACCATATAATAAGTATTGAAGCCCTGCAGGAAATACCTGTGGGACTAATCAACTTTTTGATTCGAAAGACGAATTGGCTATTTTTTTTCTCGACCAAGCCGTTTTCACAATCGGAATCTACGATGAATTCTAAGAAAATTTGCCCAAGAAACTATGCGTCAAGAATCAAAATCGAACTCCCTATTTCACCGAGAAACTTTTTGTTATGGGAAAAAAATTCGCATCAAGGCCCATAGCTGCCCCGGAATCGCCTCTAGAGTGTTCAAATATATGACCGACCCCAGTTATTTTTTCTTCCTAACATTTTTTCAAAACATACCTACTCCCCATCTCCACCCCCTAAGGGGGCTCCCATAAAAAATACACTTAAAACTACCAAGTATTTTTGTTATACCAAAAAATTGTACCAAAACTACACTTGGTTTTCCAACAAGTACATTTTTTAAATCAGAAACTAATTTTTTGTACTGAATGAACTTTTATTGTCCAAATTGTACCAAAAAGTACACAATTAACACACAAAGTACATACTTTTTTTCACCAAAAAGTACGTAGCAAAAATACTTTCATTTTATCCACAAGTTTAATTACCACAGACGGTGTGAAATAAAGCCATAATGGCATCATTTTACTTTTGAAAATTTTATGAATAAAATGTATCTAGTACGTTTGTTTTGCGCGTCCTAGTCTAACTCCATAACCATCTAGCTCTTTCTATCTCTGTTTCTGTTCATAAGTCGAATAACAAAGTGGTGTCCTAGAGAATATATTGTAGCGAGAGACGAATGCGGTGGGGGGCACGCCTTATGGCCTTATTTCCCAATCGAATGATAAATAAAGCCATATGGCTTTATTACCAATGGCTTAATTGCACGGCGCTGAAACGTGACAAATTCCCCTACACGATACTTACTAACTTCAAATCGATATTAAATTATTATGACATGTAACTTGACAAAACGAATGATGCAGAACTTCTTATTTTTGGGGCTACTTTCAGGTGCATTTCATTTGACAAAAATATGAGAAAAGTGTGCAGTTGTGCTCCTTGATACTATGTCTGTCTAATACCATAAGATGAGAGCAATTTTAATTACCAGTGGTGATATATAGCCGAAAAAACAGTTCAAGTAATACCTGCATTTGCACTAGAATTTTAAACTTTGAATGCGAATATCTCGAAATCAACCTTTTGTCACTTGCATCCCTTTGCTTCTAACCCCATCAATTGTATTTAAAGAACATACTAATTTTAACAGTTTGCTCAATCATTTATAAACAATTCCTATTGTTTGTAATTATTTTTAATTTTTTTTAAATACCGCCATAGGCCAATGTTTACTTTAATACAAAATAAATTTAAAATTTCTTGTAATTTTTTGTATTTTAGTATACCTCGACCAATAATTAATAGAAACCTTATAACTGTCAAGATTTAATTGCATATCCAAATCATTATATTGACGTCATCTATTCACATTCTAAGACACTTCCTTCCACATTCTCTTAGATTAAACGCCTTCACATGTATGTATTTTCTTTGGGCTTTCCTTCAAATGTAATTAATTTTGTTCGTTTGCGATTTTATTACAACAAATCTTGTGTGGTATTTGCGGTTGTTGTGGATCTCAGACCCCTAACTTTGTTTTTTTTTCAGGTTATTGTTTTCTTGCTATGATTGAATATTGTCGTAAGAAAAAAAAACACACACACATAAAAAGACAAAAAAACGAAACAAATCTTACGAAAGAGAAATATGTAAAGATGCCAAAACTTTGTCTTAATTGAAAATTTCATAATAGATAGATGACCACAAAGCGACGTCAGAGAGAGCATCGACAACGTGAGGAAACATATGCTGCAGACGTATGTAACCCTTTGTGAGTGAAACGAGAAAAACGAAGAAACACTATGGTTGAAATACTCAGGAATGTTTTTAATTACTCTTATGAAAAGATATCGATGTTTTTGTGCACTTATGGAGAGTGTTTTGGATTATGGGGGGGTCTATATTCTGGGCTGACCGGTAACAAAAGTATCAAAGAAATTTATAAGCCCTCTACATAACATGGCCATAGGAAATCAAGGCCTTCTCATAGGCTGTCATAGATTACAGATGCCTTTTGATAACTACCTTTCAATATTGTATGAATTTAGTTGAACTCACCGATTTTTTATGTAAGAAATTGTTATACAATTGGAAACTAACAAAGTACAAAAATTTTTAGCTCATTGATTTGGAACTCAATTATGAGAACTGCATGTGAAATTATCCCCAAAAGGAAGAATATTCTGCATCATTCGTTTTGTCAAGTTACATGCCATAATAATGTAATATCCATTTGAAGTTAGTAAGTATCGTATAGGGGAATTTGTCACGTTTTAGGCTCTTTTGTTTGTCATAACTCGAGAACCACTAGAGCGATTTAGCTAAAACAAATTTAAAAAAATTAAGAATTACATTTCCTTTAATCTATTTATATAACGTTTCCCTACATAAGCAACAGTTTCACTTTTCTATTCATTAAATGATTTTGAACTGGGTTTATTTACAAAAGGGCCTAAAATGTGACAAATACCCATATACGATATTAAGTTATTATGGCATGTAACTTGACATAACGAATGATGCAGAACTTCTTCTTTTTGAGGCTACTTTCAAGTGCAGTTCTCAAAATTGAGTCCCAAAATTATGTATTGTACTGTGTAATTGAAAGTCGAAAGAATCGTCATCATTACCATCACAATAACATACCAACTCTACGCCATCTCGGCACCACAATATTTTAAATTATGTTTCATTGCCTTTGGTTAAATAGCTAAGCACACAAATTTCATCGTTGCATTTAAACAAATACCATATCAAAGATTCTAATTTAATAATCAACTACTAATTAATTTTTGTGGTTTAATTTATTATAACACACAACAGAACATACCTACGCTCGAACGCAATCGCACACAAACTTATATAACAAAAAACAATTTAAATATTTATCACGTCTATAAATTATGTTTATGTAATTAATATTTGCGTTTTTATTTAGATTATCTCTAAACCAACTCAGCCAACTCACATAAGCGATATCTCGCTCAGTCGACCTGTCGATCCACATAACTAATATACGTCCGTCTCTACGAGTGTCTGCGCGATATTTATCGCTGCATATGAATTCATAAATTTTGCATGTAATTGCCGTCTGTTTGTTTGTTTGTTGTATTTCTGCCATATATTTTTTTGCTTAATGATACACAAATTTTCCAGTTGTGGCTTTAAACAGAGATACATATTGAGGTACTTACCGTTAGTTAACCAAAATCATGTATGGTAATTTCTAATCTGTCCGTTAGCAGTCGTTAAATTTCAAAACAAGTTGACGTCAGTACGAGACGACGTAACCTGCAATGACAGAGATTAGGGGAGAGAGAAAGAAAGAGATATGTTAAGGAAACGACAAGAAATATTGCTGTAAATGTAACAATTAAATGTAAAAATGCAGAATAATGCAAAGTAGTGTTAAGTTAAGCCCACTTGCATCATATGTGTCTAAAGCGCATATTTTACCTCTAACAAAAATATAAGTGTATGAAAGTTAAACTAATTGTGCCACATTTTGTTGTGCTCCCAGTTGCAGGTGTTTTAAAAGAATTAGTTAAAATCCAGTAAGTGACCATGGTTTGTAATTACCATAGTTGATAAATGATCTCAAGTATAATAAGAAGTTGCCATAAAAATCAAGTTTGGCAATAATTACTTGTACGAGAGTTTTAACATGCAACAATATTTGCCATTTATTATGGCATTTATTGTGAGAATTTCAAAGTAATGACTAGTTATTAAATTTACTTTGTTAAAGAACTTAAGTAATTAAATTTATATCTTGTTCTTGTTAAAAACGCCCACTAATTATGTAATGATATGTCGTCCACAAATGCCACAAGTTCTTAAGATTGTTACGGTAAGATTGGCATACAAGAACTGACCCACAGCTGCTATGTTTCAAATAATTTTACATCTTTCTAATCAATGCAAATTAAAATAAGGCGTAACATAAAAGATGGGAACGGCCGTGGCATAGTGGTTAGAACACGGGACTACCTGGCGGCTCCAGTCATCTTAAAAAATTGTTTCTTTCATTGTCGGCTCCCCTCGAATGTTGTTGGCAGCAACTTCGCAGTATTAAGTGTCGAGTCAATCGGCGTGTCAAGTAAGAGCTTCTCAAACAGTGACCTTCGCATTCGTCGATAAACAAGTAGGTGCCGGTTGTTGTGAATCTAAAAATAGAAAGCGTGTTAATTCACAACAACGCGAGAAGCTATCCCATACCTCATTTATGGGGTGCAAAGGAAAATTAAGTTTTTTTTAAGTTACATAAAAGATAATAAAATATGAGTCAAAGTCTAACATAGTCCAAACATGATTTTGGGACTAAATTCTGAGAACTGCACGTGGAAGTACCCCCAAAAAGAAGAAGTTCTACATCATTCGTTTGGCAAGTTACATACCATAATAATTTAATATCGATTTGAAGTTAGTAAGTATCGTATAGGCGAATTTGTCACGTTTTATGTTCTTTTGTTATATTGTTATATGATGGCGTATGATTATCATAATTAATATTCCACGCAAATCATACGCCACGGAGTACAACAGTTATATTGTAACTGCTTCAAAATAAACCCAGTTCAAAATCTTTTTGATGAATGGAAAAGTGAAACTGTTGCTTATGTAGGTAAACGTTATATTAACAGATTAAAAAAATTTTAATTCTTAATTTTTTTTATTTTGTTTGAACTAAATCGGACTAGTGGTTCTCGAGTTATGTCAAAGAGCCTACAACGTGACAAATTCACCTATACGATACTTACTAACTTCAAAACGATATTAAATTATTATTATGGCATGTAACTTGACAAAACGAGTGATGCAGAACTTATTATTTTTGGGGCTACTTTCACGTGCAGTTTTCAGAATTGAGTCCCAAATCAATGAGCTGAAAAATGTTGTACTGTGTAATATTACTTATTATTTTTCAGATTTGAAGTTGTTAACAGTTGCTTAGAACAAATATAGGTTGTGAATATATTTTCATAAAGCCCAATTCTAAATATTTCCAGGGAACTCATTTATTCCGGGAATAAACTCCTCCTATTGCAAACAGTCGGGTAAGGGAATAACACAAGAGGGTATACTTCAAGTATTCAAGTCAGCTATTCTGCTTCAGATGTTTAATTTTACTACAAATTAGACAACAAATTGTTTTTTAGTTCGGATTTAAGATCTATTTCTATTAGCAATTTTTTTTGTTGTTGTTTTTTTTATGAAGAGCTGTGAGATGTATTATGTGACAGCAGGTTAGGCGTATGACGTCATTTCGACATTTGCCACAATGTTCCGTCAGCGCCCTTTATTGTGATTTCTCCGCTATTATTACAAACCTTAAGGGAAGAAAGCATCTCAATGCGAACTATACCCAACAGTGCGAAGATAGCATCCCCGAAGCACACAACATGCCAGCATAACGCAACCACACACGCACAAGCTTACGCCTATGCATCGGATCCAATTGCACATAGTAAGAATTTTCTTGCTGTAGTTGTTGCTTTTACAATAGCTACAATAACAAAACTTTGTAATGTACTTTTTGGCACAATATTAGTACATTCTGTACAAAAGTACTTTTTAGTAAACCAAAAGTATTTTTCGAAATTCTTTTTGCTACAATAAAACTAAATGCATCAAAAGTACCTTTTGGTACAACAAAAGTACTTTTTGGTACAACAAAAATACTTTTCGGTATATAAATGTGCTTTCTGGTACAACAAAAGTACTTTCTGATACAATAAGAGTATTTCTTGGTACATCAAATGTACTTTATGACACAATAAAAGTGCAAATAGGCACAATAAAAATACTTTTTAGGTACAATAACATTAGTTTTTGAAACAATAAATGTACTTTTTGATACAATAAAAGTAAATTTTGGTCCAAAAAAAGTACTCTTCGGTACAATAAAAGTACTTCTTGGTGCATTAAAAATACTTTTTGCTACAACAAAAGAACTTTTTGGTACAAGAAACGTACTTTTTGGTACGATAAGAGTATTTTTGGTACAGCAAATGTACTTTATGACACAATAAAAGTACTATTATGCATAATAAAGTTACTTTCTGATACAATAAAATTATTTTTTGAAACAATAAATATTTTTTTCAATATAGTAAATGTACTGTTTTGGTTCAACATAAGTACTTAGTTGTACAAGAAAAGCACTTATGGTCAAAATAACTTTTTGGTATAACACAAGTACTTTTCTGTACATAAATGTAATTTTTGGAGCACCATAAGTATTTTTCGTCGCAATAAAAGAGCTTATTACTACAATAAATCAACTTTATACAACCATAAAAGTACTTACGGTACAATGAAAGTAATTTTCTTTATGATATAATAAAAGTACTTTTTGGTACACTTAAATCACTTTTTGAAACTATAAATGTTCCTTTTGATATAATATTAGTAATTTGTTGGTTTAACAAGTACTTTTTTACTTCATAGTACAACAAATGTACTTATCGGCAAAAAATATTGCTAAGCACAATAAAAGTACTTTTTGATGCAACAAAAGTACTTTGTTGTACCACACGACGAAATTCGTTTCATTAATTTTGAAGACGACGCGCAAACTTCGCGATAGCAAACTATAGCTTTATGACATGATCTTAAGTGTCTTATTCCTATACCATTTGAAAGTTGTAGTGATGTAAATTTAAATATTTGTGTTTCGGACACATTTAAAACGTCTATGTTGTTCACGGACAGAGACTCTCTACGTTTTCGGGAATCGTGTTTAATTCGTTGTTGAACTTGTCTTTCAAACTTCTGTACCCATTTAATAAAACTGTGAGACAAATGGGAGGGGTCAGTGATCGGGAAGGGTTCAAACTACCGGGGCGTTTCACTGGGTCACGTCTAGGAATCGAGATATATAGATTTGAAGTTAGTAACTATCATATAGGGGAAATTGTCACCATACCATACTAACTAACTTCAAATCGATATATCTCGATTCCTAGACGTGACCCAGCGCAACGCCGGGCCACGTATAACTTGTTTTTGACCGATATAACATTTCCTGTTGGTTTCATCCCATCCCGTTTTTGACTGTCGCAAAGTGTAATCAATTGAATCGATTTTCGTTGCACTTTAGTCGAAATATTATTGTTTCGATAGTACTTGCGTACTCGATAGTTCTCTGCCAGATGACGTCATTGTGCTAAATTCCGATTTTCTACTCTTGCATTTCGAAAACACCTCCGCCCAGTCGGCTCTAGCTCCTGTACGCAGCTCTAATTAAAATGTAAACGGATTTCTGGTTCACCCTATTGGTAAATTAATAAATTAATATTCGACATGGTGGTTATAAAATTGCTACCCTTTAGAAATTAAGCAATGTACATAATTTTAAGTAGATAGTGCAGATATATTCTAGTGCACAATTTTACTATCGACTCTCGTACGTACTCCAAGTAATTTAAATTCAAATGTGTTATGTTGATCTGCCACACAGTAAAACATAATTAAAAACTGCGACATGTGGCAGACTACTGATAATTATCTATAACTAACAACATAGTGAGAAATTTGTCACATAAATCTACTTTGTTCGCAGAAATTAGTTACAGTACGAGGGCAGTATGGTAAACAATAACAGTATTAGCAAAAACATATATTTATAACACTTGAAAATAAAAAACGAGTGTCGAATCCCCTAATTTAGGGTCCTTGATATAATTTTTTGTTTTTAATTTAAGTAAACGATAAAATATGAAAAGAAATCACTGAAATTCAAATATTACGTAGGAATTTGGGACAGGAAAGGGTGATCCACGCACTACTTGGAATATAGTTTCGCTTTCAAAATATAATAATAGACATTTCAACATTATTAAAGGAAACACATTATCATTCAAATGGCTTTCACGACTAACTTTACAGTACCGCATTCGATCTGCCCAATTTTTCTCTGCATTTTCTTATATTAGGGTCTCTTTCTCGTGAATGACAAATTCTATGTTATCCTCTTCAACTTTTGGGAACAAATTATCGTCTCCATGCAAAAAACTGCTCCAAAGAGTCAATCGTTTTGATTGCATCTCTTTCCCCTCGACGACTCGTGGATTTTGTTCGAATAATTGTGATGTTTAAGTTCTTCGACTTATAAGACTTTATAAGCCTTCATATCAAGATTAAGATTCAATTGTAGAATTTTATAAATCATTTCATCAAAACGAGCAAAATTTTTTTATAAAAATTCTATAAAATTTTACTTTAAAAAATTTCTGTTCGCCAGAAGTGTGTTAGTTGTAAATAACATTTTCAATTTGTTAAATTCATTTTCATTCCTCCCTCGTGCTCAGCACACAATCGAACGCCATGGGAAATCTATTTAATATTACTAATTCCATTTAAAACTCATTTGCACCAACTCTACTGGAAGTTATTGATGAAATTGGCCAAGTCAAATCCATACTCATAAATAACTCGCACGCAAATGACCCAAATAAGCGCTCAGACGCTATACTAATTAAATCCATTTTTGTATTGTGTGTTTTTTTTTCAGCTTCTCTCTCATTGAGCTTTGTTTCGTCTGCAACATCTTGTTGTTCCATATATACTATATGTATGTTGCAGAGAAAAATTAAAAACAGAAACAACAGTAAATGATTATGTGAAAATTGAAATTTGTATTCATTTATCCACACACACACACATTTTGCAACTAAAGATGCTGTTGTTGAAATTACTGCAGCCGACAATAATTATTATGAAAATACTGATGATGATGATGATGGTGACGATGGCGTTGTTTTAAGTTTCAGTAAAGAAATAAAAAAACACTCACATAAATTGTGAGTATAAAACAACTTTGGTTGATAATGTTTTCAAACAGTTTCACACAATGACATAACAATTATAATGGGATATATGTGTTCGGATGTAAGAGTGAATTTCGCAAACAGCAAAGGCACGCAACAATCAATTGTCGCGTAGAGTTAATAACTGCAGTCTTTTGTAACAATCTATTTTACAGAGACAGTGATGAAAAGTACTTCACAACCTCCATCACGTCGATGTTGCGGCAGCATCTTTCGGGTAGTCGAGTCAAACGACATTTGTCTAGTAAAAGCTTATTAAAAAGGGTTCATTCAGTTTCGTCTTTGAAATGTAGATCCTATTGTGTAAGTCTACAACAAGTCATTCATGTGATGCAAATGAGATAAAGTTTGTAAGCTTTCTCATACCCAATATCATGATAAAGAGTAAGGAATTTGTATAGTTGGATTATTCGCAAAAATTGAAATGAAATCGAGATACACATAATATAATTTAATGCATTTAACAATCCTTTCCCAATTGTTTTCCAGAGATATTCAATACATTTCAATCACTTTTTTTCTAATCTTAGCCATCTATAAGACAACTATATCTTTATTGTCTACAAAATATTAGACATTTTTCCCTAAAAATTATTACTCTTATATATTTTCTTTACCATTCTCAATTTCTTTCGAGTTGTTGACATCCAGTCACCTCTGTATTTGTATTCCATTGTTGTAATAACAAATACTCGTAGGTATTTGTGTTGCACCACTCTTTATTGTTTGCAAATGTTGTCGTTGTTGTCTTTTTTAAGTTAATGCTTCAGAGTAAAGGCTGCAGAATAAAGTAAAGTGCTGCTGAATAATACCATAACTGTATTTATTACACAATTTTATTTATTGTATATCTTTATCTTTATAAGTATTTCTTTGCAAACATTTTTTTGTGTTTATTTTTGGAGCAAAAAAAAAACAACAAAAAAAAAAGTTCTTAATGTGTCGTTGTACCGCACTCAGGCACAGTGGTGCGAGAGGTATTCAAAGAAAGTGATCCCAAACGCTTAAGAGATGGATGAGGCTTTATAATTACAACAAGTGAGTTTGACATGGGTTCGATGCCTATGACAGACCTCTATATATTTCTTAGATCGGCGATTCCCTCGATGTATCTCGAAAATTTGGCAAACGGAATAGTGGTCGCGTTCTTTTGCCTTGCTGCTTAAGTTCATTATTGAAGTCTTCATACTAGAGCAGTGGTAGGCATAACCGAACGCACGCACACAACTATGTGGTGTGCGGTCGAACAAGAAGCGTCAGTGCTGTCTAATTATATATGTACTGTGAAAATGTTGTGCTCTGGCATCGTTGAACATTGTTTCTGTCTGTACTTGTGTCTGTTTTAGTGTTGAATGCGAAACAAGCGTGTGTGGTGTTGCTTTCATAACACTCAATCACAGAGACTGACTTGCTTTGAATCAAACACGTGTGATTTGCCGATCAATGGTCTCGCGAGGCTATGGGACGCCTATAGTTGTTCTTGAGCATTTTAATGCAATATGAACAAGGCAGCGCCCTCGTTGAATTTGGATATACATGACAACATTCCGGGTACCGTTGGGGATATAAAGTGAGTCTTGCATCTCAAGTCACACAACCTCCTTCGTGGTGGCACCTGGGCAACGTTGTTCGTGATATTTTTTTATCGTGAAAAGCGTTGGATAGTGAAAGAAGAACCCTGATGGTTGGGCTAGCCAACCGACTTCAGGTCCTCTAAAAATATATCCAGGAGATAAGATGGAAAGAACAAGGATGCTCGCGACGCAAAAATTGCGACATCTATTATAGCTGCCATACCGAAAACCAAGAATTTGAATGTGAATTTCTAGTTGGCGAGAGACTCAGACATCTTGTCTCCCAGTTCATTCCTGTTAGTGACGAATAGCAACAATTCGCATCAAAACGCTGATTTGAGCTCATGCCCCGACGGAAGATAAAGATGATGAGATTAAAGAAGCATTTTGCGAGCGCCTAGAGGAAACATACGACCGCTGCCCTGTCACCGACATTAAAATTCTGTTGGGAGACTTTAATGCAAAAAATAGGAAGGGAAGATGTTCTTGGTTCATCAATCGATAAGTTCAGCCTGCATAGCGACATGTCAGACAACGGGCTTAGGCTGGTTAGCTTAGCAGCAAGAAGTAACATGGTAGTGAGTGGAACCAGATTCTAGCACAAAGATATCCACAAGGCAACTCGGTTATCCCCCGACCAAAACACCAAAAAGAAACTTCATCATGTGGTAAATGATGGCGGGCATGCATCTCGTGTCTTGGACGTGCTTGTGATCCGTGGTGCTAATATTGGCACGGATCATTACATGGTTGCAGTCAAGGTGCGCACAAGATTGAGCAGAGCGAAAAACGCACGTAACCAAACACAAAGAAAGCTGGACATTGCGTTCCCGATACACAGTGGCAGCATATTGCGCATTCCATGGCAACCTCCGAAACAACCGTGCAAGGATATGCAAAACGGCGTTCAGACGAATCCTGGTACGATGAAGAGCAACGCGATAGCCAATTGTAATCCGGGCTGTTAGGGAACGGCACAAGAAGGTAGGAAAACATGCGAGACAGCTATTTAAGCGAAAAAAAAAAGTCAGATGAAGGTACGGGAGAACGAGGATATAGAGCGATACTGGGATAGAGGTGAGACCCAAAAATTTTAACAGAAAGTAAAAGCAAAAGGCTACGGGGCTCCTCCATCCTACCCATCCCATATAAGGTCCTGTGCGATTGTGCTATGTGAACATGCTACTTGTGTACACTGATGACATTGACATCATCGGTCGAAACTGCGGGATGTGACTACAGTCTTCTCAAGTATATAAAAGGAATCAGCGAAAATGAGTTGAATGGTGAACAAGGACAAAACAAAGTTATAAGTTTCAACGAACAAAGAATCTACTCGTTTGAGAAACTGCATGAACATTACTACTTAATTTCCCTTTGCACCCCATGAGTGAGGTATGGGATAGCTTCTCGCGTTGTTGTGAATAAACACGCTTTCTATTTTTAGATTCACAACTAACGGCACCTACTTGTTTATCGACGAATGTGAACGTCACTGTTTGAGAAGCTCTGTCTAGACACGACGATTGAATCGACGCTTAATACTGCGAAGTTGCTGTCAACAACATTCGAGGGGAGCCGACAATGAAAGAAAATATCATTTTCTTTTTAAGATGACTGGAGCCAGGTTTGAACCTGCGATCTCCCGCATGGTAGTCGCGTGTTCTAACACCTTTGCCACGGCCGGTGCATGGACATTAACAAATATAATTTCGAGGTGGTAGATAATTTTATCTGCCAGGGCTCCGCCATCAACAAAACAAATAATGTCAGCCTCGAAATCCGGAGAAGAATCCTGCATACATGCTACTACGGAGTAAGCAAGCAATTTTATGACAGAGCCCGCTCTCGAAGAACAAAAATCCAGCTATACTAGATACTGGTCTACTTCTCTTGATGTATCGTTCAGATTCCTGGGTTATAACATGAGCGGATGTATCGGTTCTGGCAGTATTCGAGAGAAAAATACTCCGTAAATTATATGGACCCATCATTGTTAACGGCGAGTATCGTCGTCAAATGAATCATGAGCTGTACAACGACATCGACGTAGTCAAGAGCGTTGAAATAGACCGAATGCGCTGGTTTGAACACGTTGTACGAATGGATGTAAAATTTTTATAGAAATATACTTCGTCAATGAACAAAATTCAGCGAATATTCATTGAGCTGCTGCATAGCCCATTTATAATAGATTGGAGGTGTTTGGAGCATTGTAAGCCCTCCTATAATACAATGTCAAGGAATACTGAATCAAAATTGGATGACAGGTTGACTTAAGTCATGTGTAATTTTTATATAAAAAACGCATGAAAAACCAACCTGTTAATGAATCACACTCTATCTCGAATGGAACATTTGTGTTGATTCCACCAAAGACATTCTTCAACTAGCTTAAAATTTGACTTTCCAAAAATGTTCGTTACTTCAAATCTTAAGTACTAAAAGATACATTGAGAGGAAAATGTACAATAAATTCTTAGGAATGGCTTACTAAGTGCTAATATAGAATATCACATATGTATCAACTTTTCCTCAAGCTATATCTTTTTAGCAGAGAACTTTGTTGTATTAGTATTCTACAATATTAAGATAGTCAACAACTTTTTCCATACCACTGTGCGCTAGAACATTTTCCACTCAGCCGTAACTTTATACTTTAGCACACAGAAAAAAAAACATCTTCTCGATGTGCGCTCGCAAGCTGCAATGTTTGCCTTCTGTAAAGCATTTAAGACAATAACAAGTAAAACTTTGTTATGTCGATGCAGTTTTTTTTTCGTGTTTGTTTTAGTTTTTACTTCATACGTACAAGTTTTTTTTCTTAACAAGTTAACACATTTAACATTCTTTTAGTTTAACCAAACCCGAAAAAAGGAAGGAGGAAATGAGACGACGACGCTCTAGTCGAGTAGAGACGATCAAAAAATGCCTCTAGTGCTAGAATATAAAAGAGGAAATAAATCATGGTAAAATAATACAATGTAAAAATCTTGAATTACGATAAATGTTGTACAATGTGTTATTTAGAAGGTATGCACAGCCTTTAGAATGTATAAAGTCGGGGAATATGATAATGGTCTAGATAAAAGAAAATTAAAAAAAAACTTATTGTTATAATAATAGAAGTCTAATGGCATTTTAATGCAATCTTCAAGAAGGTGAAGAATATATATATATACGTAGGTGTAAACGTAAAATGTGATTATTGTTTAAAAATACAATATCCCTAAAAATGTGCGACAGAAAAATACAGTACCCTACTGTGTTCATTAGCCATATTATAATGTTTACAAAAATAATTATTAAAATTGGTTCGGTAGTTTTTAAGTTAACCTGTTACATGCAAAATTCTTCTTATCACCTACTCTACAATGTTTCTTAATTCTCGCTTAGAAGTTTGATGCGGCTGGTAATAACTTAGCCAGTTACAAACGCTCCAATTTTATTTATGCAGATAATCGATTTTAAGTAAATACACTCCTTCTCCTTTATATCCTCAAGACACAAACGAAATTCCTACTCCTTTAACCGCACCCAATACCATTTATGTTTATAGCCCAGGTACATCTTTCTCCCACAATCCTTTAAGCAACCAACAAAAACTTTTCTCTACATAAATCGTTCATGTCACAACCACATGAAAAAATACCAAAGTTTACTGTATACTAGGCTCACAAATCTTACACGTTCTGTGTTATCACAGAAGCCCTTGCTGGCTGGCGTTTACCTTGGCCGACCATAAAAATTAAATGTTTTTTACGTGTCTGTACAAATTTAACAAGTATGAATACGAAATGTTCTACTTCTTCTTCGAGTAACTCAACATGACATAAAAAGTAAAAGCTTTATTATTGCCTGTACCTATGGCACCCACAAACAATTCATTCTGGACCAAAAGTGTAACCTTAACGACGCACCGATTGGAGGTGAAGGTAAAGTGTAGGTTCATATATCACGGCAGGCAGTGCGTATGTGTGGGAAAAAGTTCATAAATATTACCGTGATTGTTGGATGTATTAGTGTGTCATACCAAGTAACATATGCATAAATAATAAATGGGAATAAAACATAACATAATTTATGATAAACATAACACCCATTCCCCATCAGGCAAAAAGTGATGATGTGAGGCTGCACTCACACACACACATACAAAAACATGATCACATTGTGATTGAGGGAGTGGAGTATAACAAGCAGTAAATTTTCCTACAAAATAATCCTTTTTGTGCTACGCACGTATATATGGTTGCTTTGGGAGTGTATGTGTATGCTTGCATGTGTGTGTGTGTGTGTGTCCATGCTGTTAGGCTTCTGTGGCTATGTGGCAAATTTATGAGTTTCTAAAGCCCTTTTCTAGACCATTTTGAATATTAATTTATTGGTAATTTGTGGACATAAAAACGATGAATTATACACTCAATCGTTGTCAGGTGATATCGAAATCGGGTTTTATAGCCTTAATGCCTATAAAATTGTAAGAACAGAATATTATCGTAAAAGAATATCCTTTACATTTATAATGACGATCTACTATAAGGAGAGTTGATTATGAATATACAATTGTTAGCATATAAAGAGTAGATGTTATGTGATGTGCAATTTTAATCAAATCTTCAAATAGCTATAGAGATGTGTGTGTGTGTAATTTGCAATAATTGCATTAGTTTAGAATATCAGTGCATAATAATCATAAACATATAACAACACTGTGACACAAAACGGAATAGAAGCTTAAGTGAGTATATTAAAATCCCCTAGGTCAAACTTTTTTATAGGTCGGTAAAGTTTAGTTTAACCAATGAAAGATTTTAAAATTGGGCCTTATTTTAAGAAAAGTCAAAAAAGGGTCTTAAAATATGACTACAACATTCAAATGTTCCCTAAAAATGTTGCTCAGGACTTGTTCTTATTTTTTTGTCTCTTTTCAATAAAATACTCTGAGTAACTATGTATCGTATTGTTTAAGCGCGTTTTCGATGTCAGATGTCTTCAATAAAATTTAATTAAACTTGACTTCTTACATGTCCTTTTTGTCCATTTTTGAAAATATCAGAAAAAGACCTTAAAATGGGACATACGAACTTTCAATTGAACGCCTTAAAAAAACATCCAAGTGTCATAGTGGATTTTTTTTTAATTTTAAGGAACTTACCTATGTTTATTGTCCTTAAAATTGTTTCCATACATCGCCGGTAGCCTGGTTAATCGTATTAGATTTACAATTTCCCCAAACTTCTACAAATTATGTTAAAATTTATCAAGTGTATGTGCGTGGATTTTTTCAATCATCTAGAATATTACGTTTATCAATATCCTTAGATGTTTCCACAATTTCAAAGTCTTATTGCTGATAACAGAGTTAAACAAAACCAGTACAGAAATTTAAGTTTTCAAAATTCAGCATTTTTCCGTTTGGGAGATATGTGAGAAATATTATCATTTTGTATGGGAGGTATGAGAAGCGATCGGCCTATATAGTCCATATTCATTCCTGAGTCATATTTCTATTTGAGTTTTTTTTTTTGAGGAACATTTTTATTGAATTCAGTGTACATACAAAAAGATATGCATGTAAAGCAATGATGGTGATTTCGGTCATTTGTTTGGGAGTTGTCAGAAGGGCTGTGGCAACTGATCAAATTCAAATATCTCCCAGTTGTCTATATAGAAGTTATGGAAGAAATATTAACTTACCAAAAGAAAACACAATTTTGAATGGGAGGTACCAGGACGGGGTTGGCCTATATACTCCATATTCATTAATAAGTCAGATTTCTATAAGCGTTTTTCCTTGGAAAAATTTTGACTGAATTAAGTGAACTTGCACAAAAGATATGCATGTAAGAATGAATTGAGTCATTTGTATGGGAGATACCAGATGGAGTGTGGCGAATGCTCTGGTTTGCTGAGGATTTGCCTACAAGTTATTATAAGACCAAATTAAATGTCTTCCAGTTGTCCCTTTGCAAGTTATGGAAGAAATATAAATTTTTCAAAGAATTGGTAATTTTGTTTGGGGTGTTACCAGAAGGGGTAGTCCAATATAGCCCTTGTTCATTCCTAAGTCAGATTAGCGCTTTCCTAGGGCAAAATTTGACTGAGTTCAGCATACTTACCAAAAACTTCGTTACGTGAATTAAGTCATTTCTATAGGAGATACCAGAAGGGGTAAAACTAATTTAATAAAAAAGTACTCCAGTTGTAGGTTATAAGAGAAATATAAATTTTTACAAATGTATCAGATGGGCTGCAGTCATTCAGCTTATTTAGAAAACTATTAACGCCGGTAAATTTTCTTAAGTGTCAGTGAAGGCTACCTCGAGTTATCGTGCCCACCAGCCAGACAGACGGACAGATGGACATGGCTCAATCGTCCTAAACCGAATTTGGTCTTAGGAGCCCAAATCGCCTCCTTTAATATGTCACGCTTTTTTCATCCTATATATCATACATACACACATCCCTAAGGGTGAGAGTATAAAAATTATTTTGTATATGTACCGACAAGATCTTTTTTTGTACCACCAAATTCTTTATCGTCGCACAAAGGAATTTTTCCACAAAAGTACTGTTATTGTATCAAATATAAGTACTGCAAACATACATTTTTTGCATAAAAAAAATTTTATTAAAAAAAAAGTACTTTGTTTTATCAATAAATACCAAAAAAGTACTTTTATTGAACCAAAAAGTACTTTTATTGTACCACAGAGAACTATTATTGTGTCAAAAAGTACTTTTATTGTATCAAAAAGTACTTTTATTGTACAAAAAGTGCTTTTAACGTATCAAAATGTAATTCTATTTTACCATAGAGCAAAATGTAATTTTATTGTACCAATAAATGCTTTAATTCTACCCAAAAGTACTTTTATTATATTAAAATGTACTTTGTTGTATCAAAAAGTATCAAAAAAAGTACTTTTATTGTACTAAAACGTAATTTTATTTTATCAAACAGTACTTTTATTGTATTAAAAGGTACTTTAACTGCATCAACAAGTACTTTAATTGCACAATACAGAACTTTTAATGTACCAAAAAGTACCTTTTTCGTACCAATAAGAACTTTTATTGTAGCAACAAGAACTTAATTGTACGAAAAGTACTTTAGTTGTATCAAAAAGCACTTTCAATGTATCAAAATTTACTTTGGATGTACCTAAAGTACTGTTTTTGCATCGACAAGTACTTTTGTTGTATCGAAAAGTACTTTTTTCACCAAATTTTACTTTTGTTATACCGAAAAGAACTTTTATCTATATATATAAATATGAAACGGTCCACGTATGTAAACCCATCACTTGAGAACGGCTGAAGCGTTTGTCCGATTTTATTTATCATTGAAAGTTATGCAAAAATAAATAACTACCTTCAAATGACAAGCAAACGTTAGTTACTCTTATTTTTTTTAATAACTGTAGGTTGGTGTTTCTAAGGATCAACTACATCTTCTTTTGGGATATTTCAAAGCAACAATTTGAGGGTTATTGTCCCGGGGGTGAACGAAACCAATATCAGACAATAGCATTTGACCTCAGTAGCTATAAACTACATTTTGCTCCACAACGTCACAATTGTTTTTTACAGTGGTTTTTAGTTTGTTTTTTATGGTCAAAATTCGAATCAAAGAATATGAAAAATCATGTGTAAAAACACATTTGGAATAGTTCATGTATTCGAAGACCTTTATTAAAATTTTTAGAGGAGTATTTCCTCGGAATATTTTTACTCTGTGAGAATATTTTGCATATATAATTTGGTTAATGATGTTAGCAAGTGTGTAGCCCTCCCTTTTAATTATAATTCTTTTAATGTACAGGATAGAACAACATAAGCATTTATATCGTCCAACTTATTGCTATTTAATGAGCTTATAAACGCATCATATAATGATCTTTTATTATTTTGTTTCAGATACTCTGCATTTAGATCTCACAAATCTGGTAAGTACTTCTGATAATACAATTATGTACACTATATTGTATCAATATGCAAACCTATGTTTTTACACGCATTTGAAGTTGGTGATTTTTGAACGCTGGCTAACAAGAAAAATTCATTAAAAAAGTCATAAAATAATACTATTTATCCCGGAAAGTTGTGGTATCTTACCTATTTTGCGGTCGAGGAATCCATTTTTGACATTTATTTTTATTTTTAAGCGCTGCTAGAGGGCGCTTTCGTAAATTTTTATGGTTTAGATCGAATTTTTTGTCTTTCCACACGTTTACAGCCGTAGATTAAGAGCTATCGAGCTGAAATTTGGCGTGCGAGCTTCTACCCACCAAGCGGAGATTGGGTTGTTAGATGGGCATGAGCGGACAAAACCTACTTCCACCTCCCATACGAATTGTACCTTTTTTGAGGTCTGTCCCTGCGATCACAGTCGTAGATTAAGAGCTATCGAGCTGAAATTTGGTATGCAAGCTTCTATCCTCTAAGCGGAGATTAAGTTCAAAGATAATCATGATCGGACAAAAACTACTCCCACCTCCCATAAAAAATAACCCTTTTTGGGGATGTCCGTCTAATTTTCCTCGCTATTACAACCGTAGATTAAGAGCTATCGAGCTGAAATTTGGTATGCAAGCTTCTAACCCCTTAGGGAAAGTTAAGTTCTAAGATTAGCATGATCGGATAAAAACTTCTCCTACCTCCAATGCAAACTTCCCATATTTTGGGGTTTAGGGAATTTTTGTCTGATCTTGCTGTTCTTAGAACTTAACTTTCCCTAAGAGGTTAGAAGTTTGCGTACCAAGTTTCAGCTCGACAGCTCTTAATCTAAGGCTGAAATTGAGAAGACAAACAGACGAACACCCCCAAATAGGGCAAGTTTGTATAGGAGATGGTAGTAGTTTTCGATCATGCCCATTTTAGAACTTAATCTCCGCTTAGGGGATAGAAGCTTGCATAGCGAATTTCAGCTCGATAGCTCTTAATCTACGACTGTGATCGCAGGGACAGACCTCAAAAAAGGTGCAATTTGTGTGGGAGGTGGGAGTGGGTTTTGTCCGATCATGCGCATCTAAGAACGCAATCTCCGCTTGGTGGATAGAAGCTCTCATAGCTCTCGATAGCTCTTAATCTACGGCTGTAATCGTGTGGATAGAAAAAAATTCGATCTTAACCAAAAAAATGTACGAAAGCGCTTACATAATGTAAACTCTCATTTGCATTTGGTTTCATCCCATTCCGATTCCAAAAGTTTAATTTTGTGTAACAGTGTTATTAAGGAAAAGCTCTAAGCTCTCATTTTTGTGATTTTTTTCTTTGGGTAAGTTTTTATGATGCTTTTTCGTAGAAAAACCTACAAATGTGCAAAACTGATGCCAGAGAGCAAATCTTCACAACCCTAACTTAATTTCCCTTTACACCCAATGCATGAGGTACGGGAAAGTTTCTCGCGTTGTTGTGAATTAACACGCATTATATTCTTTGATTCACAACTAACGGCACCTACTTGTTTATCGACGAAAGCGAACGTTATTGTTTGAGAAGCATTTACTAGACATGCCAATTGACTCGACACTATACTGCGAAGTTGCAGTCGACAACATCAAGGGGGCCGGCAATGAAAGAAAGATGTAGATGATTGGATACAGAAAGCACGAACCGTGGATCTGCCGCATGTAGTCTCGTGTTTAAAACATCATGCCAGCGTCGGTCCAATTAATAATAAATATATTATATTTTCAATTGAATTAAAAAGTTGTTGATTTATCATCCTTTATAAGTAATATTTAAAATGTTTTAGTTCAAAAAACTAACAAAGTACAACATATTTCAGCCCAATGATTTGGGACTCAATTTTGAGAACTGCTCGTGCAAGAAGCCCCAAAAAGAAGAAGTTCTGCATTATCTTTTTGTCAAGTTGCATGCCATAATAATTTAATATCGATTTGAAGTTTGTAAGTATCGTAAAAGGGAATTTCTCACGTTCTAGGCTCTTTTGTTTGACATAACTCGAGAACCAATAGTCTGATTTAGCTAAACCAAATTTAAAAAAATTAAAAATTACAATTCCTTTAATCTGTTCATATAATGTTTCCCTACATAAGAAATAGTTTCACTTTTTCATGCATCGAATGATTTTGAGCTGCTTTTATTCTGTAGCGGTTACAATAAAACTGTTGGCCTCCGTGGCGTATGATTTACGTGTAAATTAATTATGATAATCATACGCCACCATATAATATTTATGTTATGTTAAACAAAAAAACCTAAAACCTGACGAATTCCCCTATACGATACTTACTAACTTCAAATCGATATCAAATTATTATGGCATGTAACTTGACAAAACGAATGATGGAGAACTTCTTCTTTTAAGGGCTACTTTCGCGTGCAGTACTTAGAATTGAGTCCCAAAATGATATATTGTACTCTGTAATAAAACAAACTATGAAAATATTATTTTACACATACCAGTTGCCAAAAGCCTTTCCAAAACCTTAAAATTTTTGTTTGCCTCTTCTCCATCCAAGGCTACTACGTATGAAAGATCAATAAACATAATCTTATATTTTTCAATAACAATTCCTCTCCTCTGCCTATTAATAAAAACAAGCACACAACTGTCAATGGCAATTTATATTTGTTTGGCAAATAGTAACAAGAGGAGGCGTTCTTTGGAAATATAAAACAGCAAATTGAAAAAAAGGTTAAATATTTATGAAACGTCGTTGTCGTTGTTAACGTACATACTACCATACTACACATTTTGTGCAAAATTTAATAAACACAATTGTAAAAGTGTTCAACGCTTCGTTTATTTGTTGACAACTTATTCCTTCTGCAAGCATTGTCACATAACCCAAAGGATAAATAGAAGTGAAAGTAGAGAGGATACTCGTATACAAACACAAATTCACATCCATTGAGAGTTTATAGAGTAGGGGGACAGCAAAGAAAAACCAACAAACAACCAGACGATGACAATAACGATGAAAATATCCTTGAAATTTATGAGGCCTATGAACATAGCAATCATTTATTTCTCCCTTCGCGTTGTGTTTTTTTATTTTTATTTTTGTCTTTGTTGTTTTATTAAACAAACATTCCTGTCACACTCACATATATTTTGTGCCTTTTAAAAAAATGGCATGTCCTTGGCTCGTAGTCTGTGTGGTAGTCTTTGTTTCATTCATCCTTTGCTTGTTCTCAATGATATTTATGTGAAAGCGTTTTTAAAAAAAAAAAAAACATAACTGGTTGGTGGTTTTATTTTCATTACGGGGATATTTGTGATAATTTGCCATCGAAGGATGAGAGAAAAATCCCATGGAGTATGAGTAATAAACAAAGTATTAACACAAAATGTTGTGGGTTGCTAACATGGCAAGAGAGATTTTGTTATAAGAGTATTTAGTTTATGGTGACATTTGAAACATAACACAGTACAACATTTCTGAGAATTGCACGTGAAAATAGCCCCAAAAAGAAGAAGTTCTGCATCATTCGTTTTGTCAAGTTACATGCCATACTAGTTTAATATCGATTTGAAGTTAGTAAGTATCGTATAGGGGAATTTGTCACGTTTTAGGATCTTTTGTTACTTTGTTATGTGGTGGCGTATGATTATCAAAAGTAATATTCCACGTAAATCATACGCCACGAAGTACAATAGTTTTATTGTATCTGCTACAAATTTAAAACAACTGCAAGTGTTTAAGAAGTTTATTAAACATTTTCAAATTTAAAATTTAAAAAAATTGTCTCTCAATCACTTCGCAACTAATCTAATCCTTTTGAATTGCGTTTCACTTCGTATATTGTAGTAGCCGCGTTTATTTTGTTTTGTTTTTCCTTCTCTTGCCATAAATCATTATGTCAAAAGTTTTTTCTTTTGTTGTGTATTCACAAACCGTAAAAATACCATTGATATTGGTTTTGAGTTCCCGATTACAATTCAATTGGAAAAGTTTTTTATTTGCAACATGACCCAAATATGTCCTAAGGGATCAGTTAGAAACGCCAAAAAGTTGTGAAAAGCCTAATTTAATGTATGACATCTAGAAAGTTTGAAAGCGATTATCAGCTATCAAATAGAAAGTAAAGCGTATGCTGTTAAATAACACAATGTTTCAAGGGAATTTGTGTTGATTAGCAACAGTGTAAAGTAAAGATTATTTACAAGGATTGAGGACGAAGAAAAAAACAAATATTTACATTATTGAGTAGTTTAAAGACATAGATGAGACCATCATGACAAGAGTTATAAATCGCTAGGTTTTGCAGAGGGTTATTTAACAAAACTTTCTCTTTAATAAATTCAAGTTTTAATTTTGTGGACTACAACAGAATGATAAAACTTAAAATAAACTAATTTTCTTGAGTACAATTTTCATGTGAGATGAGATCGTGTGATAAGTTTTATTATTAAATTTGTTAATTTAGCTTAACGATCAGAAAGGTTATTTATTGTCAACATAAATGGCAATTCGTTGTCACTCACTTGGATGACGCGTTTCGAACTTCATGACGAGTTCATCATCAGACCCCTTTGTGACGAATTGTCTTATTTTGAATAAATAGACGACCTTCTCCTATTTGAGTGAGTTAATAGGTATCTATATTTAGACTCACACAACGGCACTTACAGTATAACGATGATTTCGAACGTCAGCCTTCGAGAAGCTTTTACTAGACATGCTGATTGACTCGACAATTAAGAAGTTGCTATGCACAACTTAAAAGATGCCGCTGAACAGAAAACAGAGACCGGCCGTGGCATAATGGTTAGAACACGCAACTACCGTGCGGGAGATCCAATTCTCCTGCCTCCAGTCATTTACATTTTTCTTTCATTGCCAACGTCGCAGTATAGTGTCGAGTCAATCGGCATGTCTAGTAAAAAGCTTCTCAAACAGTGACGTTCGCATTCGTACCTATTAGTAATCCTTGACTTCAGTATGACATTGTTCTTAGAATGTAATGCGTGTGTAATGTAAAAAACGTCGTCCACCCATTAGAACTCCGATAACAATGCTATTGAAATGACACCTACTGACTTCGTTATCAAGAGTGTTATTAAGCTCGCTTAAAACCTCGTTAATAACGTAATTGCAACAGAAATGACACTTACTGACATCGTCGATTACTTTGTAAGCGAAAGCGTACCGATAAAAGGCCTATGACACTCCTATGGTAAATTTAAGGTATAATATAAGCGGGAGAATCATCATTGATCTTTGTCCCAGTCTACTGTGACACAGGTTTTCGTACAGGAAACTTTGTCTTAGTTTATTGTGACAGAATTATTGGTACAAAAAACTTTGTCTCAGTTTATTGTGACATAATTTTTCGTATAGAAAACTTTGTCTGAGTTTACTGTGACACGGTTTTTCGTACAGTACAAAATACGTTTTCGTATAGAAAACTTTGTCTCAGTTTACTGTGACGGCTCTATGAAAAATGCCCCAAATGCAAAATGCCCCAAAAGAAAAACGAAAAATTACCCAAAAAAATTTCCATACAAAATTGGGGAATTTTTCATATGAAAAATCCCCCACAAATTTTGGGGAACTTTTCATTTATTTTAGGTAAAATTTCGTTTTTAATTTTGGGTCATTTTTCATATGCAAAATGACCCAAATTTGCAGGTATGAAAAATACCCCAATTTTTTTCCATATAAAAAAAAATAAAAAAGCATGGTGCAGATGATAAAGAAATGGGGGGGGGCGGACGCCCCCCCCTCACTTTATTTTTCGACTTATGAAATATGACAGAGAGATAGTTACGATACTGACTTCGACGTATGCGGCGGGGGGCGTGCCCCCCACCGCATTCGTCTTTTAATAATGCTAAAGAGAGAGTATAGAAACTGATAACGACGTATGCGGCGGGGGGCGTGCCCCCACCGCATTCGTCTTTAAATAATGCTAAAGAGAGAGTATAGAAACTAATAACGACGTATGCGGCGGGGGGCGTGCCCCCCACCGCATTCGTCTTTTAATTATGCTAAAGAGAGAGTATAGAAACTGATAACGACGTATGCGGCGGGGGGCGTGCCCCCCACCGCGTTCGTCTTTTAATAATGCTAAAGAGAGAGTATAGAAACTGATAACGACGTATGCGGCGGGGGGCGTGCCCCCCACCGCATTCGTCTTTTAATAATGCTAGATTTGTTTAGAAGAATATTTTTTTTTGGGGTATTTTTCATAAATTTTGTGGGGTATTTTTCATAATTTTTGGGGAAAATTTCGTTCTTGAGTTTTGGGTAATTTTTCATTTTTTTTCGCCCAATTTCATTTTGGGTAATTTTTCGTTTTTTTTTTGGGGCATTTTGCATTTGGGGCATTTTTCATAGAGCCTACTGTGACACACATTTTCGTATAGAAAACTTTGTCTCAGTTTACTGTGACACACATTTTCGTATAGAAAACTTTGTCTCAGTTTACTGTGACACACATTTTCGTATAGAAAACTTTGTCTCAGTTTACTGTGACACACGTTTTCGTATAGAAAACTTTGTCTCAGTTTACTGTGACACACGTTTTCGTATAGAAAACTTTGTCTCAGTTTACTGTGACACACGTTTTCGTATAGAAAACTTTGTCTCAGTTTACTGTGACACACGTTTTCGTATAGAAAACTTTGTCTCAGTTTACTGTGACACACGTTTTCGTATAGAAAACTTTGTCTCAGTTTACTGTGACACACGTTTTCGTATAGAAAACTTTGTCTCAGTTTACTGTGACACACGTTTTCGTATAGAAAACTTTGTCTCAGTTTACTGTGACACACGTTTTCGTATAGAAAACTTTGTCTCAGTTTACTGTGACACACGTTTTCGTATAGAAAACTTTGTCTCAGTTTACTGTGACACACGTTTTCGTATAGAAAACTTTGTCTCAGTTTACTGTGACACACGTTTTCGTATAGAAAACTTTGTCTCAGTTTACTGTGACACACGTTTTCGTATAGAAAACTTTGTCTCAGTTTACTGTGACACACGTTTTCGTATAGAAAACATTGTCTCAGTTTACTGTGACACACGTTTTCGTATAGAAAACATTGTCTCAGTTTACTGTGACACACGTTTTCGTATAGAAAACTTTGTCTCAGTTTACTGTGACACGCGTTTTCGTATAGAAAACTTTGTCTCATTTTACTGTGACACTCGTTTCGTATAGAAAACGTTTATTAATTTTGGACTGTCAGGAATCTGAGCCAAAATTAGTTCGTAAATTTTAGGTAAACTTTCTGAACAAAAAAAGAGATAAACCATATCCGGCTTAGGCATTAACTTTTGTTATAACTGATAACAAAGGCCCAATCTTGCATAATGCTTAGACCTGAGTTCGAGCTCTCTAGCAGCCAGCTACTTTTCTTTCATCGGTTGTAGATTACAACTTCTAAGTTGTCGAAAAACTAGGCCTGTCCTCACAGTCTAAGCTAGCGTTCGGATTTGGTGTTAAACTGTAGGTCCCGTTAAGGGAGTCTAAAAGAAACAAGAAGCATGCTTACTGCCACAAGAAGCTTTCCCATATATGAATCATAGGATACAAAGATAATTGAGTCCTTTTATGATATCTAACACTTCAAAACATGAGAAAATCCCCACCATTGACACATAAATTGTGCTCATCCCCATAAGAAAACAATTGACAACTTTAATTTTTCCAATGGTCCATCAATATTTATTCAATTCACTCGACCTTAAAACAAAAAGTCAACTAACAAAAGCCTTTTTGAAACATATCATAGTAGCATTCGAATTGCAAAATTCTTATGTTCTTTTACCGTTCGCTGCTAATTCAAGCGAAAAATGTGTTTATTTCTACGAAATAGATTTCGTATTCATGTCAAATGAAGCCGTTTATTTGTATCGCTTATATCACAACTACCCACACGCGTACAATAATTCCACGTATTCTTGTCTCTACTACAAACGTCTCATTGTCATAATATCTGTTACCGGGGGCTGCACCACGATTTAGCTACTCTTTCATTCGCACCAAGAAGACAATAATGATGAGTGGGAGTTGGAAATGACGCTTATGACAATTATGACGTTGTGTGGGCTGGAGTATACCTAGCTGTGTAAGTGTATGTATGTGGGGGGGCAAAAGAGTAAACATAGTATCCTGGCATGTATTGTTTGAATTCTTTTGCTGTATCTCCTCTGGCAGTTCTTGTAAAATTCAGTGAACTACAACCGTGATTTGATTTAGCGTACAGCGTATAGTGATAGCTTTATGCTGTGCAGCTTCTTCTTCTTCTTCCGCCCTGTTTCCTAGACTTTAGCTAACATGTCCTTGTCTGCCATGACAATACATGACAATGTAGGGAATAAACCAACTCACAGATACTCTTTAGTTTTGTACTATCACTGTGTGTGTGTGTGGTTAGCTGCGTATTGTATGTAATGCCAATGTTTCCTACTCAATGATTTTTCTCACATTCAAATGATTTATTCTTTTGTTGTGTACACAAATTGTTAGTCTCTATCTCTCTTTGTCTCTGTCTCTTTGTCGGCGACTGCTAGTGCGTACGGCTGTGTGCGAGTGTGTTTAACAAATACACAAGAAATATCTATGATAATGTCATTGTCAGCACCCTGTTTTACACGGATTTACACTTTGGCGACAATTGTAAATGTCACCACAAAAGCTAATGGAAATATACCCAACTGGTATGGTAAATAGGAAAAGCCGTATCCGTATCGTCTTTTCAAATGACGTCACAAACTGAAAGCTTAATTCAATCGGGTAGTGAAGGCAAAGTTTATCAAATAAAATTTTGTTCAACAGCTATAAATTCTCAGATTTTATAAGCCAACTAAAGTCTCAGCAAAAATGTCTATACAGTTAACATAATACTGTTAATTTTGTCTCAGTTTACTACGACACACGTTTTCCATGTAGGAAACTTTGTCTCAGTTTACTGTGACACAGTTTTCCATATAGGAAACTTTGTCTCAGTTATCTGTGACACATGTTTTTCGTATAGAAAACTTTGTCTCAGTTTACTGTAACACATGTTTTTCGTATAAAAAAAATTGTGTCAGTTTACTGTAACACAGTTTCCGTATAGAAAACTATGTCTCAGTTTACTGTGACCCAGTTTTCCATATAGGAAACTTTGTCTCAGTTATCTGTGACACATGTTTTTCGTATAGAAAACTTTGTCTCAGTTTACTGTAACACATGTTTTTCGTATAAAAAAAATTGTGTCAGTTTACTGTAACACAGTTTCCGTATAGAAAACTATGTCTCAGTTTACTGTGACACAGTTTTCAGTTTACTGTGTATTGTGACACAGTTTTCAGTTTACTGTGTATTGTGACACAGTTCTCCATAGAAAAAACTAAGTCTCTGTTTATTGAGAAACAGTTTTCCTGTGAAACTCTTTACCGAATAGAAAAATTTGACTGCTATAGTTATTCTCTACCAAAAAATAGCACACATGATATTGCACATGACTTTACAATTTTCAGTAACAGCAAATACTTCAGCGCATTGATGTTCGACATTTGCCCTTTTTTCATCTCTAACATATTTACCAGATGACATTTCGTTGCTATACAAATGTTCACAAGGATTTAAGCTAACGTAAGGACACGTGTATAGTGTTGATCTGTTGACAAATGTTTTACTTGTGTTGTGTACTTTGCTCTTATGCCATGTGTATGTGGTGTATGTTCCTCTGCGAGTATGTGCGAGACGTAACACCCGAGGTATGAGTAGTTCTGAGTATGTGAGGTAATAGCATTGTTAGGAAAATTTGATTTAAATTCCAAACGCACACAACAAACGTTTTGCTGCTCATTCCTAGACTATTTCAACATTGGCACTGTCACTAAGCGAAACATGATGCTTACGAGTTTAATGCCAGGATTTCAACACCCGACTTAGTGAGGATTTGGCAAATAAAAAAAACCAGAAATCACAGTAGTAGAGTACAATTTTCGTTAAGCTTTTTTTTCGTTAGGAGAAAATAATCAACAACAAAAAAAAAGAAAGAATAACGACAAGAACTCGTGATAAATAAATATTTAATTTTTGTTATTTTGAACAATTTCTGGGCTGTTTATGTTAGCTGCAGTGCCACAAAAAAAAAGGTACACCGAGGAGAGATTATACACAGATATTGTGGATGAGTGAGAGGGGGCATGAGGTATGTGTTCCAACAAGTGTAGTGGTTATATTTTAATTAATTTTAAGCCTTGGGAAAGATTTCATCTTAGGTTTGTTTTATGACAGCGGCGCTCAGTTCACTTAACATCATCGCCCTGCCCTCTGCATGCCACAAGCTTTGGTTGCTAAGAGTTTGTATGGGAAGTTGGACGGCAAACAGAATAGTTTTATTTGAATTGTTATGGGATGCAAGGAGGGGTGGCAGAGAAAGTCGAGAGAACAATAAATTCTAAAAGACAAAGTTTCCCATAAGAAAACGTATGTCACAGTAAACTGAGACAAAGTTTCCCATAAGAAAACGTATGTCACAGTAAACTGAGACAAAGTTTTCTATACGAAAACCGATGTCGCACTAAACCGAGACAAAGTTTTCTATACGAAAACCGATGTCACAGTAAACTGAGACAAAGTTTTCTATACGAAAACCTGTGTCACAGTACACTGCGACAAAGTTTTCTCTACGGAAACCTATGTCACAGTTAACCGAGACAATGTTTCCTAAACGGAAACCCATGTCACAGTAAACTGAGACACAGTTTTCTATATGGAAACCTATTTCCCAGTTTACTGAGACAAAGTTTTCTATATGAAAACCTATGCCACAGTTTACGAACACTTATGTCACAATAAACTGAGAAAAAGTGTTCTTTAGGGAAAACTGTGTAACAGTACACTGAGACAAAGTTTTCTATAAGGAAAACTGTATCACAGTAAACTGAAACAAAGTTCTCTATACGGAAAACTGTGTCACGGTAGACTAAGACAAAATTCTCTATGCGGAAAACTGTGTCACAGTACACCGAAACAAAGTTCTCTGTACGGAAAACTGTGTCACGGTAGACTGAGACAAAATTCTCAATGCGAAAAACTATGTCTCAGTACACTGAAACAAAGTTCTCTATAAGGAAAACTGTAACACAGATCCATACAAAAAATTTACTAGCGTTAATAGTTTTCTAAATGCAGAATAGCCCCACCCCTTCCGGTGAATATCATACCAAACTATCTATTTTTGGAAATAAAAATTATTTCTGTTAAACTTTCAAACGGGAAACAGTGGATATTTAATCTTTGTCAGTTTAATAACCTTTTAAAAGGAGGTAATACCCCAGACTAACGAAACAATTGCCACACCCCCTCTGGTTCTTCATATACAAATAAACTTATTCACCGTCATTATGTAACATAGAAATATGACGGTACATTAACTTTTTTGTATGTTAACTAAGTTCAGACAAATTTTGCTCAAGGGAAATCCTTATGGAGATCTTACTTTTTGGGAAATTAATATTTCTTACATCCGGACCGGCCATGCTGATGGTCCGTGGTTCGATTCACGGATCCAGTCATCTACATTTTTCTTTCATTTCACTGGCCCCCTCAATGTTGTCGACAGCAACTTCGTAGTATAAGTGTCGAGCTAATCGGCATGTCTACTAAAAGCTTCTCAAACAGTGACGTTCGCATTCTTCGATAAACAAGTAGGTGACATTTGTTGTTAGTGTTAAATAGAAATCGGGTTAATTCACAATAGCGCGATAAGCTATCCCATACCACATTCATGGGCTGTAAAGGGAAATTACGTTTTTTCAGTAAATATTTCTAACACGGACAACTGAACGATATTTTAATTTGGTGAGTTTAATTGTCTTATAATAGTAGACAAATTCTCAGGACACTAAAACTCTGCCCAACACCCCTTCGGGTACCTCCCATACAAATGACCGAGTTCACCCTCAAAAATTTACAAACATATCTTTTTTGTCAGTACACTGAATCCGATATATGTTCTGTACTATAATACGCTTATGAAAATTTACGCTTAGGAATAAATATAGTCCATATCGGTTGACCCCATTTGGTACCTTTTATACAAAATTACCTCTATTTTGGAAAATTAATATTTTTCCTATAACCTCCGAACGAAAAACTGTAGGATATTTTAGTTTGGTCAATTTGATTATTTTGGAAAATTAGGCTAAATCTCAGAATAATTATCCACCCCCCTTTCGGTTAATTACGCAATTTGTATGGGAGGTACAGACAAATGACCTAATTCACCGTCATATTTCTACATTCATATCTTTTTTATATGTACACTGAATTCCTTTAAATTTTGACCAAGGTTAACGTTTATCGTACTTTGACTTACGAATAAAAATCGGAACCGTTGTCCTGCCCCATTCGGTACTTCTTATAAAGATTACGAATAAAAATCGGAACCGTTGTCCTGCCCCATTCGGTACTTCTTATAAAAATTAACCAATTTTTTGAAAATTTATACTTTTAATACTTTAACCTAAAAAACCGGGAGGTTTAGCCCACCCATTAGAAATTATGATTTCTTTTGAAATTTTTTTTTTTGTGAATTCATTAGAGACTTTTTCTTTGATGCTCAGTTGGCACCCCAAAAGACCCTTTCGGTACTCCCATCAAAATGATCATGTGCCCAGAGATATTGAATTTAATTGTGCACATTTGTTGGCTGCAACATTTTCAACAGTTTTACTATATGTATATCTAGGGTCCGGCCGTGACGTAGTTGTTTGAACACCCGACTACCATGGGGAGATCCGGCTCCAGTTATTTACATTTTTCTTTTATCGCAGTATAGTGTCGGGTCAATCGGCATGTCTAGTAAAAGTTTCTCAAACATTGACGTTCGCATTCGTCGATAAACAAGTAGGTGCCGTTTGTTGTGAAGCTAAATAGAAATTCACAACAACGCGAAAAGCTATCCCATACCTAAATTAAGATTAAGTCTAGTCTGGCCATACGACCGAAAATCCGAAAATTTCATTAAAAAATCGGTAAATTTCAATAATTCGAGAGTTAAACAATATTATACATATGTTGAGGATATTTATCATTCAGTTCCCTGACAAAGGTATCTGTAATTGTTTATTTATATTTCAAACAGAGAGAATTTGTACCAACACTTTATTTCTTCAATTTGTTTATTTAAGAAACTTAACACTCTGTGACTGAAATTTCTGTACTGGTTCTAAACAACTTAGACAACATTTATCTATCATCTTTTGTTCTTATAAGCGAATATCAATGACTCTGACTATGTACACCAATAAATCTGCCAATCAAACTTAGAACAATTCCATTCCATAATAACTTTCTTTGTTGCATTATATCCCTTAATATTCCATGACCACTGATACCCCTCCCCGATTTATATCACCCTTACCTCGTTGTGGTACACTAAAAAGCTTTTCAACATCATCAGAAGAGCCAACATTATATTGTAATTAGCCTTAAGGTATGCTATACAACTTTTACGAAATTAAATTAAAAGTGACTTTTTGTTGGTGGCGAAAACTTTCATTCTTTTCATCGTTTGTACGCTAGCTAGCTCGCATTTTCAACAGCAACGTTGTTGTATGCATATTAGAAAAGTAAATGAAATATTTACCAAATGCCCCTAAAGTATGCAATAAAAAAATACAAGAACAGCAAAGAGAACAAACCCATAAAAAAAGAACGCACAACACAACTACTTAGAATAAATGTTCCAAGAAGTATACAAAAGCATACTTTAAAGCTTTGAAGCAATTGCACAATTGTAATCTATTTTTAAGTGTTGTTTTACTGGGGAATGGGACTTAGTTCAGATCTCTTTTCTCCTATAGCTATGTTTCAGTCTGTCTGTCGTTACCTATGCCCTCTCCCCTACCAGTTCATTTGCTTTTAGTTTTGTTTGAGTTTCTTTCGAAACTCAAAATGTTAAACACTTTTCAAATTTGTGTGTGTGTGTGTGTGTACTTGAGAAAGAGAGAGAGAGAGTTCAATAGTATTTGAGCATTGACATAGGCAAATATTTGCAAAGATTTCATTAAAATTTGTTTGACTTTTCAACAAACTGCTAGCTAACATATGTAATATGTGATTATTGGGCAAAAGTTGTTGTTGACTACAGATAAATATTTGTAATAAGGCAAAAGTTACGAGATGACCTAATGGATCTGTTGTCTAAACAAAGATGTTTGTGCATCGAGCATGGATGGATGGAATGTAGGTCATACACGTTGGCATTAGTAAGTAGTTTTAAAGTACAATTTAAATTTTAAATTTAAAGTTTGTCATTGGTTTCGGCTTTGAGGTTGCAACAGCAATGTTATTGCAGCGACATTGTTGTAGGTTGTGTTGGATTGGAGAAGATATACAGCTTTATTCCTATAAGATTTCAACAAATATCTAGTATTCGCTTAGACCTAATTGAAAACGAGTAAGCATTCTACATTTCTTTATTTTGTGCTGGTTGTAGCCGATTAAGAACGACCATGACACGATGGTTAGAACAAGATTAGCATGCGGGTGATGTATGTTCGAACCTCGACACAGCCATTTATTGCCATATCATTGGTGGTCTCCTGCTACCGGATGATGGTTAGAACACGCGACTATCATGCGGAAGATCCCGGATTCGATTCCAACATTTTTCTTTCATTGCCGGCCACCACGATGTTATTGACAGCAACTTCGCTTTATAGTGTCGAGTCATCCGGCAAGTCCTGTAAAATCTTCTCAAACAGTAACGTTCGTTAGTTGTGAATATAAAAACATAAAGTGTGTTAATTTACAACAACGCGAGAAACTATCCCTTACCTCATTCATTAGGTGAAAAGGGAAATTAAGTAAGTTTTAAGTTGTTTGGTGGTCTTCTGGATATTGTGGACAGTAACATGCGAGTAGTCGAGACTATCGGTGGTCTGACGTTCTGCAATTGTCGTTTGTGTGAGTCTTAAATAGAGCAAGAAGCTCTCCCACATCTCATACCAGGAATTTTTTGTTATATCCAATCCAAAGTAATCCCATTTTAACAAAATTTTTATATCATTAAAAAATTTAATATTTTCCTGTCCGACCAACTATCACTAAATCTGCTAACAATTTAAAGCCTTTGCTGGTATTCAGCAGCAGCCTTCCATGTCCTGTCAATATTCAATTTGCCATATTTCTATTTAATCTCCCAGATTTGCGCACAATTTCTCTTTTTAATTTAATTTTTCACTGTAAAATAAAAATCTAATTAATCCTAAGCTCATCCGTTTGGATTCTGGAAATAATGCGAAATACTTTCACACTCACACACTCACAACATTGTTTCACATCTGGTGGCTGTGGTGTTGTTGCGTATTTTTTTGCACTCTGTTTATTTCGAAAATACCAAAAACAATCAGTTAAGTGTTAGTTTAACACTATTCGAATTGTTTATATGTATCACTGGTGTTGTTGCCTTGGCCGCCTCCTGTTTTTTTTTTGTTCTGTTTCATTTGAAACACACTATAGCAGCGCAGCGATAAATTGCAATTCCATTTTTGTTTATCTCATATTGTTTTATAGTCCATAGTTGCTGCCCGTAGTTGCCGCTATTGTTGTTTTAGCAAATTTAACATTTCTAGTTTGATTTATTCACTCTGCTGCAAATGCGTTCCGATTAAATTTACATTAAATGTGGAAATGCAAAATATTCGCTCACGTACGCTAAATCCAACATCCACTTGAGTTGAAATTGCGTTGAACTGACAGATTTCAGTTTCACAATTTTGTAGCACAAATGGCTTCGAAACTATTGCTTAGAGTTTTTCACACCCTTTTCCCTTGGAACAATAGTGAAAAAGTGCAATAAATTTTTGGAACATTTTGAAATTATTTCAAACAACTACTACAGCAGCGCAGACAGGCGGACAGACATCTTGTCAAGTAGTAGAGTTTTGACTTTAGCTGAGGCTGAATAGAATTGAAAATGTTGTGGGAGGAAGGATGTGAATGGTAAAGAAAAGTTTTTAATTTGTAAAATATTCCTGCCTGGTAAGAAAATCAAAACTAAGAATGGCTGCTAGAGAAATAGACAGGCAGACAGACTCATGAGAAGTGCTGAAAGTGTAGAGACAAAGAAAGATTTGGCTGTTTTCACAAGTTGGTGGAGTAAATAATTTATGAAAAAAATTGTGTGTTGAAATGGATGTTTCAATGTTTTGTCTTGTTTGAAGTTATAGAGTGTTAAGTGAAATAAAGTAAACAAAGTCTTGCTCTATCAATTTGTTATTTATAGTTATGATCATTGTTCGTATTAACTGCTTACACCTACGCACAGTGTTACGTTTCGTTAACATAAAAGTCGAAAAAATTAAAGGTTGATTGAATTTTTTTCTGTTCGATTTTTCTGATCTGAAAAATATTCTACTGTGTTATTAAACCAATACTGAAATTTCAATCAGGTGAACTGACTGATCAATACCCTCACCTTTTGTATGATATTGTTTAACTCTCGAGCTAATAAAATTTTCCGAATTTTAAATAAAATTACTTATGCACTATTATTTGCCTGCTTGTGGAGTGTAACGGTATCGCCAGATGAAACATATAGTACAAATGTAGAAAAGTTACTATATACCCAAAAAATATTAAAAAGTTCAATTCAATATCTCTATGCATTTGGTCATTTTTTATGTGGAAAATTGTCTTAGAGTATATACTAGGGTGGTCGGAAGTTATATGGCGATAACAAATTTTCAGTATTTAGACAGCGCCCCACCCCAAAAATTATAAGTCTGTGCAGATTTTAGGATAGCCAAAGTTTGAGCACGATTAGACTATGTTAACCCGTGCCGCTTTGGGCCTCAAGTTTGTAAGCATACCTCAAGAACGACTAGTCTAATTGAAAATCCGAAATTAAGGAATTAAAATTCTTTTACTCTGTTCATATACCATTTCTCTGCATAATCAACAGTTTCGCAGTTATAGCTACATTTATGAAAAAAATTTAAAAATTTGCATAAAAAATTTTATTTAAAAAATAATAAAAAATCCAAAACGGAAAAAGTGTATAGTCTTATTACTTTAATGTAATGTTACATAACCTATGAACAAAATGTGTCATAGATCTTTAAAATCGATTAGAGAGTTTCGCTTTAATTTACAATTAAGTGAACGTATCTTATTTGGGAAAAAATAAGTTTTTTCAATTTCAGGATATATTTTTTCCATTTCTTGGGCCGATTTTCACAAAACTTCGATTTTTTTTTCTTTGGTACAAATACCAGCAACAATTTTGGAAAATATAAGTTTTTTCCATTTCAGGATATATGGGAGGTGGGCGTGTCCTTTGAGATAATTCGATATAATTCAACAAAGTTGTCAGTAATATATCAGAAACGAATCTAGACAATTTGATATAATTCAACACATTTGTCAGTAATATATCAGGGACAAATGGAGCTAAATTTGGTTCTACACTAACAAAAATTTGGAAAATATAAGTTTTTTCATTGAAGGATATATGGGAAGTGGGCCATTTTTCACAAAACTTCTTTTTTTTCTTTTCTATTTATAAAAGCAATGTGTACTAATTTTACTTCATTTATTTTACTTCTTCTTTTATTTTTGGCCTCCGCAAATCATAAAAATTAAATAAAAAAACTTAGTTTCCCTTTACACCCCATAAATGAGGTATAGGATAGCTTCTCGCGTTGTTGTGATTTAACACGCTTTCTATTTTAGATTCAAAACAAACGGCACCTACTTGTTTATCGACGAACGTCACTGGTTGAGAAGCTTTTACTAGATATGCCGATTATCTCGACACTTATATTGCAAAGTTGCTATCGACAGCATTGAGGGGGCCGGCAATGAAAGAAAAATTTAGATGACTGAATCGAATCACGGATCTCCCGCATGGTAATCGCGTGTTCTAACTATCATGCCACGGTCGGCCCCAACAACATGAGTTTTTTAGGTTTAACCTATGAATACAAAATATTGGAAGTAAAATATCTTCAACGTTTTGAGGGTTTCCTTGTAGAAATTATTCACAAAATATGAATTTTCGGGAAATAGGCTTATTTGTATAGTTTCAACCCGTTGAGTAAGCACAACATTTCCGACTTTTATTTGTAAGTCAACATTCAAAATGACTAAATTTAGTAGACTAAAAAGGCTCTATGAAAAATGCCCCAAAAAAAAACGAAAAATGACCCAAAAAAATTTCCATACAAAATTGGGGAATTTTTCATATGAAAAGTCCCCCATAAATTTTGGGGAACTTTTCATTTATTTTAGGTAAAATTTCGTTTTTAATTTTGGGTCATTTTTCATATGCAAAATGACCCAAATTTGCAGGTATGAAAAATACCCCAATTTTTTTTCCATATAAAAAAAATAAAAAAGCATGGTGAAGATGGGGCGTGCCCCCCACCGCATTCGTCTTTTAATAATGCTAAAAAGAGAGTATAGAAACTGATAACGACGTATGCGGCGGGGGGCGTGCCCCCCACCGCATTCGTCTTTTAATTATGCTAAAAAGAGAGTATAGAAACTGATAACGACGTATGCGGCGGGGGGCGTGCCCCCCACCGCATTCGTCTTTTAATTATGCTAAAGAGAAAGTATCAAAACTAATAACGACGTATGCGGCGGGGGGTGTGCCCCCCCACCGCATTCGTCTTTTTATAATGCTAAAGAGAGAGTATAGAAACTGATAACGACGTATGCGGCGGGGGGCGTGCCCCCCACCGCATTCGTCTTTTAATAACGCTAGATTTGTTTAGAAGAATATTTTTTGGGGTATTTTTCATAAATTTTGTGGGGTATTTTTCATATTTTTTGGGGAAAATTTCGTTCTTGAGTTTTGGGTCATTTTTCATTTTTTTTCGCCCAATTTTATTTTGGGTAATTTTTCGTTTTTTTTTTGGGGCATTTTGCATTTGGGGCATTTTTCATAGAGCCGACTAAAAAAATAGGATGTTAAACTATCAGGGTGCATTTGGTCATTTGTATGAGCGGTACCAAGCTGGTTGTGTCTAATTTCACAACGTAATCAAACCGGCCAAATTTAAATATCCTCCAGATTTTTAGTTTTCTTATGTATGTAAAACTATCGGTCATTTATTTCGGAAGTACCAGAAAAGGTGTGGCAATATTTTCAGTTTTCGGAGAATTTGTGTATTTAAAAAACTGACCAAATTCAAATACAATCCAGTTGTCCATTTGAAGGTTATGGGAGAAATATTAATTTGCTTACATAGATAATTTTGTATGGGAGATACCAGAAGGGGTCGGCGGATATTCATTCCTGAGTAAATTATTCATATTTTATTTACGAACAATATGACTGCATTCAGAGGACTTACTTACAAAAGATATGTATGTTAAACTATGAGTGTGCACTCGGTCAGTTATATGGGAGTTACCAGAAGTGGTCTGTTCGGAAGTTATGGGAGAAAAATTAATTTTCAAAAATAGATAATTCTGTATGGGAGGTACCAGAAGGAGTCAACCTATATAGTCCACATTCAATTATTAGGCAAATTTTTGTAAGCGTACATTTCACGCAAAATATTACTACATTTAGTTTACTTTCAAAAAAGATATTCTGCAGATATGAAAATCCAAAACTTCATTTAAAAAATTTTATACTGGTAAATTTTTGTATGTAAAGGTTCACTCGAGTTATCGTGCCCACCAGTCTTTAAAAGTTCTGAAACGAATTGGGTCTTAAGGTACTAGGGGCTAAACTGATATATATATATACCAGGGCTTCCAAGTTATTTTTGTTGGCGTTCCAAATTTGAGTTTTAGCCAAAAATTGAAAAGTCCAATTGTCTGAGAAATCTTCCGACAATTTTCAAAACAATATTTTCTTGAAAATCAATCAATTCTAACTTTACTGTAGCCTTATTAAAGTTTGAAAACAATTTGTCTGCCTGAGAAATCCAATTTCCAAAAGAATCAGTTGAAAATGGATTCTTAAGAAGGATGGAAAATACAAAAATGCTAGGTCTGTTGAATCGCTTTCAAACAAAGATAGCTTGCACTCAAATGTATTGAGTTTCTCCCAAATATCGCACAATAACGTATCTTTTTCTTGCAAGATAAGTATAAAAAAATCTGCCATAAAAGCAATCATAGAAATGATTTACATCACTGCTTTCAAAAGTGAGTGCTGTGCGTGTTTCTTATATTTGACAGAATTGTAAAAGTATAGAAATTTTTCAGAAATTTAATTTATTTCTTAAAATTAAGTATGTATTCCAAAATCATCTGAGGGCCGCACAAAAAAATGCTGAAACTAAAACGCTGAAAATGAAACTGTAATATGTTGATGAAAAACCCATTGTGTTTTTCTTTCCCCCTAATATGTGCAACAGTTTCTCATTCTCTATTTTTGCATTAGGGCACAAAATTTTCGGAAACCCTATAAGTCTAATGAATGTTTAAAGTTTTAAACAATTTTTAAAAATATATTTTTTTATTACATTTTTAGTAATTACTAGTAATTTTAAAAATATGCCCTTATATTTTTATAAAAAAAGATCAGTATTTTTTTGAATCATCATTTATTACTTTTAATATTATGTTCTACTTTTGAAAATTCCTACAAACGCAATGACAAACTTCACAAACTGTCCACCAAGCTAAATAACAAATCAAAGTCCGCTGTTGGTATCTTGTCGTCAAAAAAGTTTATTTTTGCCAACATATTTGCAACATGTGTTATTTTCATTCAGAGCACCCTTTCTTCAACACATGCAACGTAAATATGTAGTAGTCACATACATATATATTTATGTATGTCCCCTATTATTTCTCACCAAAAGTTTAATGAACTTAACACGTGTTAAAATAATCAAATGATTGTCATACGACAATTTCTTTTATTCTTTTTCGTCTGTCTTTCTGTCTATCGTTCGTGTTGCAAATTGTTTTGATTAAATTAATTACCGGATGTAAAAGATAACGAATTTAAGCAAAGATAAATAGCAACAGCAAAGAAACACTCACTCACTACTGGCGTTAGTGTTTGATGGCAGCATAGACGGATATGACAAGAAAAATGAAATGATAAACAATGATAAGCACATGTATCAACGAAAAACCATTATTCTTCTCCTTTCTTGTTTTTGTTGTTGATGCTTTTTGTTTTTGTTATTATAATAAATGAAGTGTCAATTTTGAGAATAAATATTTTTCTCGGCTGCAGCTCGGCTTTTCCCAGTGACTCGCAGTGACAGTTTAAAGCAGCCAAAGGAATAAATAGGAAACAATCATAAACAAAAGAGGAAACCATGGTTGGCACATACACACACACGAACACATAGTAAGGACTTGCTGTAGCATTTACCCTGCAAACATTTTGGAAGAGTTTGGAAGATTATGCTGCGCGAAGAATACGCGATTCTTCGTGGCAATCATTTGAAATTAATTTATCTGCGCGATTTGTTTGAAACTCTTCTCGACAATCATTTGACGGTTGTTTGTCAGCGCGATTATGCGCGATTCGGAAGTAAAACATCTCGGCAATTGTTAGAGGTTTACTTGCCAGTCGATCCCGCACTCGAATTATTTGTAACCCTTTAATGCAATTGTTTGCTTGTTAATCGTGTTTACGATGGATAGATTATCATAACACTTCTCTCCAAGAACCACAGAGATGCTAACTGAGAAAAATGTTTATCTAATCATCCTCTACGCAATGAGTGGAAGATCGTGAGAGATTATAATCAGCCAACTCATAACGGTAAAAAAATTTTGTTTCTTTTTGTTGAAACAGCGAAAATTATCACTTAAAGTCAAAAAGTGAAAGTGAGTGGATCATTTGTAAAGAAAATTAAAATAAAAAGTTTAATATTTTTTTTATTATTTTTTCCAGAAACGAATGATTATAAGATATGGTGGACATGATTTACCAAGCTTCGTTAGATCTGCCATTAAGGGGATCATAACCGACAAATTTTAATTGCATTTTTGGGAATTTTCTTCACGATTCGTTTGGGGATCTTCTTTACGATTCATTTGGCAATCTTCTTCACGATTCGTGGGGAACTCTTCTATGGTTTTCCCATATAAGACATCTTCGCAATTCGTTTCCAACTCTTCTTCGCAACTTGCTTGCCACACTTCCACGCAATTCTCGAGCAATACGCGAGCGGCGAATCGTCTTGAGACACAACTACTCACACCTTGGGATTCGCGGACGAATCGCAGATAATAATCGCCGCGATTAAGTTCATCATCCAAATGATTCGCGGATAATTCTTCCGCAATCAAAAATGTTTGCAGGGTATGCAGAAGTAAGAAAGTGTACATAAGTGTGCGTGAGCTGTTGCTATTGTAAGTGTGTGTATGTGTGTGTTGGATACGTTTTCGTACGCAGAGTAGGATAATAATACATGTCAAATGATAAAAGTTTTATAACAAATAAATTATCTTATAAATAAAGTATATTTGTGCAAACACACTCCCACATGAAAATACACATGCACGCATACACACAGAAATCTTGGTGTCAGGGAACTGCAACGAGTAGAGGAAGAGAAATTTATGGAAAACTTCAATTGCTGTTTAGGTGATATATAACACAGTACAACATTTTTCAGCTCAAAATTTAATAACCGCTATAAAGATTTGATGCAATATGGTCACCTAAGTACGGAAATGACGAAATTTTAAATTCCATTGATCGATTTTTATTGAAAATATTTTTTGTAAAATGTTATCTTTCACAGTACAACACATTCATTTGGGACTCAATTCTGAGTACTGCACGTTAAAGTAGCCATAAAAAAATCATGTTTTGTCGCGTTGTTGTGAATTTCTATTTTTAGACTCACAACAAACGGCACCTACTTATTTATCTACGAATACGAACATTATTGTTTGAGAAGCTTTTTACTAGACTTGCCGATTGACTCGACACTTATACTGCTAAGTTGTTGTCAACATCGAGAGGGTCGGCAGTGAAAGAAAAAGGTAGATGACTGGAGCCAGGAGACGAACCTGGAATCTCTCGCATGGTAGGCGCGTATTCTATCCACTATGCCATAGCCGGCCCCAAATTTCGTCATTTCCGTACTTAGGCGATTAAATTTGTATAGCGACTATCAAATTTTTATTCAACTCAGTTATTACCTATCTTTTTCGTATGCATGTGAGAACAATTACAATACGCCTCAATTTTCCTACTCTTGATACATGAATTTTCTATTGTCCGTCTCTCGAACATCCGCAGCCGTTCTCTGCTCAATATTTTTTGTACGATTGCTAAGGAAAAACTTTAGAAGGCAAGTGGGGGAAATTTCCACGAAGACATAAGATAAATGAAACTCTACGGTAAATATGCATAAAAGTAGAGCAAAAACAAAAAGCATCATCAGAAAATGTTGTTGAAAATGCCAAGGCAAAAGAATGTATATTGCAGGAGGTGGTGCTAGCGGAGAGGATCAATTCTTTGTTCGTAGGACTGTTGGGGTAGCACAATATGCAGTAGTACATGAAAACGAAATGTTAACAGTTTAATAATAAATGCATTTGGTGTTTGCAAGGCAATAGGGTGGACATTTCGAGGAGTGAAATAATTGTTACAAACAAGTGAGCGTAGAAACATATATTGACGAAATTTCGTACGGTTAAGGTTGGGGTATTTTTCAGATGAGTTGGAATTTTTCGTTTATTTATGGTTGTAGTTGAGGTCGACCTTGGCGTGACATACATACAACTATCATGCGGGTGATTAGGTTCAATTCCTGTCATTTACATAGAACATTGGTCGGAAGTCGAAATAATTTGCTGGCCGAAATTAAAAAAATAAAATTGTCCAATTCGTACATATTTTGGGTTTATATAAAGTTAACCAAAAACCCCCTAAGGCACAATATCCGTCAAAAACAACCTTTTTTTTTAAAAAAAAAAATGTCTGCCATTTAGTTTTTTCCTAATTTTACTCTGGATTCGAAATCAGAAATCAAAGTGGCGGCGGTCCCATCGATCACAACCATTGTACTAAGTCTTCTGAGGGTTGGTGGCTGGCACAGTACACACTGACTGGCCTTTTGGCCTCACAAAATTAAATTCTAAAAAATACTAAGTTTTGTTAATAACTTTCGTAAAAAAATATTTCTTACATTCATTTGACGATAAATATATAAAATATTACCAATATATATTCGTCAATAACGGATATTTACCTATTTTATAGTACTCATCTATAATTTCAAACACTTTTTAGAGCATACAATTAAATGCTGATCCTTCTTTTTTGAAAATTACCATTTATTACATTCCCATCATTCTCCCAGCCGTGACCCTATTGCTCTGCTCACATAGCACATAGCAAATAGTACAACCAAGTTTTGTTTTTTTTTTTTCATTTCTACATAGCTGGTTTTCAGCTACTTTTACTCCACAGTAGCAAAAACTCTTGCCGTTTGGCCCATCAACACCAAACACAACCAGAGCTCTACCATTCAGAACCAACAAAACGCTGCACGACCACCACCGGCAGCAACAGCACCACCACTAACTACTTAGTGCTGTTGCAATATGCAACATAATATTTTCATTTCGAGGCAATAACAGTCAACAAACTGTCGCCTTGTAGTGATTTATTAAGAAAGTACTTTGAAAGTACCCCCACACTCACTCAAACAGACACACCACGATCTCATACATTTGAATTCATGCAAAAAGCGGAAAAGGAAATGCATTTGCTGCTGCTGCTGCTGCAGCCACTGCATGCATGGAAAGATGTATGGTTGAAATATTAAAATAGAACAGTTAGATGCACGTACGTACCGTATATGTGTATGTGGTGTTGGCATGTATGTGACAATTTGGTAGCAAGAAGTTTGTTGTTTTGTAGAGCAGAAAAAATAAACGATTCAACGATAGAAATGTTAAGGAAATTTTAAATATATACAAATATGTACTTATGTATTTATTAAAGATGCTAATGTAAGAAAAAGAGAGCTACAAATGGTTTTTACGCACTAATATGGCAGGTAAATTATATCATTAGTTTTGAATGGAAATGATGTTTGAGTGGTAAACTTTTAGCGTGTATCGGAGGTAGTGGTGGCAAAAAAAAAGAATAATCGATTAATTAATCATATGATTAATCTAAACGACAAATAATTAATAGCGATTAATTGGAAACAATTAATCGAAGGAGAATTCACGGTACAATTAAATCGTTAATTGAAAGAAAATAATCGATTATTACCAATTTTTCGATTAATCGTGCCATCACTACCTATATCCCATGGATATCGGAACAAAATTTTTTAAAAATCGATATTCCTGAAAATTATACTATATTTTTGGTAGGGGCAGCTGAGTACAACAAGAATGTTTTTGAAGTTACCCTAACATCCCAAAATCTTGAGTTACGGGTAAAAGCCCAGTTTTTCATATCTTTACGCACTTATAAGCCAGTAACGTAGTTGAATATCATCCGAATTTAAGTTTCTCAGTGGATTTAGAAAGAATAGAGTGCGACCTTTCCACCGATATATATAGTTAACTTTTGACATCTGTCAAAAGTTTGAAATTAAAAAGATGTTTAAGGCGTTTTCCTTTTAAAGTGGTTGTTAATAAAAAAAAAAGCTTATTTATGCAACAAAAATAAGCATTTATTGTAAAATTTTCTAAAATATGCAAAAACACGTATTTCATTTCATTTCATTTCATTTATTTTTACAATCTTGTAATAAAAGCCTCTTGGCCAATATTATATAAATTACAATATGCATAACTTATTAAAAACTACTCCATGTGGAAATTAAACAAAAGAAAATTTGTAAACAATAAATAATTAATATAAATAGGAAAAGTTCATTAAATTAAATAAACTAGTATAAATAGCTAACATCGCTCAAAAAAAGGTGCATTATAAGTATAAAAAGGTAAACATTAATAACAAAAAATTTAGAATTAAAAAACATTGGACTGCATATGCCGAATAAGTCTATTGCGAAATATAGAAAAAGAAATATAAAAAGTTTTTAGTTCATTAGGCAGAGTGTTAAAGATACGAGCTACTCTTACATTAAAACAACGTTCTGTAAGATGACAAAGCTTAGGAATAAGCATCTGTCTTCTTCGAATAGAATGGCAAAATTTTAAGGTTTGGTGCACAAAACTTGGGCTTTGGCTTGCAAAAATTTTATAAAAACATGTGTACACGACCTTTAAGCGAAAATATATAGCGAACAGCTCTGTTTAGTGATAACTAGGGCGACCAATTTTCAGCACATGCTGAATATTGCTGATGCTGCTTAATTTAACGATTTCAAGCGATCTTGCTTATTTAAAAGGTTTGTGCTTTTTCATGCTGTTTTTGCCCTTATTTAAATTTTTGATACATTTTGATAGAAATATGTTTCTATCAATTTAAAATTTTTACATATCACAAGCCCTTGCGGTTAAAAATATGACAGGTAGAATTCAATTTGCAAACTATCCTCTTATCTTACACACAGCCTGTGTTCAAGATTTTGTAATAGCCCTATTTTTTATCGATAGCTTAGGACGTTCGATTCGTTATATATTACTATAGTTTTCAGGCGCCTTATCGAAAACAAAAATTTAAACTAATGAAACCTAATGTGCCTCTATAACCTAAACCAATAACGACACGATGAGGAACGTGGCATGCCATCACAAAAATTGAGTCAAGCGGATTGCCATTGAATGAAAGCTTGGAAACAGTTAAATCAATTCAACATGCTATAGAAAAACATCTGATAAAAATTATTTAAAAAAAATGACTGCCGTTCTTGCGCGAAATCCTGGCTTTGTGGAAATCAACAATATTATTTTTAAAAAATCCAAAACAACAAGTGCGTTTATGGGAAAATATTCGCCTGCTGAATCAATATTTTTTAAATACGCTCCCGTTCCATCGTGTGACGTGGAACGCGTTTTTTCTACATATGTAAATTTTTTTACAAACCAGCGTAAAAGTTTCACCTTGGAAAATTTAAAAATGCACTTAGTGCTTAATTGTAATCGTGACATTGACCAAGGTATAATCTCACTTAAGAAATTTTTTTTTGGTATAAAAATTACTTTCTTTGTATGAATACACGATTGAATAATTTGGTTAAATTACTTATTGTTTTTTATTACTTCTTTAGTAGATGTGAAATTGTTTTTTGTTTGTTTTTCAATAAATAAAAAAAATTATAAATGCTGAATATAAAATCTATCGTGCTTATTTCAAGGGTTTTTCATGCTGTTTTAAGTACTGAAAACCGTTTTTTTCGTGCTGAAAAATGGTCGCCCTAGTGATAACTGAACAAGCTTCTTATATTTTTGATTAGCAGAAGAATATACCTCTAGGCAGTTCAAAATATTTGGCATTACTAAAGCATGAACAAGTTGTTTTTTAACAAAAAGTGGAAGCGATAAATGTGTGGTGTACAAGTGTTTGATTGCATAATTAACCTTTGAAACTACATTACTAATGTGTTTTTCAAAGCTCAACCTGTCATCCAACAAAACACCTAAACAGGTCATGTTATGTACAAACATCCAGGAAATCATATTCACCAAAAAACAACAACTGGATGTCGTCAGCAAAGGCAAATGGTTTACAAAATGTTAAAAAATTTTGAAAAAGATCAAGGCAAAAGAATGTATATTGCAGGAGGTGGTGCTAGCAGAGAGGATCAATTCTTTGTTCGTAGGAGTGTTTGGGTAGCACAATATGCAGTAGTACATGAAAACGAAATGTTAACAGTTTAATAATAAATGCATTTGGTGTTTGCAAGGCAATAGGGTGGATATTACAGGGAGTGAAATAATTGTTACAAACAAGTGAGCGTAGAAGCTTATATTGACGAAATTTCGTACGGTTAAGGTTGGGGTATTTTTCAGATGAATTGGAATTTTTCGTTTATTTATGGTTGTAGTTGTGGTCGACCTTGGCGTGATAGTTACATACAACTATCATGCGGGTGATTGGGTTCAATTCCTGTCATTTACATAGAACATTGGTCGGAAGTCGAAATAATTTGCTGGCCGAAATTAAAAAAATAAAATTGTCCAATTCGTACATATTTTGTGTTTATATAAAGTTAACCAAAAACCCCCTAAGGCACAATATCCGTCAAAAACAACCTTTTTTTTTAAAAAAAATGTCTGCCATTTAGTTTTTTCCTAATTTTACTCTGGATTCGAAATCAGAAATCAAAGTGGCGGCGGTCCCATCGATTACAACCATTGTACTAAGTCTTCTGAGGGTTGGTGGCTGGCACAGTACACACTGACAGGCCTTATGAGAATATCACAAAATTAAATTCTAAAAAATACTAAGTTTTGTTAATAACTTTCGTAAAAAAATATTTCTTACATTCATTTGACGACAAATATATAAAATTTTACCAATACATTTTCGTCAATAACGGATATTTACCTATTTTATAGTACTCATCTATAATTTCAAACACTTTTTAGAGCATACAATTAAATGCTTATCCTTCTTTTTTGAAAATTACCATTTATTACATTCCCATCATTCTCCCAGCCGTGACCCTATTGCTCTGCTCACATAGCTCATAGCAAATAGTACAACCAAGTTTTGTTATTTTTTTTTTCATTTCTACGTAGCTGGTTTTCAGCTACTTTTACTCCACAGTAGCAAAAACTCTTGCCGTTTGGCCCATCAACACCAAACACAACCAGAGCTCTACCATTCAGAACCAACAAAACGCTGCACGACCACCACCGGCAGCAACAGCACCACCACCAACTACTTAGTGCTGTTGCAATATGCAACATAATATTTTCATTTCGAGGCAATAACAGTCAACAAACTGTCGCCTTGTAGTGATTTATTAAGAAAGTACTTTGAAAGTACCCCCACACTCACACAAACAGACACACCACGATCTCATACATTTGAATTCATGCAAAAAGCGGAAAAGGAAATGCATTTGCTGCTGCTGCTGCTACAGCCACTGCATGCATGGAAAGATGTATGGTTGAAATATTAAAATAGAACAGTTAGATGCACGTACGTACCGTATATGTGTATGTGGTGTTGGCATGTATGTGACGATTTGGTAGCAAGAAGTTTGTTGTTTTGTAGAGCAGAAAAAAATAAACGATTCAACGATAGAAATGTTAAGGAAATTTTAAATATATACAAATATGTACTTATGTATTTCTTAAAGATGCTAATGTAAGAAAGAGAGAGCTACAAATGGGTTTTACGCACTAATATGGCAGGTAAATATTATCATTAGTTTTGAATGGAAATGATGTTTGAGTGGTAAACTTTTAGCGTGTATCGGAGTTATTGATGGCAAACAAAAAAGAATAATCGATTAATTAATCATATGATTAATCTAAAGGACAAATAACACTATGCAACAAATGACGACTTTTTGAAAAATACAAAAACGGGATAGTATAGGTTCGATTCTACTATCGAAGGGTAATAAAACCCTATACTCAGTTTGGCGAGATTGGTGACCAATTTTTTTTTATGGGCCCCTAAAGATTCTCAAAATCAGTGAGCCCCATGCAAAAAGGTGTGATCAGTTTTTGTCCAACAGCTAACTCACACTTCGTGATAGCGCTAAACTGTATTCGGCAATAATGTAGCTGGGAGTTTTGCGCACTAACTTTATTAACAAATTATGTCAAAAAGGTTGGTTATTCCTGCCCTTTTTCAAAAAAAATTGAAGAAGAATTTATTATTTTTTTACTTTTTTGAGCATTACTTTGAGGGAGTCCAAATTTTCCTCTAACACTGTTCGCCAAAATTGTAGCCCTGGTAAAGATAAACAACTTTCGTGAACATATCAATCCAATCTGAACGTGTCTAGGCAACCTAAATAGCTCATAAAGTCCACGTTGATACCGGTTTTTCGAACCTTTACGCACTTAAAAGCCAGTAACGTGGTTGAATATCAACCAATTTGAAGTTTCTCAGCTGTTTTATAAAGAAGAGACTACGGCCTTTCCAATGGTATATATAGTTCTATTGATAACTTATCATAAATGTCTGTTTTTGCCTCAAAATTTCAAACTTTTGTGACTTTTACACTATTTTTTAAGTTTGACGAAGTTTGTATCCACTATTTTATAAGGACACCCTAATGTTTACTACTTTATTCAGAAAGTGCACGCTATCACGAGTTAAACGCATATTTTTTTGTAAAAATCGGTTAACAAATAGTTAAGTTATTCATGTTTTCCGAGGGACGCAACTTTCATATCCTATACTAAAATCAAAGAGTTGAAGAAGAAGCATTGTTTTGGTGTTGTTGTTAATTACTTCAAATTTGATTTTAGCATAGTTGCGTCCCTCGGAAAACATGTATAACTTAACTATTTGTTAACCGATTTTTACAAAAAAATATGCGTTTAACTCGTGATAGCGTGCACTTTCTGAATAAAGTAGTAAACATTAGGGTGTCCTTATAAAATAGTGGCTACAAACTTCGTCAAACTTAAAAAAGAGTGAAAAAGTCACAAAAGTTTGAAATTTTGAGGCAAAAACAGACATTTATGATAAGTTATCAATAGAACTATATATACCATTGGAAAGGCCGTAGTCTCTTCTTTATAAAACAGCTGAGAAACTTCAAATTGGTTGATATTCAACCACGTTACTGGCTTTTAAGTGCGTAAAGGTTCGAAAAACCGGTATCAACGTGGACTTTATGAGCTATTTAGGTTGCCTAGACACGTTCAGATTGGATTGATATGTTCACGAAAGTTGTTTATCTTTACCAGGGCTACAATTTTGGCGAACAGTGTTAGAGGAAAATTTGGACTCCCTCAAAGTAATGCTCAAAAAAGTAAAAAAAATAATAAATTCTTCTTCAATTTTTTTTGAAAAAGGGCAGGAATAACCAACCTTTTTGACATAATTTGTTAATAAAGTTAGTGCGCAAAACTCCCAACTACATTATTGCCGAATACAGTTTAGCGCTATCACGAAGTGTGAGTTAGCTGTTGGACAAAAACTGATCACACCTTTTTGCATGGGGCTCACTGATTTTGAGAATCTTTAGGGGCCCATAAAAAAAAATTGGTCACCAATCTCGCCAAACTGAGTATAGGGTTTTATTACCCTTCGATAGTAGAATCGAACCTATACTATCCCGTTTTTGTATTTTTTTCACTGTTGCACTGTGTAATTAATCGCGATTAATTGGAAACAATTAATCGATATTTTCACCTAAAATTTAAAATTATCATAAATAAAAAAATAATATTATCTAAATTATTACAAAATTTTCTGTTTATTGAATTTATTAAAAAATAATTTATTCGTTTAGTACAGAATTTACAAATAGGATAGCCGTTTCGTGGTTAATCTGTTCCGTTTTTCCGTTACTATTGCAACCGCTTTGGAAAAAGCCGCTCTGACGGTACTGATGTACCAATCAAAAAGCCATATTTTGGTGCAAGAGAGTACAGCTTAGGGTAGACCGATTTCATTTCTTCCATGCTTCTATTACATTGCGCTTTAATTCTAGTAATGGATCATTGACAAAGAAGCTTAGTTTATCTTGAGGAAGTGTTGAGTCATTGTCCTTCCTTCTTCGTGTGTGGGCTAAAGATTTATGCTGCGCTTATAAATTAAATTCAGCATCACAAGCAGAAGACGTTTCACTGCCGCTTGTAAGCAGTTCTAGGTCTTTCGTCGTCAGCCGTCAAAGCTCAATGAATACACTTGGCGGCTGGCGACAAATCTTTTTTGTTCCTGGATGTCTATCGATTATTATTAGGAATAATCGATTAATTCAATTAATCGAAGGAGAATTCACGGTACAGTTAAATCGTTAATTGAAATAAAATAATCGATTATTACCAATTTTTCGATTAATCGTGCCATCACACCTATATCCCATGGATATCGGAGAAAAAATTTTGAAAAATCGAGTGAAATCGTTATGCCTGGAAAATTATACTATGTTTCTGGTAGGGGCAGCTGAGTACAACAGGAATGTTTTTGAAATTACCCTAACATCCCAAAATCTTGAGTTACTGTTAAAATCCCAGTTTTCCATACCTTTACGCACTTATAAGCCAGTAACGTGGTTGAATATCATCCGAATTTAAGTTTCTCAGTGGATTTAGAAAAAATATACTGCGACCTTTCCACCGATACATATAGTAAACTTTTGACATCTGTCAAAAGTTTGAAATTAAAATGCAACATTAGCCAATGATGTTTAAGGCGTTTTTCTTCTAAAGTGGTTGTTAATAAAAAAAAAGATAATTTATGCAACAAAAATATGCATTTATTGTAAAATGTTCTAAAATATGCGCATAAATATGCAAAAACACGTATTTTTTATAAAATATGCAAATACTATTGAATGCAATTTTAAAGGAAATTTCATGATTCGTAACCGTTTCTATTTTTGGATGTCCTGCAGACAGTTTGTGCTAGTCTATCTAATGATACACCAAATTGGCATTATTACATCCGGTCGATATTTTTGGAGTTATCTAAAAGTTGTACCCCAAAATTATATTTTTTAGCTAAAATTACTAAAAATCTATTTTTTTGAAAATTTATAATAAATCAAATCAGTTTAGCACTTTATATTTTGAGTTTATTCACAAACAATGCCATTTGTAACAGAATTTCAAAGTTTTGTTTAAGAGCATTTACATTTAAGTAATCACAGCAAACCTTATGGCAGCTCCCATACAAATGACCACATTGATCGTAATAGTTTTGCATACATATCTTTTTTGTAAGTACACTGAATACAGTCATGTTTTGTGTAAGATGTGATCTTAAGAAAATTTGACTCTGGTAGTCCAATACAAAATTATCTACATTAATAAAATTTAAAAAAAAGATGGGAATGTAGCACTTTTTTAAACTTTTTTAAGTTGTGGCAAAACATATTCTTGAATTTTTTTTTGTGGAATTTTTAAAATTACTATAACTGAATAAAAAAAAATTAAAAAAAGTTTAGATTTTATCTGATTTTTTTTTTAAATTCCATCAAACTTTTGTATGTTTTGAAATGTTTTAGAAAAAAAAATATATTTTTGCGAGCGTTTATAAATAATTCTAGTTAACATATTCAAAACATATGTTATTTTTTATTAATTTTTTTCTCTAATGATTCACTGACTTTAGCGCCCTCTGGTGCAGTCTAAAAGAGTCAAATGGAACTAGTACTTTAAAATTTATTTAAGTTGTGTCAGTATAACTTTCATCACACTTTGGTACAATTTTTTTTTATTTACGTCTTCACTTCCCAAGAATCCACTTCGTACTCGAATTTGGATAAACCCGTCCTCTCCGTATTTGTCTAGTTGCCCAATTTCCACAAAGTTTTTAAAAAATGTTTTTGAATCAATTATTTCTTTTTTTTGTGTTTTTTTTTATTAAAAATTTCGTTATTTTATTTTCGATCACCTAAGTTGACAAAAATCTAGTGTCGTTGGTATGTGTACTTTTTTTGAAATGGACATAATGATGCAAAAGTGTCCCAAAAGTCATAGTCGTCTATGTCCTGTAAAAAAACATCCCATTTCTATTTAAAGAAATTTGAAGTTATTGTATCAAAACACAAGCGGCCATAAACTTTAAATCATCAATAACTCAGAAACACAAAAAGTGGAATTGAGAGCTTTTGCAGTATACCGACGATAAAATAATGATTTTCGCAATTGCCATATTTCATAAAGAGTGGTTTAAGCTTACAATTCTGTCACTATTCATTCCGCTTTTAATCCCATCCATTAAATTACATTGTTTCAACTGGTTCATAGAATTCATAACACCCTATCACCCTATCACGCTATACTTTGTGTAGATAAATAAAATTTGTTATGCGATGAAAAGCAAACAAAGTTGTGGTAGACAATTTTCTTGAATATTATTTTGTTGTACACAAATTAAAATATGTAGTACGTACACAGAGTCAAATTTTTGCTACCCAGCAGCGAAGGAAACACAACTGACAACTATAAGATACAATTTCTTTTCTTTAAAAACATTTTGTTCATGTGGAAATTTTCATTTGAATAGAGAATACATTTATAACGATGTTCCCAACACTAACACTAACAGTTCGTCTGCGTTTCACTCCTTTTGTTGGTCTATCAGACAAAAGTAGAGAAATAAAAATTCATTTTTCATTTGCTATATTCTTGTCTATACATACGAACAACAATTTGTGTGTGTGTGTGTTTGCGTGTGCAGCTAGGAAGTTGAATTGTGAGAAAAGGTTGATGTTTTTATACTTCTGGATGGAATTTTTGTTAGCGCTAAACTTTTCTACAAATAATTGTGCAAAATGTATATTTGTATACAATTTGTTGGCAGTTTGTACACACACACACACATACATATTTGCCCAGATAAACTAAGAGCAAGCATTCATTCTTTATGCCAACATTTAACATAGCCACACATAAAAGATACGTAGTATTTGTTGCAACAGTTGCATACACTATAGTTGTGCTTACACTAGTTCACATTAGCAGCGTACGTGTTGTGCACTTTAAAAAGCAATCGAATGTTGTGGAACGACGACGACGATGCATGCATGTATGGAAAACATGTTCCTACTTCCACTTTAACAGATGCAATTTCGATTGCCAAGTGTTCAATTTTCGATAATTGCAAGTTAAGGGGGGAAGGGTGGAGGTATAAGGTGTTGCTGCTGCAAGACTATTGAAGTAGTAGCAGCAACAGCAATGTTGTCGAAGGCCGTCAGTCGTATTTAAGATACCATGACATTCAAGGTTATAGGAAATGTAGATGGTTTAACTTTAACCAGCAAAAATTATGTAGTGCTAATGCTTCATAAACTTTTGTTTGAAGGATATCTTAGTGCATAAAGAAAAGTTAAATGAATGAATTCGTTTGTACAAAATCTGTTATAACTGGATTTCTCTCTTCTTATTTGCTGCAAGTATTTGCGATAAACATTATACTTGAATTAATCGCTGTAAAAAGTAAAGAGAACTTAATCCTAAATTTGCATTGGGAATCATAGATTCGCACACTTTTTTAAAAACAAAACAATAAAGTAAAAATTAGAGTATTTGGATTTCTAAATATTTATATATTTATTCCTCTAAGCATTTCTTACTAAAAATCACATGTTGCCAATCGTAGCTCACTCGTAACTCACGCATTCAACTTTAATTCGAACCGTCAGTTAAATTTATTTCACCACATTCGATTTTGTACTTTTTGTCTCTGCACAAATACAAAATGTCATTGCCACTTTACATTCGAACCGCATCTGCTAAAGTTCGGTGAGCATTGCTTCAATGTGCATGCAAATTTGCCACAACGGCACATTTATCTTGTACATGTCTAATTAGTGCCTTTGATATACTCTACTTGCTGCTGCTCGTAACTTGTACTCAAATGTTGAGATTTCTCGTTGACGACCACGTTGTTTCCTTTTTTTGTTTGTTTTGCAGCCATCCTCATTAAGTGGGCCACGTAAATGAGGGCACTTTTTCTCCGTGGGAGGGTTGGCGCAATTTATAGGTTTTTTCATGGAACGCTGAAGTTGACACAAACGACTGAATATTTACGAAATGGATATATAGCGGTTATAGTTTTGGAAGGAAAAAGTAAACGGCATGGCAGAGGTAGAGGCAAAAATGCAAGCAATGTGTATAGCATATTTCTAGGGAAAAACTAAATGCAATTGTGTTGCCTACAATTAGTATAGCGAAATATTTTTGACCTATTTCTGTTGTTAGCCATTGATGGCCGTAATTGAAATGTTAAAAAGGTTTTTTAAAGAAATAATGTGATTGCGTAAAACTTTTTTAAAACACTAAACTGATTTTCTATATGAAATTCATTGAAAAATTCAAGACTTAGCCAATATGGAAACTATTTGAAAAGCTACAAAAAGACTATAAGGACAAGGTAAAATCACCTGCATCTTTTAATAAATGTAGCCACATTATAATAACACAGTACAACACATGATTTTGGGATTCAATTCTGAGAACTGTTAGTGAAAGTAGCCCCAAAAAGAAGAAGTTCTGCATCTTTCCTTTTGTCAAGTTACATGCTATCATAATTTAATATCGATTTGAAGTTAGTAAGTATCGTATAGGCGAATTTGTCACGTTTAAGGCTCTTTCGAACCTAAGGTGTCTTTACCACAATCGCATAATTTAGCCAGTGCTACAGAGGCTTTTCACAAGTTTATATTGCAATTTTCGGACACCTTATTGTTTGCATTTCGTCGCAGCACATTCTTCCAAAGCTTAACTGGCAATCATGTGATGACAAAGTTCATAACTTCCCATTCTCCTACAACACAGTCGAAATACCTTACCTGTCTTGTATCGCCGCTCTCTCTGCATGACACAATGTGTTTTTAATTTCTACGTCCTCCATTTGCGTGTAATGAAATTTAATTCTTCGCTTAAAATTCCAAGCACGCACTGCGATGTCACATGGAAACAGCGTACAAAAGCAAACAAATGCAACAAAAAAAGGATACTGTAGGTAAATAAAAATCAATATACCAATTAATTTATGTCGTTGACACAACAACAGGAACTGTCACAATTTAAAATTGTTAAAGTTAATGTAGAGGAAGGATGTTGTCATGATTTGTTAATAATTATAAATAATTGTAGAGAATTGTTTGGTTTGGTAGGAGACAATTTTGTCATTTAAAACCACAATGATCGTGTGGGTGAATTTAGTGAAAATTTGTGTATTAATTTGCATATGCATTAAAAATTCAAATTGTAAAAAAATTATTTGCAGTGGTATGATGAAAAAGTGAAATTTTATTAATATAACATAAACTTTCTATCTACAGAACAAATTACTATATATTTACTCAATCAAATATTAAAAATGTTTAGATATAAGAGATTGTTTAAGTTTACTAAGATAAAATTAACCAAAATAACTTTTAACGCAAATTTTCATTTTTATTTCTACAAATGATGAGTACTTAAATTCTTCAAAATTAAAAATTAAAAAGACTGTGTACGAGACAATATTCATACAGAAAATATGTGATAAAAATTTAAATCGAAGGTTTGAAATTTTGTAGATCAGGCACCTCACATACAGAGTAATTAGTGACTAACTTATGTCAATTATAGAATAGAAGATTGCATATAAAATTTACGTACAGAGTATACAAAAATCTTACTACGCACTGTGGGGAAAAAAAGTTTTTTTTGGACATTTGATATTTTAGTCCTCAATTCTTAACAAATTAACAAAAAAAAATTGTATTATTGGAAACAAAATTGTGCACAGAATGTACTTTTTTTATTCTTAATTCTTTACCGATATTTTTTTAAGATTTGTCAAAATTGATGAAAAAATAATTTTTGACTTTGGTGTCAAATATTTTTTGGAATTTGTGTCCTAAAAATTCTGAACTGTCCTCAATTTATGCGTACATTCTGTGCACAATTTTGTTTCCAATAATACAAAAAAAAATTTTAAATCGTTCAAATGTCTAAAAATACTTTTTTCCCCACTGTGCTACGTAAACAATTTTGTAGTAGGCTAAAGTATTTGTTTGTCTTTTGAAATGCTACACAAATGTTTTTTTTTTGTTTTTTTTTTAATCTTCGCTGTTTATAACATAATGGGAAAGATCAAGTGTTTTTTATTAGCTTTGCTTCAATTATTACTATGCTGCCAACAAATATTCAGTTTGGCACTACTAATTTTCCTTTTTATCAATGTTTACAACCAAATTCGGACATATTTCTTATTTCATACCAAAATCCGACAAAAAAAAGTTTCAGAAAGAAAGGGTTAGAATTGTCATAGAGAGACGTGATTTAAGTATCCGCAAATTAGTGGTCCAAATGGAAACGATGTGTCACTTATTTTTCTCCGTTAGGTTTCACGGACTTTAACCCGAACTTTTACCTTTGTTATTAGGTTTCGGTAAGTAATTACAAAGGTAGGTATTTCTTAGCAGGAAAATAAATTTTCGTATGAAATCTCAGTCGTACAATTTTTTGTTTAATAAAAATATCTCTCCTTCAGTTTTATAATTTAAACAACAATAAATAGGTATGTATAGGAATAACAGTATGACATGATATCTTAATTCGCAAATACCTATGCAAGTTACATTAAACATGCATAAATTATGAACCCAATAAGTGCCTTAATTTTTATATCGATAACCCATTTCTTTAAAATAAATGTAAAACGTATAATGATAATATTGCATTTCAAGCAATTAGTCAAACGCTTTTTCTCTACACACAGTGTAGTGTAGACAGTTGATAACAATGAAATAATCAACAGAAAGCAAAAGAAACTTACATTTCTTATTCGTCTTCATATTTGTCCAAATTGCACCAATAGTCATCGCGATGTTTACACTAATTCTCACTCCTACTTCTAATTACTACTCTCTGTCTCTCTCTCACTTTGATACTTTTGCACTCACATCTCTTGCACTGCAAATTCAATGCAAAAACAAAACACCAACAACACCACACGAGGTGTCTCATTACGGGGCGAGACACCTGATTCAAAAAACACATTCTTTTCACTGGCACCTTTAATATTTTGCACTTATTTGGCTTTTTGATACACAAAGAATATATTAAACGAACATTTCTTTGATTTCTTTACATTTAAATGCAAAATTTTTCATATTTTCTCTAAGCGGCCACACAGACATTAGGGCTGTGACACTTTATATGAGGAGACGTAATGCAGTGCACTCTTTTTCTTAAGATTTCACTAAATCTGTATGGTTTAACATTTATTAACACACTTTACATCCTTAACACTTTTGTTTGATACTACACACAATAGTTTTTTAACAATTTGTTTGGAGTTTGTTTTTTTTCTGCAACAAGTTTAAACACGATCCCGAAGACATTTGTTTGTGTTTCCGTAGGGCATTGCCAGGATGGTGTAAAACCGTTGTTGGTACATTATGCTGCCATCACCACTTTAGCGGTTGTGAGTAAAAGATTGTTGTCAAGGATTATCATGTCTTGGATAGATTGTAGAATTAGTGTTGCCAGTGAACATTGAGAAGATAATGAATTTGGTTTAAAAGAAGTTTGCAAAAATAAGTTTCAAGTAAAATTTAAATTTCATAATTATATATAATAATTTCAAAAAAGTTTGAAAATTCTTGCTTTTTAAAAAAATTATCACAGTTAAATATTATGTCAATATTTTATTGAAATTAAATAAGTAATTATTAATGTCAATATTAATGTTGACAATAAAAATATTTCTGATTGTTTGGCTAGATTTGACAAATTTAATAAAACTTATCACATGATCGTCTCAACTCACATGGAAATAAGTAATGTTCAGTCAAAACTGGCAAACACATCACAATGCGCTGAAGGGTATATTGGCTGTTTCTACTGTGGTTTGTGTCGCACATACTAAGCGTTTTAAAATTGACGTTTATCAGATTTAAGTACATATAAGAAAATACGAGAAGGTGTTCATATATGTGCTATAGAAAGTGTTGAATATGTATTTATAACACAATATTAGTACATTTGAATTACGTAATTGGCATCGGATAAATATTGTATGGGCTTAGTTTTTTATGATTGGAAGTAGTGTTTTAACATGCCATATAAATTTGTATTTGTATTTATAATATGGATAATCATCAGTTCCACAAACGTTTACTGGCAATTCTAAGCCTAGACACAAACATTTTTCGCACAATTGGTGGAATTAATCCTGGCAACATATAGCTGTTGTGTCAATTTCACACAGTTCTGGCAATACCTTTCATCATAAACAAACATAAAATTGTCGGGATCAAGTACAAAAGTTATCGGAAGCAAGCAAATTTTTAGCAAAATATCAAACATATAAACGGTGAAGTATCAAAACACCGTGTTTAGGATGTAATGTGTATTTAATGAACATTAATTAACAATGAGTGGAAACTTAAGCAAAAGAGAAAAATTAGTTTCCTCACAGAAAGTGTCAAAAGACCAAAGACCGCGGAGGCTGCTGAGAGATAATGTTAAATTATAGCAAAAAATTGTCGCCAGATTAAAATAAAAGTGTAACATTTTCATTCTTTATGTATCAAAATATAAAATTAGTGCAAAATATTAAAGGTGCCAGTGAAAATTATGTGTTTTTTGAATCGGGGTGCCAGCTCTCTCGTATGAGACACCTCCGGTAACAAAATGTGTGTTGTTAGCGTTTTGGTATTTGCATTAAGAGAGATGTGTGAGAGAGAGAGTTGGATTAAGAATAAGAAGACAAAATTGGTTCCAATATCCCTATGAATAACTACGTAGCAAACATTGAGACCATTAAGGCATGTAAGTGTTATCAAAGAAAGTAAATTATACAAGAAGTCAAATGAGACTCCGGCGAAATGTAGTGTACTTACGCCTTTAAGTAACACTCTAGTAGATCGGTACTGAACTGATAGCACGGTATTAAAATCGATGGAAATAAAAAGGATATGCACTATTTTTGGACTCGACAGTCAAAAAGATAAATGTAACATTTAATCTGCAATAAAATTTCATAATTTGTTTTTTTAATTTTTGCATATTCACATCTACCAACCTACGCTCTTCTTCTTCCAATCTGCGCTCTTCTTCTACCAACCTACTGTAGTGTTATTTAATGATCAAAACAAACAGTTAATGTACTTCTTGTATAATTTACTTTCTTTGGCGATATGTAAACTTAAGAACGGCTGGAGCGATTTGTCTCATTTTTTTCATTCCACTTAAAATTTTCAGCAAATAGATTGTAAAGAAAATAATACACTCCAGGTGACGCTAGGGTGAATTTATATCGAAAATTTGAATGCATGGACCAATTCAACTGAAATTTATAATGCATATTTGTTTGATAATAAGAAACAATTTTATGTATAAAAGGACCCGGTAGATGGCGCTGGGGTGTATTGGCTTCGAAAATTTTAATGGATGGACCAATGTAACTTAAATTCAGAATTTATGTTTGTTTGATCATCAGAAAAAAATTTATGTACAAATGGATTAGATAGATGGTGCTGAGATGGGTTTATGATCAAAATTTGAACGAATGGACCAATTTCACTGAAACTTAGAATGTGATCATGAGAACAAAGTTTTTGTATAAATGTACCCGGTAGGTGCCACTAGGGTGGAATTATAATAAAAATTTTAACGAATCAAACAATTTTACTGAAATTTAGAATGCATATTTGTTTTATTTTGAGAATTTTTTTTTTGTATAAATGGATCCGCCATAGGTTTGGCTGCAATTGAATTATTTCGAAAATTTATATTGATTGTTCGATTTTACTCAAACTTAAAGTGTATGCATTTTTGGACATGAGAAAATTTTGGAAGTATGTTTGGATTCAGTTGCTGGTGTTTAGCTTATGATACACTTAATTTTTGGAATTTTTTTAAGTCACCACTGATTACATTACATATAAACATTTTTTTAACATCACAATTATTGAGAAGTCTGTATATATAAAAATAGATGTACATTTTGATGCCACCACTAACAGCGAAAACAGTTGAACCGATTTGTACCAGAATTTCAGTGAAAGATGGTCACCCAGACCTTAAGGTGAAATGGAGAACATTTACACTGGAGCACTTCCTATAAAATTAGAGAGCTTAACAAAGTGGTTTTTCGCATTTCAAACTTTTATGGGACAATCCCAAAAATGGGAAAAACTGTTTCTATCACCCAGACCAAACGGTTAATAGGGTTGTTGTGCCAAATGAAGGGATTTCTGGAAAATCGTACTCCTTGGTATAAAAAGAGGCAAAGTGCTATTATAGCTCAGACCAAACACCTAAAGGTACAATCACCCAGTACACCAACGCAGAAAGTTATATGTCAGTCAATCGACTTGAATTTGATGTTAGAATGTCATGGACGGCATTGCGGATCTTTTTAGCAATTCTTACTTTAATATATAAAAACCTTTTATATATATGAAGTTCCGAATTTGTCCGGGAAAATCTCGCCTTTAATTTGAAACATTTCACAGGCCAAAGTAATAAACCAATCGTTATTAGATTTCATCTGCACTCAACGTCTTTTACAATAATTTGGAGGCAGGACGAAGTGTGCAGGGCCAGCTAGTTTTATATAAAATTCTCACAATAAAATTCCCTTCCTCTACCCCCTGGAGATCAGTGTAAAAATTTGGTAAAAATTGGTTGTAATTCAGATGAATATTGTGTAACAAATTATAAAGCAACCTTTATCAATAGATGTCCCACAAGTTAGACGAGTTTTACCTTTGAAAGTGTTTGTTAATGATGTATGTATGCAACAAAAACATGCATTTATTGTAAAATTTGCTTAAAAACACAAATTTTTTATGCAAAATATGCAAAAAACGATTGAATGTCTATTTAAACCAAATTTCATGATTTGTAAAGATAACCGTTTCTATTTAAGGACGTCCAAAAAAACGTCCATTACATCCCATGGAGGGATAGGGGAGAGCTTCTCGCAATCAATGAGCTGTGCGCTTTCTATTTTTTAGACAAAAAAAAGACCAAAAAAAATATGCATTTGCATAAAATTTCTTGCCCTACTAATGATAAAATGCAGTTTTTAAATAGTTTAAAAACAAAAGAAAAAAAATTCCGAAACTGCACAATATTGTAAACATTTTATTTTATTAGAAAATTATATAATTTTTCTAAATTTCTAAATTATAATATTCTTGATAACAATTATTCTGTTTGACACTACTTCTGTACCTCATTACTATATACGGGATCTTCATAGAAGCGCCCCTTTTTGGACTTCCAAGGGCATGACGGGCCGGCCAAAACTGTGATCTTGAATATGTTATTTTAGGTTTTATTTGGTTTGCAGGTGGTTTTTTAGTTCCGCCCAATTTTTGAGCTTTTGGCACAGGTTTTTACTAATAAAAAGATCACAATATTTCATAGCGATGACAAATTAAGCTCCATTTTTGTATTTGAGGAATAGTTTAGGTAAGCGCCCTTAAAATTGTTTATACATATAAATATCCATTCAAGGTGATATCACAGTTACCAGTATTTACTTACTTACTTAATTTCCCTTTCCACCCCATGAATGAGGTATGGGATAGCTTCTCGCATTGTTGTGTATTAACACCAGTATAAGCAGAATAGAGACCCACCTTTGCCGGTACCTCCCGTACAAAATGACCTATTTCTTATAAATTACACAGTAAAACACATGATTTGGGACTCAATTATGAGAACTGCACGTGAAAGTAGCCGCAAAAAGAAGAAGTTTTGCATTTTGTAACTGGACAAAACGAATGATTGAGAACTTCTTCTTTTTGGGGCTACTTTCACGTGCAGTTCTCAGAATTAAGTCCCAATGAGCTGAAAAATGTTGTACTGTGTTAATATTTTGCCCTTTACTTTCACAAGGACAACTAGAGGATGTTTAAACTTGGCTAGTTTATCTTGTAATAGTTATCAAACCCTCAGAAAACAAATAGTTTTGCTGCACCCCCTTCCATCTATATATATAAAAATAAAATGGTCCACGTATGTCATACCATCACTTGAGAACGGCTGGAGCGATTTGGCTGATTTTTTTTTATTCGATTCGAAATTTTCCGCAGATTGTTTGTGTTGGCGCTAGGGTGGATTTATATCGAAAATTTGACTGCATGTACCAATTCAACTGAATTTTAGAATGGATATTCGTTTGATTATGAGAAAACATTTTATGTACAAATGGACCCGGTAGGTGGCGCTGGGGTCGGTTTACAATCAAAATTTTAACGAAAGGGCCAATTTAACTGAAATTCAGAATCTATGTTTGTTTGATCATCAGAAAAAATTGTATGTACAAATGGACCCGGTAGATGGCGCTAGGGTGGATTTATATCGAAAATTTGAATGCATGTACTAATTTAACTGAAATTTAGTATTTATGTTTGTGGAACCTTGAGAAAAAATTGTTTGTATAAATTGACCCGGTAAATTGATCGCTAGGGTGGAATTATAATGAAAATTTTTACGAATTAAACAATTTGACTGAAATTTTGAATGTATATTTGTTTTATTATGAGAATTTTTTTTGTATATATGGACCTACAGTTGATTTGGCTGGGGTTGAATTATTTCGAAAATTTATATCGATTGTCCGATTTTACTTAAACTTAAAATATATGATTTTTTTGGCATGAGAAAATTTTGAATGTATGTTTGGAACCAGTTGCCGGTGTTTAGCTTATGATTCCCTTATTTTTTGGAATGTCATTTAGTCACTTTTTTTGACATCATAGTTATTCAGAAGTCTATATATATATAAAAAAAAGATGTACATTTTGATGTCACCACTAATTGTGAAAACAGTTCACCCCATTTGTCCCAAAATATCAGTGAAAGTTGAGGATTGGCTATAGATGGTCACCCAGACCGCAAAAAGGCTAAAAGAAGAATGACTAACTTTTATAATGGCGCACTTCCTACAGAATTAGAGAGCTTCACAAAGTGTTTTTCCCATTTCGAAATTTTAGGGGATAATAACGAAAATAGGAATAACTGTTGATATCACCCAGACCATACGGTTAATGGGGTTGCTGAGCGTAATGAAGGCATTTTTGGAAATTCGTACTCCTTAGGATAAAAAGGTTCAACCAGTACACCAACGCAGAATGTTATATGTCAGTCAATCGGCTTAAAAATTTGGTTTTAGAATATATGCCTATCAATAAGTAAGTTTTCATCACATCATGGACGACACTGCTGATCCGTTTTAGCAATTATTATAATAATATATAATAATCTGTAAGATATATGAAGAACAGAATTTGTCCGAAAACCTCGCCCTATAAATTTAAATATTTTAGAGGTCAAAGAAATAAACCAATCGTTATTAGATTTCAACTACACTCAACATATTTTACAAAAATTTGGAGGCAGGACGAAGTCTGCCGGGCCAGCTAGTTTGAAATAAAAATTTTATTTGAAATTTTTTTTGCGAAAGAGACTTTTCCCTTAGTTCTCAGTTGGTACCGTAAAAGATCCATTCAGTAACCCCATAAAAAACTACCATATGCACAGAGATATTGAATGTAATATTTCTATATTTTTATTATATCTCACGTCTGGTCATACGACCGAAAGTACTATCACCAACCGTTTACGCTCCACAATGAGGCAAAAAATAATACCTAAGTAATTTTTTTATATAGAAATTACTAAATTTTAATAACTCGAGAGTTAAACAACATCATATATACGTCAGTTTAACCAACCAAAATTGCTGTACTATATTTATTATCATAATCATTTAACTCTCTTGCTACAAAATGACCTTCAACCGCCAAAAAAATAACAGATCTTTTAAACGCGCCTCTGTAACCAAATTTAATTTGCCATGGAATATAATTGAAAATGTTCATACGTGTCAATACTTACTGCAAATGTGAGCTTTACAATGTTGACGCTTAAACCAACAATATGACTGTGATTAAGTGTCGTCAGACGGTCAGTATCACCGCCAGCATCGGCAGCAGCTAAAGAACTGAGTACGAGTACAAAGTAGTCATGACAATGCAACGCCAAAAATGACTCCACATATTCCACATTTGTGACAGTGAAATCCCGAGCATTTTCATTTAATGCTTAACTTTTTGTTCGCAAATTCCAATTAAGCTTTATGCAACACCACTCTGCTGTCTGTATGATAATGCGACGAGGAGTGAAATGTGAACGTAGAAACATGTGGAAATATTGCCTGAAATTGTGCGGAATGGAATATGCACAAAATTTCTTTGGTATGTTTTTGGAATACATACTTTGTGCACACAATTTCACAATAATATCATTACAAAGGCATCGTCGTCAAGGATCATTTAACAAGTGCTGAATGAGAGCGGTATCTTTTTCTACAAATTGTTTGTGAGGTTGAATTGATGAGGGAATTTAATTTACACGGTCATACCCAACCCATATACTCCCCTGAGTATATTGAAATAATGAAGTAATGAGCTCCCATGTAGCCGCAGATATTTCTAGTTCCAATAACGTTATAAGTCCCAAAAAAGGTTTTTGTTTTGCATTTTTTTGATATTATCGAAAAAATTTGGAAAATTTTAAACAAATATGTCCTCTGTAAGATTTTGTTTCACAATAAAAAATTGTTTTCTACAACATTATTTCATTAAGGTGTGAAATGTTACATTAATTAGCACAAAAAGCTCAAAATGTCGCTGATTGGCCTCTTTATAGTAAAAAATCATTTACAAATATGTCTGAATATCAATCTTTACATTTCTCTCCCCAACTAAAAATTTAAAATTTCCCTTTTTAACTATTTTCTAGAAATATTTTGAAACTGCCCATATATATATGTATATGAATGCTCGTCCCTCTAGCATGTCCTTAATAAAATCTCATACATTTTCGAAAAACCATACATACAACGTAATTGTATGTTAAGTGTACACGTATTGGTATGTTAATATCCTTACGATATGCATACATGATATCCTCTCACTCACTTCTATATATTGTGTAAATATCTTTCACATACACTTATATACTACATATGTGTTAAACGAATGCACAGCCATATCCTTCTTAACAGGACATTAAATAAATTTACATTACATTAAATCGTTCATTGGGCATTTCTGACCATTTATTTTTTTTGTTAATGTTAATTGTAAGGCTGCGAGAGAAAAAAGAAACACCGAACAAATTATTTTATTTTTATTTTGGCACGGAAGAAACGCATATAAATCTCTTGTAAAGTATGGAGATTTATACGTGAGCTGTACGAAAGCCTGCGAGCAAAGGATCTGAAGTAGATTCCTTGCGAAAAAAAAAAGAATAATTAATTAAATTAATTTGTATATGCAATAGGTGTAGCAATGGATGGACGAGTTTTTAATTGGTCCAGTTATATTGTTGGTATATGATTTCATCAACTGTATGGTTATTTTTAACCGGAATATAAAAGACAACAGAAGGAAGACTTCGATATAAACTTAAGAGATTAAATATTGAAATCTTTCATTTTGTTTGGATAGCATAAAGTGTCGTTATCCTTAATTATATATTTAAATACCGTGAATAACGTAAATGATTACAAAATCTTAAGTTTGCAGAATAACACTATGAAACTAAGGTATCTTTTATTAATAAATGAACTTCAAACTGTATTATTATTGGTAGGAGCTAAAAAAGTAAAACACAAACATTTTAACCAAAGATTAGTCTTGCGCTTAAGAAAGGCGATTAAAGTGTGTGCACCAACTAACGGTCGATTAGCCATTTACATTTACCCATCACATACAAGGACTTGTTTATTGAATGTATCATGTGAAAGACTAGAGCCCAGCTTAACAAACGTGATTGAACCTTATCAGTGTGGCCTTAGATCGGATAAAACAACGATCTAACATATATTGACACTACGACAAATCCTGGAGAAGACCAAATAAATTCCAATCGACACTTATCATTTTATTATTACAAAGCTGGATTTAACAGTCTGATATATCTTAAACCATTACATGACATGGCTGAGTTCAGTATAACGTTATATACAATCTCTATATAAATGCAATGTTAAAACATTGCTACAGTAGTTATTGATTTTGCCCGTTGCATACATTTGTTATATTCTTCTTCTTTAATTAAATGACACCAACAACAGAAATTTATCTATCAGTAGCCGAACGTAGAAAAGTATTCCAAGCGCTTCGGTCTTTTGCGCTCCGTATATAGTTCGTCACACAAAGCTTAGTTAACAGCTCTTTCACCTGGTCCATCCATCGGAGTATTGGTCGCCCCCTCCTGCGCCGCCAATCGAGTTTATTGCCGAAGACTTTTCGAGCCGGAGCTTTTTCGTCCATTCGTACAACGTGTCCAAGCCAGCGCATTCGGTCTATTTAAACGCGATTGACTACGTCGATGTCGTTGTACAGCTCATGATTCATTCGAAGACGGTACTAGCCATTAATGATGATGGATCCAAATATTTTGCGTAGTATTTTTCTCCCAGGATTCAGCGCTGTAGAGCAAGACAGGTCGGATCTGGTAGAGCTGGATCTTTGTTCTTCGAGAGAGCGCTTTGTCGTTAAATCGCTTGCTTAGCTCATAGTAGCAGCGGTTTGCGATCAATACTCGTCTTTTGATTTCCAGGCTGACATTATTATTTTTGTTTATGGCGGAGCCAAGGTAGACAAAATCATCTACCACTTCAAAGTTATAGTTGTCAACGTTCACGCAGCGTCCCAGACGTTCATTGAAACAAATAACTTGGTTTTGTCCTCGTTTTTCACCAGGCCCACTTCAGCTTACTGCTTTTCAATGCTCGAAAAAGCCGCTGTAACATTTCGCAACCCACGTCCAATTATATCTATATCATCAGCATACGCGAGCGACATGTGACTTTTGTTGAAGATGGTACCATTCCTGTTTCCTGCAACGATGTTAAAGAGATCGCAGGACAGACTATCTCCTTGACAGACTGCCTCGCTTGGTTGAAAATGGCTCTGACAAATTTTTGCCAATTTTCACTGAAGACTTCGTGTCAGTCAGCGTCATCCCGCAAAATCGTATTAGCTTCGCGGGGATACCAAACTCAGCCATAGAATCCAACAATTTCTGTCGTATCGGACTGTCAAATGCAGCTTTGTAATCGATGAACAGATGGTAGGTATCGATCTGCATTTCTTGGGTCTTCTCCAGGATTTGTCGTAGCGTGAATATCTGGTCGGTGGTGGATTTACCAAGTCTAAAGCCACACTGATAAGGTCCAATCAGGTTCGCCAGAAGGAACTTTAGTCTTTCACATAAAACACTAGACAGGACCTTGTATGCGATGGGTAAAAGGTACACACACTAGGATCGCCTTTCTTAAGCACGGGACATAGGACACTCAGATTCCAATCATCGGGCATGCATTCCCTGAGCCAAATCGTGTTTATGAGCTGGTGCATGCATGTTACCAGGTCATCGCCGCCGGCTTTAAAAAGCTCTGCCGGCAGTCCATCGGCTCCCGCAGCTTTATTATTTTTAAGCCGCGCAAATGCCGTGCTGATCTCGTTTTGGGTCGGTGGTGGACAGTCTACTCAATCGTCGATGATTGGTGCGATTTCGTCACTTATGCTGCCTTCGGGAACGAGAAGAGATTGAAAGTGTTCCCTCCATATTTGCAGCACACTCTGAGTGTCCGTGACCAGATTTCCGTATCTGTCCTTACAAGTGGGGATCCCTGTTCCAAAACCTTTACTTTTTACCTTTTGGTAGAACTTTCGGGCCTCACCTCCATCCCTGTAGTTTTCGATATCCTGGCTCTCTCTTTTCTTCCACAGACGCTTTTTCCGTCTGAACAGGCGTTTCATCTCCCTCCTTTTCTCTTTATAACGCTCACCGTCACCGCACGCGTCGCCATTGGCTGCAGTTTTGCCTTGTATGCAGCATCCATTTCCTCAGACATTTCGCGACATTCATCATCGTACCACGGCTTGTCTGAGCGTGGTTTTTCATAATCCAGTACGGTCGTTGCGGCAGTGGTCATGGAATTCGCAATATGCTGCCACTGTGTGTCGGAAACATCAGAACCAGGAGGGTTTGTTGGGAGTAATTGAAAGAGTTGGTTAGAGTAGGCATTGGCTATCTCGGTGGTATGAAGCTTTGTGATGTCTAGCTTCCTTTGCGTTTGATTGCGAGTGTTTTCAGCACTACTTTTTTAAGGACTATATAAGGAAATGCAGACGGATGTTTTAATATCGCTTAGTGAGATGGGTTAGTTTGATCAGGTTAAGGAGTAACTTGGGTTAACGAATTGTTTACAGAGCGTACAAAAACGACGCTTAAGCCAAGTCCTTTCAGTAGGCGTGCCAAACATATTCGTCAAGTAAGCATTGCCGGGTCCACTTGTTTTCTAAAAAAGCTAGAATGTATAAATTTTGGGGAGTATTACACTATATGCAGCCTGTTAAAATATATATTTATTCGAATATTATCAAAGGGTTTTTAAGGATTTTATTTTTCAAGGACATCTTTGAAGTCCTTTTTATCGTGAAATGGAATATAAAAATATTGAAAATAGCTAAAAATTATCCTCTTTAATTTAACAACTATATCTATCGGTACCGCTTAAGTATTTAAAATTTTTTTTTAAATTGTATCCTTCGAAACTTTTTTGTCATTTTAAGAGAAAACAGGATAGTATTGAAACACCAGTTAATGCCACTTTGCCTATAGTTTTAGACGGATATCATACAGTTTAAGTGTAACGACTTTAATTAACAAACATGCAGATTCTGCTCATTAATATGACACTATAAGATACCGTTTTGGTATTTAACTTAATTTGACATACCAATATTTACAAAATCTTAAAGATTCTCCTGGTACCGTTGTATTGTTTATAATTTCTACTAAACATATAAGTTTTCTAATGGAAACTTGTTGATTTATCGCCTCTTAGTTATTAATCATTGAAACCCAACTTCTTATCTTTCTTTTCAGATCTTTGTAACATAGCATTTACATCATCCTAGAAAACAAACCTTCAGAAATTAAAATATGTAAGTTAATTTTTTTAAATTTGTTACTCCCTATAAACTTGTAGATTAACTTAAAAACTCACAAGATTAATGAGAACGCTTAATAAAATTTACTCTAAGGATAATGCCTAAATGCGTTCGCAAGATGTATATGTGCGAGCATAATGCTCCCGCTGTTACTACTTCTTTGTAATACGTTTTGAGGTTTTACATATTGTTTGTATGTGTGTGTGTGTGTGTGTGTATTAGTTTAAACAAACTCCATACAACTTTATAGAGATATATATTAATGGAGAGCTTTTAATAAACTCTTAGACCATCCATCCACCTTCCCCCCTAGCATTTGAGTTTAGCTGAGGAAGTATCTACCTACAACTTGCTTTTGCTATATCTTACAAGACAAATGCCTTAGACAAAGTCTTGCTCTGGTTCTGGTTAACCGTTAACTGAGACCATGTAATCATGTCCGTTGTTTTGGTTGGGTTTTTTGGGCAATTTTGCTAAATTACCCAGACATTTGTCTTACTTAAGTTCCTATCCAACCACCATGGGCAACCGTATGGGCGTAGTAAACATGTGACGCAAATAACTATTGCTAAGCCGAATAAAATGTGTGGTATACTAGGTTTTTTACTACAACGATGCCTTGGTTGCATGTTGTTAATAGGGAGAAATGTTACAAAAAGAAAAAAACATTGAGGAGAAACATAACTTAGAATTTATGCAACATAACCATTATTAAAGGATTCACTGCCAAAGGGTGCGTCTGTGTGAAAATAATGTACTAGTGTGCTTATGCCATGTAAGATGCTACAAAAAGGGGAGGGGAAGATCTTTGAGAACGATTTTTTTTGTAATAATTTGTGGTTTGTCTCAGCTTAATTCAAAAGTGTGTTTCACTTAAGAGAGTGCTTACAGTTGAGAAGTTTTGTATTGTCTTTATATAAGCGTAAGAAACACAGTCCAACACATGATTTTGGGACTCAATTCAGAGAACTGCACGTGAAAGTAGCCCAAAAAGAAAAAGTTCTGCATCATTCGCTTTGTCAAGTTACATGCCATAATAATTTGATATCGATTTGAAGTTAGTAAGTATCGTATAGGGAAATTTGTCACGTTTTAGGTTATTTTGTTATATTGTTATATGGTAGCGTATGATTATCATAAGTAATATTCCACGTAAATCATACGCCACGGAGTACAACAGTTTTATTGTAACTGCTACAAAATAAACGAACGAATAGAAAAGTGAAATTGTTGCTTATGTAGGGAAACGTTATATGAACAGATTAAAGAAATTGTAATTCTTAATTTTTTTAAATTTGTTTCAACTAAGTTGGCCTAGTGGTTCTCAACGTGACAAATTCCCCTATACGATACTTACTAACTTAAAATCGATATTAAAATATGATGACAAAACGAATGATGCAGGACTTCTTCTTTTTGGGGCTACTTTCACGTGCAGTTCTCAGAATTAAGTCCTAAATCAATGAGCTGAAAAATGTAATTTATCTTGCATACCCTATACACTTTATAAAATAAAAATTTATTCTAAAAACGCATCATTAACTATCAATATGAATCTTGTGCTAGTTTTTTAGAAGAAAAATCTGTTATTCCATCACTCAAATTTCGCACACCCTGCTACATTTATTAGCCGCCAAAAAATTAATACCACAAATATAGACATAATCGTGATTACTTGCCTCCGCCCTAATAACAGCAGAAAGCTTATGAAATTATTATAGAAATTGGCCCCCCAATTCTAACACCAAATGCCAACACTTAATGAGAATATAACATTACCGTTTGTTCTACCCCCCCAGGAACCTACAACACAAACACTTTAACTTTAACACAGGGTTCGTTTCAATAACCTGTATCTTCCTCCCCCTACAGATATCTTTCACAAAAATTCCAAAACCAAATTAGGGGAAATTGATTTCAGCCGAATTTACATTTGACTCGTACTCGTATTAAATACATTTAACTTGAGTTTCCTGATGCTGGCGCCAAAAAAAAATAAGAAATCCATGATTCTTTAATAGATGAATATAGGTTGAACGTATATAGTACGTATGTATGCTACCAGATCGGTATGTGGAATATTCGATTATGCGAAGTGAGTGAATTTGTGTACGGGTGTGAGTGTGTGTGTCGATGGAGGGGCAAGTTACATTTTTAAAAATACACCTGAGGCTGATGCCAATCAATTGCCAAATTGAAATTTAGGTCGATGTTGTAGTTCACGTTTTAAGTTGTTTTCTTCGTTGTGTTTTTTTTATCGCTCTCTGGCTGTACTTCATAAGTGATGAATGACGTCAATTTGGGGTACAAGGATAGTTTTGTATACAAGAGGTTTTTTTTAAAGAGAGCGAGAGAGAGTGCGAAAGAGTTGTGTGATAAAAGTGTTATTAATTGTTTTTCGACTTAGCATCGCTAATAAAAATAATGAACCAACCTAGAGTGGAAATGCCATGCATTTAAATAGAAATATAGTAAAACATTTTAAGTATAGTGACAGCAAATGGCGGCGCGGAAACAGACGGAATCAGTAGGCACAACAAAGCGAGAGCGGCATTCGGACGATTGCAGTCAGTATGGAGAAGCTCACAAATATCCCGAAGAACCAAGTTTAAAATATTCAATGCATGCTTAAAGTCTACTCTGTTGTATGGAAGTAAAACCTGGCTAGTTTCGAACACAACCATTAAAAAGCTACAGGTATTCGTCAATTCGTCAAGAGCAACAGATTCATATGCAGAATATTCTGTCCCAACACCATCAGCAACACAGATCTCTAGAACTTACGTAACGATAAATCCATCTTGAAGCAAATTAAACGTAGAAAATGGAGGTAGATCGGCCATACCATAAGAAAAAAGCCGAAAAGTATCACAAGAATGGCCCTAGAGTGGAATCCTTAAGGCTCAAAAAGCCGTGGTCGACCCAAGAACACCTGGAGACGAACGAAACTCCAAGACCTGGGGCAATGTAATCTTACTTTGGAAGGCACTAACATAACAGCAGCAAATCGAGTAAGATGGAGATGTTTCGTGAAAGCCATATGCTTCCAAGAGGGGTAATGGAAGAAGAAAAATAGTAAAACATTTAATAACCCGTACACTTTTTTTGTTTTTGGTTTTACATTTCTTTAGAGACTGTAAACTTTATTTATAACAGTCTCATTTGTAAAGATAATTTACTTTTTGGCACAATGTAATTACTTATTCTAACAAGAAAGTACTTGTCGGTAATATAAAAGGTACAATAAAAATACATTTTGGAACAACAAAAGTACTTTATCGAACAATAAAAGTACTTTTTGTTACAATAAAAGAACATATCGGTACAATAAAAGTACTTGGGACCGGCCGTGGCATGATGGTTAGAACACGCGACTACCATGCGGAAGATCCCGGGTTCGATTCCCGCCTCCTGTTATCTACTGTTTACTTTCTTTCATTGGCGGGCCCCCTCGATGTTGTCGACAGCAACTTCGCAGTATAAGTGTCGAGTCAATCGGCATCTCTAGTAAAAGCTTCTCAAACAGTGACGTTCGCATTTGTCGATGAACAAGTAGGTGCCGTTAGCTGTGAATCTTAAAATTGAAAGTGTGTTAATTCACAAAAACACCTCATTCGGAACCTCATTCATGGCGTGTAAATGGAAATTAAGTAAGTAAGTAAAAATACTTCTTAAAACGGTAAAAGTACTTTTTGGTACAACAAAAGTATATTTGGTACCATAAAAGTTCATTTGGTGCAATCAAAATACATGTCGCTATAATAAAAGTACATTTTGGTACAAATCAAGTAGTGTTGATATTTTAATTATATTTTGATACAATAAATGTACTTTTTGGCACAATAAAAGTATCTGTCGAAGAATTATTTCAGTTCAATAAAAGTACTCGCTGTTATATTAAATGTACTTTTTGCTGAATTCGTACACTAAGAGACAATACAATAAGGTACAATCCAAGTACTAATCGGTGCAATAAATGTACTTTTCGAGAAAATAAAATTACCTTCAATACAATTAAAAGTACAAAAGTTCTTTTTGGCAAAACGTAAGTAAGTTAAGTACAATAAATGTTTTGGAATTTTTTTGTGGAATAAAAGTACTTTCTGATACAATAAAAGTATGTTTTGGTGCAATAAGTATACTTTTCGGGAAATGAAGTGTACCGTCAGTACTATAAAATTATTAGCTAGTTGGTACTACAAATGCACTTTTTGGTAAATTAATATTATTTTTTGTACAGTAAAAATACTTGTCGGTACAATAAGAATATTTTTCGGGAAATTAAATGTACTTTCAGAACATTTTCGGCTGATATCTACTTCGCATGTCCAAGTTTGACATAATTGTAGATAAATATACAGCTGATGATGTACCACATTGCATCAGTTCGTCACAAAGGGGTCTGAAGATGAACTCGTCATGGAGTTCGAAACGCGTCATCCTAGTGCGTGACAATGAATTGACCATTAATATCAACAAAAAAAAATCTTTTCTGATCGTTCAGCCGAAGTTTCGAATGATACACTAACACAAATTGATAAATAATCATTAGGATCGACAAAAACTCTCTTGAACAACACTGTATGAAAATAAAACTATTTGTTAGTATACTAAAAGTACTTTTTGTCCACATTAAAAGTACATTAAGTACAGAAAATTACTTTTTTATGCAATAAAAGTATACTCTGGCACAATAAAAATACTTTCTGGTACAATAAAGGTACTTTTTAGTACAGTAAATGTACTTGTCGGTACAATAAAGACACACTTTGGTATATTGATGTTATTCTTGTACAAAAAAGTCCTTATCGGTACAATAAGAATACTTTTTCGGAAATTAAAAGTATTTCAGAACAATAAAAGTACTTGCTAGTAGACTAAAAGTTGGTTTTGGCACAACAAAAGTACTTTTTGACAAATTAAAAGTACTTTCTGGTATAACAAAAATTACTTTTTTGTGCAGGAAAAGTTCACTCGGGTACATTAAAAAATACTTTCTGGTATAATACAAGTACTTTTTGGTACATTGTATATACTTGTTGATAAATTAATATTACTTTTTACAATAAAAATACTTGTCGGTACAATAAGAGTACTAATCGCTACAATAAAAGTTCTTGTTGGTACAATAAAATTACTTTTTAGCACAATAAAATTACTTGCTGATACACTTTAAGTACTTTTTGGACCAATAAATGTACTTGATAGTACAAGAAATATGTAAAAGTACACTAAAGGTACTTTTTATACAATAAATCTAAGTACCATAAATGTACTTGTTGTTACGATTAATTTACATGTTAGCACAATTTGTTGGTACAATTAAATTACTTGTGGGTACAACAGATGTATTTTTATACCCTCACCCTACGGTTAGAAGGGTATATATCATTTGATACGACCCAAAAGTGTTACACATATAAGGAGTCACTTAAGACCCTAGGTTTCTTTTAACCAAATTCGATTCATGACTTTTTAATTGTTTGAGCCATGTCCGTCCGTCTGTCTGGCAGTTCGGCTGGTACGCACGATAAATTTCGAAAGACGCAACCAAATGTTTTGAAACTTTGAATGAGTTAATATTTCCTCAAAACTACCTACGGTATTGAAAATGGGTTACATGGGCTCGCCCCTTCTGGTACCTCCCATACAAATATATCAATCCGCCCACTTTAGAAATCGAGTAATAATATCAATACACCCCACGCGATCGTGCATAAATTCTGTATTTGGTAAAGCTATAGCAGGATAAAGTTTTGGAGAAAAAAATTGGAAGTCTAGCCGTGCCCCATCTTCCCAACTTCCTCTTTAGAAATCGATTAATTGTATTAATAGACCCAACGCAATTGTGGCCAAATTCGGAATTTTGTTAATCTATGACAGGATAAAGTTTGGGAGAAAATATTGGAAGTCTAGCCAAGCTGCTTCGGGTACCTCCAATACAAATGTACTATTCCGACCACTTTAAAGATGGAGTAATAATATCTACACACTCAACACGATCGAGCCCAAATTCTGTATTTAGTAATGCTAAATCAGGATAAAGTTTTGGAGAGAAAAACTAAAAGTCTAGTCACGCCCCTTCTGGTACCTCCCATACAAATATACCACTCCGCCCACTTTAGAAATCGAGTAATTATATCAATAAACTAGAAAATTTCATGTTTTACCGAGTGTGAGGGTATATTTAAGTCGGTTTTCCCAACTAAAACTTTCTTACTGGTATTAATTTGTTTTCATTGTCCGGTTTAAGATCGTTTATATTATAGCAAAAAGATTTTCGATTTACAAGAGTTGTGGGAAATGGATTATGGGACAGCTGGCAGGACGGATAGCTATTTCGATAGTTTCCAAACTATCTCATCAGCCCCCTTTTGTTGTGACTTATCCACCAAACGACACAACCTTAAGTGTTGAATGCTTCAAGAAACCATCGACAAGCCCAAACACATCGGTGCGAATATGGCATCAACTTGTGTGGATTATGCTGACGTGTGGTCTTCGTTGATGCCATTTCCGCGCCAGTGTTTTTGGTTTCTCGATTGTTTCTTGGAATTTTTAACACTTAAGATTTGTGATGATGACGAGCAGTACTAAAATTTGTATCAAAATTTGTATCGAATAAAAAAATGATTTCAGTAACTCTTGTTTAAAGACTCAAAAATAATTATCATAAATAACATTTATCATAGTAATATTTAATCAGAGCTCGCAAAATATGCTCAACCAAATTTTTCTGCGCGGTCTGCTCACTTAAAAGACCGAAAAAAATGAAACAGAATTGCTCAGTGTCTGAACAGCAACCCTCTTTTTCGCTTCGTTCGTGTTCTCGCTCTCAGGTTTCGGGATGAGCGTAACACATATAGCAGTCTCTTACAGACCGCATGACACGAACAAAAATGTTCGTCGCTCAGCTACTGAGAGTCAGTAAGTGAGCAAAACAAGCAAAGTGTCCCCAAAAAAGGTCTTTATTTTTATTGTTGTTTTGCCTTATGTTGTTGCCTTCACTATTAAGATTATATGTAAATGTGAATGTTTCACTGTTTGTTTGTGTGTTTATATGTTTGTGGCGCAATCACATCTAAACGGCTGAACCGATTTCAATAAATTTGGTAGGCAGTTAGTATACTGTAAGGAAATTGTCGTAGGCTATATATTTTCCCTAGTCCTAGAGAGATAAAATATATTACCCACATATTACGATATATTTACTTGCAGATGAAATTTGAATTGTAGATCAGCGTATTTTACCCCTAAAGACAAAATTTAGCACTTGGCACTTGTTGTTGATAATTTCACTGGTGCAACAAATTGTTTACAGAGTGTTTAAGACCTTGAAATTAGACTTTAAAGTAAGCAAGCCAAATTTATTATTAATATTCGTCAAATATGCAATAGGGAAGCTTTGAAAATAGTGTAAAATAAAAGACTAATATGTGTATAAGCCAAATAAAATTAGACTTCATGTATTTTGTTCAACAATGCTTATAAAATAAAATAACAAAAACATTAAAAATATCTCCATGACATATGTATTTTTGCTTATAACTAAAAAATTAAGAATTAAGTTTAACAATTAATAATGAATTAATATTCTCGGAACTTAAAGATGTCCGTCGTTCATTTAAAATGAAATTAAGTGCCGAGAACGATCTCTCCACCGATACTTGTGTTGCTGGTGTGGCTAACACTATCTTTGCGATTTCAGTTAAATGGGGTGACTTAAATCTCATATCACGGTAAAATTCTTTTATATTTGCCGTTAATGGTAACCGACCATAAACTAAATTGAAATTTTCAATTTCCACATAAAGTTTGGATAGCTTATCAGAAACGTTTTCTCCATTCACCTCTTGCACTGTCTGAATTCCATCCAGAAGGGTGGAAAAAAGTGTTGTCCCCTGAGAATCATTGAGGTTGCTTGTTGGGGAAGGGGCAAGGGAAACGGCATCCGCATCACAGTTTTCTGCTACATTAATCTTAGTAAATATAGTAATGTATATTATTATTATTAAATATATATTATTGGGGGTATATTACATTAAACATTGATAAGTACTTCACAAGGACGATTTTTTTTAGCTAAAAACACAAATACTGTCGAATCCGCTTAAATAAAATCGGTAAAATTCAACGAAATTATTTCAATTATGCGAAGTTCGGATAAATGAAATATTTTTATTTAAATGAAGTTCGGGTAATTGAAATTTGTTTCAATTGAACAATACATAATTTAAAAAATTAGATCATGAGTTAGTGCCTTACTTGATTTAAATTAAAATAACGACTAGCTATAGTTTTTAAATTTTGTTTTGCCAAAATTTTCTGCTGTTCGGTCAATATCAAATTAATCCTCGGATCTAAGTAAATAGCTGACAGCAAAGCTTCGTTTTCCAGCAACTTAGTTTCTCGCAATTGGAGTTGAGTTAATAACTGTTTGGCTATCATGTTTTGGCTGTTTTGACATTTCAGCTTAAGCTCCATCCATGCTATAAAAAAATCGCTGTAAGCTAGTTGCTCCTGTTGTAGTTTAAGGGTTGTATCATATGCATCTTTAAATGCATTAAGATACAGCTGAACCCAGTCCCAGTCAACGTCTATAAAAAATGTATTTTCCATCGAAATAAAACTCTTCAAGTCAAAAAGTTTAACCAACATCAAATATGTTGAGTTCCACCTAGTAGTGACATCGAGAGTTGGAATGCTTTTCTTATGCTCGATCAAAGTACGTCTGCAATAAGGTCAATTATATTTTCATATTTTATATGAACTTACAAAACAGACAAACAATTACCTATATTTGCCTGAACGCAGAGTTTTGCATATTTGACGGCATGCATGTACTTTTTGGCTTATATCGTCCTTCTTGTTGACATCATACACGCACAATTGCAATGTGTGCGCTGCACATCGCACTAGCTGCACATTATTAAACGCCATAGTGTCCAACATGTCCATAACCTCGTTGCCCTTGTCGTCATCATTTAATAGATCTTGTATAGCATCATCATTTAGAAGCTCAATAGCCTTCACCATATTTCTACCATTATCGGATGTAATACTAATCACCAAATATATTTATAAATATATGCTTATTACTCGTTATTTAAACAAATTTTGTTTGATTATTTTGTACCAGTTCGACATAATTACAGAACTTTTAGATAAAATAGAAGTACTTTTTAATACAAATAAAAGCATTTTTTGATACAATAAAAATATTTTTTGGCACAATGAAAGTACTCTTTGTGTACAACAAAATTAATTTCATGTACTTTTCGGTACAATTAAAGTACTTTTCATATTTAACAATCACATTTCTAATATAAATAGGATATACCCTTACCTGAATATTTGTTCAACCTCAATGCCGTATTCCTGGATAATCTCCAAAATTTTATTTTTTATATAAAGTCCGGTATGCGACTGAAACAGCTGGACCATTCCAAGAGTTTTTACTACGATCTCAGTATTTGCAAATGTCGACTTCATCATTTGGAGGTTAATACCCAATATGGATTTCTCCATTCTGGTCGCTACATCTATTTTGAGCGATATAAGCTTCCGTTTAACAGAAACTTTAATATCCTCTTTTATAGCTATCTCTTTAATTTTAACGTGGTCCATAATGCTCCTGGATGTAATTGGAGGCATTTGCAGAGCATTGAATATTGGGTTTAAAATATCGCGAAACCCTTCACCGTCCAATAATAAAAATGGCCTACCATCGGTCGTGACAATTTTTACGAGAGATGCAATTATTGTCTCTTCATTCGTCTCGTAAGATATTTTGCGTTTTTTTACATTTTGTTCTTCCTTGCCTATCAAATTGTCATCTTTTAAAGAAATATAAACGTCTTTATGCTTTGCATTTAAGTGACGCCTTAAATTTGTAATATGGTGACCAGCTAGTTTTGCACCACATACGTTGCAAATTGACTGATTGATATTTTTATCATATTTAAAAAAAAAATGCACTTCTCGATTCATTTTGAACTACTTGCACCAATAACTATTGGTGCATTTCTATTGTTTTGCTTTTCACTAATGAAATGTTTACCTATCCACACGCGCAACACATATACATGCTCAAAAGACCGTTTGCCAATTTTTTTAGATGTAAAGTGTCTCGAGTGAACACATGAACCGAGCGAGCGAACAAAAATGCTCATCGGTTGAGCGAAGAGCAAGCCAAAGAAGAACGAAGTTTGAGGGTTTTATCGCAACAGTTTCGCTTCGTGTCAGTGGATGAGTGGTTTTTTTTAGACAACAAGCATGAAAGAGACCAATTATTGCGAGCTCTGTATTTAATACTAAAATTATGAAGAAGAACAGAACAATTGTTCTTTTACATAATTTTAGCACATTTCTTTACCATTGATTTTTTTATTCAAAAAATCGACCAATGGCAATTATTTCTGGTCTTTGAATTTATTGGGATTGTATAACTTTTTAGGTGTCATCTATTTAGTGGTTAATTAATGCCAAATAATAAAATAGAGGCCATAACTTAATCCATTCTGGAATGATGTTAATATGATTTTAAATACAAGGCAAGTGAGAGTTGCCTTCTAAGTATCGTTTTCAAAGAAATGTCTGTGCAGACGTCTCTGCATCTCAGTTACTAATATATTCCGCACCTCCACAATCTATCTCTCGTGTATGATCGTTATCGCTCATACAACCAACTCCCAAAGTTGCAGTCCTACAACCACATCGATTTAGTCGCCGACCTTCGCGTCTAGGCTCTCATTACCAGCAAAAATGCCTAACTTGCACCAGCTATGAAAAAAAGTTTTAATTTCTTATATTCAACTAAAATTATATTGAATCTATTTCTAATATATTCACATACTTACATCGCTTTAAAAAAAACAAACCCAACACCTTTTATCAATTAGTAAAAAATGTTGCAATAATTGTAACTTGCTCACTACAACTATTGCAGCATCAAGGATCTCTCAGTGGTATTTAAATGTCCACTTCTGTGTTCAAATATTCATATTGGTTTTCAATTTTTTCCCTTTATACAATTCGAGTATTTAATATTCATTAAAAACTTTTCTTTTCACTAGTATTGTAAGTGTTCATTTCATGTTGTTCTCCCCCACCTCTCCAATGGAATTCGAATACAACACAATTGCAAACCCTTATCGAATTTCCACGTGCGAAGGAAGTGGTGGGGGAGGGGTTTAACAGAAATGCCATCTACATGAATTGGTAACAGTCAGAGTATGTTTTTTCGTTTTTTGTTATTTGTATTTTTGAGTTGACCATGTTCAGTTGAAGGGCATGCATTTGACAAGATTAAATATGTCATGCTGCAGAAACATCAATACTACTTGTGAAAGCACACAGTGTATGTTAGGGGTTTTTAACAATTAATATGGGTATCTTTTCACAAAACCGGTTACTATTTAATAAAAGTATAGTCGTAACATCAGCAAAAAGCCGAAAACGCAGTCTATTTAAAAAAAGAATCCCTAGTAAAGTACATACAGATTAATAGGAGATGATGATACAGCACTTCAGTGCATGTACTATTAGTAACACCGAGCAGGTAATAATTGGTGATTTGAACAATGTATATTTTATATTGTGCTGTTAAAAATTATTTTCATTGTATCAGAATATACTTTTGTTGCACCTAACATTACTTTTATTGTTCCAAAAATTATTTTATTGCACCAAACATTTAATTTATTGCACAAAAAAGCACTTTAATTTTGTCAGCATGTACCGTTTTTGTACTAAAGGGTACTTTTATGTCGCAAAAAGTATTTTTAGTAAAAAGCATTTTTATTTTACCCAAATGCGATATTGTTGAACCAAAAAGTACTTAAAAGCTCTATAAACAGTTTTTTTGTACTAAGAAGTAGTTTTAACCCCAAAAAGTACTTTTATAAAACTAAAACTTTTTTTATTTTATAAAATACATTTTTGTGGTACCGAAAAGTACTTCTATTATACAAAAACGTACTTTTGTAAACCAAAAAATATCTTTATTGTACCAAAAGGTATGTTTATTTTACAAAAAGAACTTTTGTTGTATTAAAAATCAGTATTATTATACCCAATGTATATTTATTGTAGCAAATGTAATTTTATGGTTTGAAAAAGTACTTTTATTGCATCGAAAAGCAATTTTATGATACCAAACAGTTTTATTTATTGTAACAAAAAGTATTTAATTGTTTTTTACCTAAAATAACTTTTGTTTTACCAAAAAGTTGTTTTATTATACCAAATGCTCATTTATTGTGCCAAATATACGTTTGTTACATCAAACATTAGTTTTTGGAGGTATTTTACAGAAATGTCCTTTTATTGGACCTGAAAATGCTTTTATTGTACCAAAAAGTAAATTTTTTGTACCAGAACCTACTCTCATTGTACTGAAAAGTACTTTAATAGAAAAATTACTTTTTTTATTGTACATAAAAGTACTTTGGTGTACCAAAAATTACCAGTGTTGTATCAAAACTGACTTTGATTGTACCAAAAAGTTAATTTATCGTACGTTTATTGGTTCAACAAGAACATAGATTGTACCAAAAAAGCTTTTATTGCGCCAAAAAAAAATCTAAAATTACTTGTATTGTACTAAAAAGAACTTTTATTGCACCAAATATAACATTTTGTTGTACTTCAAACTACTTTTATTCTATAAACAAGTAATGTTTTTGTACTGACAAGTACTTTTATTTGACCGAAAGGTACTTTAATTGTACCAGAAACTACATTCATAACACTTAAATTAACATTTACATCAACTTTTTTTGTTTAAAAATGTTAATTTATTGTACTAAAAAATAATTTTATTGCACCTAAAAGTACTTTAGTTGTACCAGAAAATACATTTATTGAGCTTAAAAGTACATTTATTGCATCAAAAACAATTTTTATTGTGCAAAAAATCACTTTTTATTTTACCTAAAACTACTTTCATTGTATTAATAGCTACATTTATTGTACTTAACTTAATGTATTGTACCAAAAGGTGCTTTTAGTGTACCAAAAAGTACATTAACTGTAAAAAAGGAGCTTTCTTTTATCTAAAAGTAAATTTTGTTATATCAAAAGCATTTCATTGTACCAAAAATACTTTTATTGTGCTAAAAACTACTTTAATTGTACTAAAAAGTACTTTTATTGTACCATAAAGTCTTTTCATTGTACCAAAAAGTACTTTTATTGTACTAAAACTACTTTCATTGCACTAAAAGTACTTCTATTCGTTCTAATTGTAACAAAATGTTAATTTATTATACTAAAATCCACTTTTACTGTACCAACCTTCAAAAGAAAGATGCAGTCGAGAAACAGACTTACATATACCTTCACCCTCAGTAAAACATAAAATTTTCTAGTATATTGATATTATTACTCGGTTTCTTAAGTGGGCGAAGTGGGAGGTGCCAGAAGGGGCGTGGCTAGACTTCCAGATTTTTTTCTCCAAAACTTTATGCTGATTTAGCTTTACTATATACAAAATTTGGGCACGATCGCGTTGGGTGTTTCAATAATATTAATCGATTTCTAAAGTGGGCGAAGTGATATATTTGTATGGGAGGTACAAGAAGGGACGTGGGTAGACTTTCAAATTTTTTCTCTCCAAAACTTTATGCTGATTATCTTTACTATATTCAGAATTTGGACACAATCGAGTTTGGTGTATTGATATTATTACTCGATTTCTAAAGTGGGCGAAATGATCTATTTGTATGGGAGGTGTGGCCATGTAGCCCATTTGCAATATCGTAAGTATTTTGGGGAAATATTAACTTGCGCAAAGTCTCAAAACGTTTCTGTTTTTCAAATTTCCCAAAACCTCTAAAATCTGGAGTTACGGTAAAGAACCTGTTTTTCATACTTTTACGCACTTATATGCCAGTAACGAAGGTAAATAGGAACCGCTTTTAATTTCTCAAAGGATTTCGAAAGAAGAGACTTTTCAACGAAATATAAAGTATTTTTTTAAACTTTACAAAATTCACTGTATAATTACAAAAAAAAGTCAAAAAAATAGCAATTTTATACTATGAAATAGTCCGTCCTTCCACTGGGTATACCCATATACTGTACCAAAAAAGTACTATTATTGTGCGAAAATTTTTTTTTATCGTACTAAATACTACTTTTATTGTACTAAAAATACTTCCATTGTGTCAAAATGTACTTTAGTTGTGCCTGAAAGTAATTTTACTTTATCTTAAGTTTTTATATTGTACCACAACGTACTTTTGTTGTAAGAAAAAGTACTTAAATTGTGCCAAAGAGCACTTTAGTCTTACCTAAAATAATCACTTCACTTTATCTAAAGTATTTATATTGTACCAAAAAGTACTTTTATTGTGGCAAAAGGTGTCTAAATTGTACCGAAAAGTACTTTTATTGTATTAAAAAGTACTTTTTTTGCACAAAAAAGTACTTCTATTGTGCCAAATGTACTTCAGTTGCACCTGAAAGTAATTTTACTTTATCTAAAGTATTTGTATTTTACCAAAAAGTACTTTTATTGTGGCAAAAGGTGTCTAAATTGTACCGAAAATTACTTTTATTGTATTAAAAAGTACTTTTTTTTGCACAAAAAAGTACTTCTATTGTGCCAAATGTACTTCAATTGCACCTGAAAGTAATTTTACTTTATCTAAAGTAATTATATTGTACCAAAAAGTACTTTTATTGTGGCAAAAAGTACTTCTATTGTGCCAAAATTTGCTTTTATTATACCAAATAGTACATTAATTGTACCGAAAAGTACTTTTTTTATGGCAAAAGGTATACTTTAATTGTACCAAAAGTTATTTTACTATATCTCAAGTTTTTATATTTACTTTTATTGTGACAAAAAGTACTTTAATTGTACCAAAAAGTATCTTATTGTACTAAAATGTACTTTTATTGCACCAAAAAGTACTTATATTGTGCCAATTTGTACTTTGTACATTGTACCAAACAGGTCTTTAATTGTACCGAAAAGTACTTTTGTTGTGGCAAAAGGTACTTTAGTTGTACCCAAAAGTTATTTAACTTTATTAAAAGTATTTATATTGTAACAAAAAGTACTTTTACTGTGGCAAAAGGTACTTTAATTGTACCAAAATTACTTTTACTGTGCTAAAAAGTACTTTTATTGGATTAAAAAGTACTTTCATTACACCAAATCATCTTGTTTTAAAATCAAAATTTTTAAAAAAAAATTCCTCTATGAATAAAGCTGTAAGTTTTAGAAAAGTGTTCACTTCTGTGTTTTAAAATGTTTTTAATATTTTTAATCTTGAATAAATATCAGTTTTCTTGGCGTTATTCGTTGCCCATTACTTCGCATCGCTTTCTTACCACCCAAACGCTCCTACTTATACCCGTAGAACTGACTGCCAATTGCCACAATATAACAGTATAGGTTTAGAAACAAATATTACTCGGATTGCATAAAAACCGATTGCTTTGTCACCCTAAGACGCCTACATATGTGTTCGCATACATACATAAATAATATTGCAATATCAGTAAAATGTCAATATCAACTTTTTTAAAATGACAATTGGAAATTTTTTGAGTCATTGGTAGCAGTTTAACGACGAGGGAATTGACAGCATGTTGAACTGAATTGAGCAGCAAATTTTTTTTAAAAATATTATTGGTAGCATTCATTGGGAGTAATGTGTAAGAGATTAAATATTTGTGGTGTTTTTTAACAAAGCTTGAAGCATCTGAAGGCGTTATGGGTATAGAAGATAACATTTCTGTTCTCATCCGATTTTCGCTTATTATGTGGCAAAGTAACTCCCAGTTGGTTATAACGTCAGTGGTTAATGGTAGCGACCAACTATATGATACCACTGTATATCTTCATTATATCTGCATGTTTGTTCTTATCCTACCAGCAATTGTCATTATGATATATCAATGGTTAAGGTATAATAAAAAATTCATTTGGCTCGATTTCTGAAATTCATATACATATATATGCAAAGTGACACACACACACATACTCATATCGATTGAGTACGCAATTTCCTCCACTGGTGAAAAAATAAAAACATTTCCATCATTTTGTGTCACCCATATGTCACATTTAGCAACATCAGTGTATAATATTTTTGTTGCGCATTTTATAAATAAGTCAACCCAGCACATCTTCAGCTATTGCTGATCGGTTTTATTCCAATGAATAGAATTAGTACAGACAAGTGATGAAGATACAAATAATATTTGATAGCGACAGACGATCCATTGATTGACTTGCTCAGTCTTTGCAGCTATCTGGTTTATGTGATATCCTTTTAACATCCTTTGCAACCCAACATCATATCGGCTATCATATCAACGCAATTAAAATGTGCATTTTATCACACACAGTATAAGCGCTGACAGATGCGAAAGGCCAAACTAAAAGTTATAATTAAATCTGAAATGCAAATTTCATTTGAGATACAACAGTTCTTTGGCAAATGTCACAACTTTATGACAGCTCACGTATTTTATGACTTCACTACGTTGGTGTTGCCTTAACATCCCAACCTCGTGGTGCAACTAAAACCAACTTGATTTTTTCGTACAAACTTTTGCCTTCATTTTTTTTCTGTTTGTTGTCTGTTTGCAAAATGTTCTCCACAAAACCATCTTCCCGAAAATGAGCTACCATAATATTTGTTATGTGTTTAAACATTTTTCTATGTTGATCTTTTTTACAGCACATAGTTTAACGCAGTTCTTTTTGGGTTTTAGTTGTTTTATTTTCTTGGGTGTTGCAAAAAAAAAGTTAGCTTGCTAGAGAATTCGCTCGAATTCCTTGTGGCAAACGTTGTATTTTAAAAAAGTTTTTTGTTTCTGACTTTCTGTTGTTGGTTGTTGTGCTATCGTAAAGTAATAGTTTTATGCCACGATTTTGTTGGTTTAGTGAAGAATTTGCTGTTTGGCTTAAATTGAAATTACATTAAAACAAAAGCACTGAAATTGAATCAAATGCTGCGTATAAGAAATGTTAAATATCTATGACAACAAGGATGGGCAGTATTATTTTCTACTTAGATTTTATACATTATAATAAATCTCGATGCAAAGAGAACGAAATCGAAAAGTAGCAGCAAATGTTGTCCAGACAGAAAGAACATACACTTACTTAAAAAACTTAATTTCCCTTTGCACCCCATGAATGAGGTATAAGATAGCTTCTCGCATTGTTGTGAATTAACACGCTTTCTATTTTTAGATTCACAACTAACGGCACCTACTTGATTATCGACGAATGCCAACGTCACTGTTTTAAGAAACTCTTACTAGACTCGCCGATTGAATCGACGCTTAATACTGCGAAGTTGCTGTCAACATCGCACGGCCACGGCCGGTCCCTACACTTACTTATAAATAACACCCAAGCAGTGGAATATTTCATAGCAACTATGAAATTTAACCAACAAGTATAGATGTGTAATATTGTTTATCCTATAACTATACCATGATAACAAATGAATCCCTAGCAGGATATCAAGTTATTGGTAATAATACGATCTCATTCCCATTTTAATAAAACCTAAATATAAATTCCAATTAAATCTCCTGAGAGTTACAGGAACATTTCTCACATCCATTTTATTATCATACACACACGCTCACTTGTAAGTATATTTAAATAACTAAGATACACCATTACCATGGTCACCTCTGGTCGCCTTCGTTCCATTGACATTTATTGTTATCTACTTTATAACAAACTGAAAATTATTGAATTCCATTGCGAAAGTACTCAAACCGTAACATTTCACACTTGGAGTCATATTGCAATTTCTTTAAATTAAATACGAGACACTGTCTCATAGAGCCCCCCCCTCAATACAATATCCAATATTCATATGAACACTCATACGCACACAGCACAATATGCCTACGATACACAAATATACACATGAATTTGTTTATAACTGTGCAAATACATACGTACTTACATATTTATGCCTCACTTGGAAACAACAGCCAGCAATTGTCATTATGGTCTAGCGGTGGTTAAGGCATAGCAAGAAATTCATTTGGGTCGTTTTCTGACGCATTTACATACATATACACCGACACACTCACACACACACACATCGTTTGCATACGCAATTTCCTCCTATATAGAAAACAAATTATAATGGCAACCAGAAAGGAAAGAAAACCAATTAAATATGAAACCAACTGAGGAATGACTTTGGAATATGGAGACTACTACTCTCACAAGATCCAACCAGCCAGCTAACCAACCAACCGAGCAGCCACAAGAAAGAAGGAGGGCGAATCAAAATCCCAAACATATGTTTTAATATGCTCGGTTGGAGTAGTGATTCGTGCGAGGGTGGCAGGTAAAAGTTTTAAGCAGAAGTTAAATGAATTCAAATACTCGTATTCATATGGATTCGAAGTTATACATTTTCTTGTTGCAATTCAGAAATTGTTGTGTTCTATACCATTTTGGGTAAAATTTTTATAGGAAGCCAATTCAAAGTTTTGAAACCTTATTAAGACATAAGGACATATCAGAAATAAAGAAAGAAATTTAATAGACTTTCATTTTTCTTAACAACTTGTTCTAAAAGTCCCATATCAACCACATATCAAGTAAACAACCCATTTTTCAAAAAACGGACGTATAAACTTTTACCATAATACATACACAGTACAACACAAGAATTTGGGACTTAGTTCTGAGAACTGCACTTGAAGGTAGCCTCAAAAAGAAGAAGTTCTGCATCATTCCTTTTGTCAAGTTATATGCCATAATAATTTTATATTGATTTGACTATTACATATTTACGAGAAAAAAAGTACAATTCCTTAAATGAACATTAGTAAACAAACATTGGATTTACTAAGAACCCTGACCTTTGGCCTCTTTGGTGCACGGGAAATAATTGTCCGATTTTATTCAAATTTGCGTCATGTATTTTTTACATCATGTGGAATATCTCTTTCGGGATTTTTTAGATTTCCGAAAAAAATCGTCCATACATTTCGCTGCCGCACTACTCTATATATAAAACACAAAAACTGTTTCATTATAAATGCAATAACGCGAATATGGTTTTAGACCATGGCTGCGCATTTCATAGAACAATTGTAGTATGACCGTACAACAAAAATAATTGTTGGTACAACAAATTTATTTTACTTTTTAAAAGTACTATTGGTACAATAAAAGTACTTTTTGGTACAACAAAAGTACTTTTTCGTACACCAAAATTCTATTTTGTTACATAAATGTACTTTTTGGTAAAAACAATGTACTCTTTGGTACAATTAAAGTAATTTTTGGTACACAGAAAGTATTTTTTGGGACAGAAAAAGTACTTTCTATACAATAAATTTACTCTTTAATCCAATAAATGTACTTTTTGGTATACAAAAAGTATTATTTGCTATAATAAAAGTTCTTTTTGGGTAAAATAAATGGATTTTTTTGGTAAATACAATACAAATAAATACAAAATACTTTTTGGCACAATTAAAGTACTTTTTGGTATACTGAATGTACTTTTCGGTACAGTAAAAGTAATTTTCGGTACAATGAAAGCTCTGATCGGTACAATAAATGTACTATAAGGCACAATAGAATGTAACAATATAAGTACTTTACGATACAATAAAAGTAGTTATAGGCACAATAAAAGTACACATCAGATATCAGGGGTACTAGACTATAATACAAACGGGGGCTCGAAAAAAAAATTAAAAATGTTCGGGGTTAACAAGGGAGAAAATAGAATAAAAATACTGTCATTGTCCAAGCCACCCCTTCTTCTATCATTGCGTAAATTTTGGTAGATATAAAATGGTTAAATTGTAAGGGCCGATGTTGAATGTGGACCGCATCTAAACGTCAAGTTCATTTCCGCATTTCATTTGACATTGCTCAATTTCAGACTAACCAATTTGAACTATGAAAAGATAAACAATCGAGCAACGCGTTAAAGTTATTCAGGTTTATTATGAAAATGGCCGTTCAAATCAAAATGCATTTCGTGATTTTTTCGGTCAATTTTATCGTCCAAATGTGTGTACTATCGGAAAAATCGTGCAAAAATTTGAATAAACCGGGTCTGTAGGAGATGTGAAACCACCAGTGCATGTGCGTACAGCTCGTACTGCAGATAATATTGCTGCTATTCGCGATAGTGTGGCTGAAAAGCCGTCCACCTCGACTCGTCGTCACGCACCTCTCACGCTCGTCGTTGATGAACATTATGATGAACTCTTACAAGGTGCAATTGACTCACCTCAGTGGATTCGTCAATAAGCTGAATTGCCGCATTTGAACGAACGATAACCCAAGAGCGATTGTCGACAAACCAATAGCGGCATCATCGGACCTTATTTTTTCCAAAATGAGGCCGGTCGGGCAGTTACTGTGAATTGTGTTCGCTATCGCGAGATGATAACGAACTTTTTATGGCCCGAATTGGAAGATGTGGACGATATGTGGTTTCAACGAGACGGTGCTACTTGCCACACAGCTAACGAAACAATGGCACCTTTGCGCGACACATTCAATGGCCGTATTATCTCACGTGGTGGCGATGTCAATTGGCCGTGATTTGATCATGTGATTTGACACCGTTGGACTTCTTTCTTTGGTGTTATTTGAAAGAAAAGATGTACGTCGATAAGCCAACAACATTTTTATCATTATAAAAATAAATGACAATAATTTACTAAATAATTTGTATTTTAGTCAAAATCAACAACGGCCCTTAAAATTTAACCACCCTTTACTTCATATAGAAGTTATTTTATAATTTCGACTTTTGGAGGTAAGAAGGGAAGAAACCAGTATTGATATTATTACTAGGTTTCTAAAGTGGGCGGAATGGTACATTTGTATGGAAGTGCCTAGACTTCCAGTTTTTCTTCAAAACTTTGTCCTTTTATAGCTTTACTAAATATAGAATTTGGCAACGATCGCGTTGGGTGTATTAATATTACTACTTGATTGCTAAATTGGGCGGAATGTTACATTTGTATAGAGGGACCAGAAGAGGCGTTGCTACACTTCCAGTTTTTCTTCCAAAATTTTGTCCTGTTAAAGCTTTACTAAATATAGAATTTGAGCACGATCGCGTTGGGTGTATTGATATTATTACTCGATTTCTCAAGCCGTCGGAATGGTACATTTGTATGGCAGGAACCAGAAGGGGTGTGGCTAGACTTTCAGATTTTTTCTCCCAAACTTTATCCTGTTAAAGCTTCACTAAATACAGGATTTGGGCACGATCGCGTTGGTTGTATTGATATTATTATTCCATTTCTAAAGTGGGTGGAATGATGTATTTGTATGGGAGGTACCAGAAGGGGCGGGACCAAGTAGTCCATTTGCAATACTGTAAGTAGTTTTGGGGAAATATTAACTCGTGCAAAATTTCAAAACATATGGTTGCGGACAGCCAGACATGGCTTAAACGACTTAAAAAATCATGAATCGAATTTGGTGCAAAGAAAGCTGGGGTCTAAAATTACTCCTTCTATGTGTTACACTTTTGGGACCGGACGTGGCATAGTGGTTAGAACACGCGGCTACCATGCGGGAGATCCATGGTTCGATTACCGGCTCCATTCATCTACATTTTCTTTTTTCAACTTTCATTTCAACTTCGCAGTATAAGTGACGAGTCAATCGGCATCTCTAGTAAAAGCTTCTCAAAGAGTGACGTTCGCATTCATCGATAAACAAATGGTGCCGTTTGTTGCGAATCTAAATTAGAAAGCGTGTTAATTCATAACATCTCGAGAAGCTATCCCATTCCTCATTCATGGGGTGTAGAGGGAAATACATTTTTTTATGTGTAACACTTTTGGGTCGTATCGAATGATATATACCCTCGTGGAGGTTTTAACACTTAAGTTTTGTGATTTTGCTGATTAGATAGTTTGGCAACTATTGTGATAAAATAAATAAAATAATAATGGCACGGCACGGCCTAAAACTAATTGCCTTACTTTGACATAGAAAAATTTCAAGTAATTTTAGTTTAACAACAAAAAACCTTGTAAAGAAGCTTAAGCTTTGTGGTGAAAAAGGGAATCGTGGGGAAAGAATTTCCTCCATTTCTCATGTTTGAATATTAGCGGTCAAATTCAAACTACAATTGGTGCTGGACATTTTCGGCTGATATCTACTTCGCATGTACATGTTTGACATAATTGTAGATATATATACAGCTGTTGAAGTACCATTGTGCATCAGATCGTCACCAAGGGGTCTGAAGATGAACTCGTCATGGAGTTCGAAACGCGTCATCCTATGCGTGAATTTGACCAAAAAATATCGAACAATAAAAAAGAAAAAAAAAAAACACTTTTCTGATCGTAAGCCGAATTTGATGTATCATTTGATACACTTAACGTAAATTTAATATATAAAACACGATCGACTAAAAACTAACAAAACAAACACTTTAAAATAATAATCTCGAAAGTTGTCCTGAGTTTAAAAGCGATCTCCATAATGAAAATTTGACTTAAACCCTCCCGACACGTTTGTTTCCCACAAAAAAATTATTTTTCTTGAAAACTCAATTGACAAATTATAAAAATTATTTTAAACATACTAAATTTAGATGGTTGCTGCAATTCAATTCCATTTTACTATCAAAAACATATTTGTGGTCTCCCCCAAAAAAAAATTTTGCCTTGACCTACGTTTACAAATTCTTGGCTACTAGAATTGCGACTACTGCTACTACTGCTATATACATCTGCGTATATTATACTCTTACACAACACAAAGCGTCGAAGAAGCCAAAGATTTCCCAAGGCTACGTAATGTAATACAATTTCATACTTGCAGCGCCTTCATAAAGGAAAAGACACGTCCATCGTGCACATGTATTGAAGGCTACAGTGGCGACGAGAAGATGATGACGGCGACAACTTCGACGATGACGACAACGATAAGTTCGAGGATATAAATTGCGGCTAGAGTGTGAGAAAGTCTGGCCACAGTGTCCTCTGTTTGTTTTTTTTCGGCGTGCCAGCTGAAAATATTCCTCTTATTCCATGATAAACCAACATGGAAAAGGATGTAATAAATGAGTCCAAAAGCCACAGGAAAAAAAAAACTTTGCTTTACTCTCTATGAGTAGAGTGCGACAGTAGAAAACTTTATTTATGATTGCACTCATACATATGTAAATACATACATGAACTTACACTATGACCACAAAAAAGGACATAGAAAACGTTAAAGTGTGTAGGTGTGTGCAAGTGCTTCAACACACACACACACACAGGCAGTAAAAGAGAACAAGCCAAGCGTAAATGCTCCATGTGACGGAACTTTAAAATTGGCCATGATGTGCACTGGGAATTCACTAGAGTACTGTAGCACCACATACTATACACTAGGAGTACTTTTGGCTTCATTCTTCAATTCATTTCATCATAGACTATGCATGCAAATATCGACTAATGTGTGAGGGAGTGTGTGTGTGTGGGGCTAAGTGTTTGAATTTCATATTTCAGGTATTCATTGAATGTTCCCGTTTAAGTTAAATGGCACGTACAACCGACAACTCAACTTCTGCTGCAGCTGCTTTGAATAGAAACATGGAATTTAAATGCGACACTTAGACTACTTTTGCATATGGATGTGGTGTGGTGAGAGTGCTGACGGTGGTGATGGTGTTGTCCTTACAAACACACCATTGCAGTATTAGTAGAAGCATACGCAGGTACATGAGTCCAAGTATTCAAATCGCATAGTAAACTTTTCATTGCGTCTAATTGAATTACAATAACAACAACAGAGGATTGTAAATGTGGGAGTTAGTGTGACTACTACTACTGGTGTTACTTGATGATTGAATTATTAACCTTTAGAGAAGTTATTTAGGTATAGTAAGTGAGCTGAGAGATTTATATAATGATGTATGCTATTCTGTGTAATTTAGCGTTATTGGGAATGCATTTTTAGTTAGAAATCAAAATTTTAATAATACTATACTAGAAGTTGAGAATATAATTGCGTTAGTTGCTTTTATAAATGTTCCAGTTGTGATACATCTTTTATAGATATCCAGATTATATCATATTTCAACAATCCAAAGTGTTTTCTGTTTTCTGGATGCATTTGGCAGCAAAGTTCGTGATCCAACAAAAACATGGGCGGGATCTGATCAGTAGGCGTGGTATAAAACTTGAACGGCTGTATCTCGTAAACTATAAGAGGTATAAAGATGATATTTGGTATGTGTTATTGGTACACTATGAATTACAGCCAAGGTGGAAGTGGGCTGTGCCAAGCCCCATTTAATAGAAACCGTTATAACAGTCATAATAATAGTTCGATCCTCCTGAAAATTTCACAGTATAGCAGAGATATAACCAAACCATTTGGAATCAAGTTGGCAAAAAGAGATGAGGCGCGTCCCACACACGTCAATATTTGACTATTCCATATTTGCGAGAAAAAAAACTTACAATTCCTTAATTGAACATTGGTAAAAACCAGTAAGAAAGTGAAATATAAAATTTTATAGTATTTTGATATTATTACTTCATCTCTAAAATGAGCGAAATTGTACATATGTTTGGGATTTACCAGATGGCGCATTGCTAGACTTCCAGTTTTTTACTCCAAACCTTTATCCTGCTATAGCTTTACTAAATACAGAATTTAAGCACAATCACGTTGGGTGTATTGATATTATTACTCGATTTATAAAGTGGGCGGAGTGGTAGAGTTGTATGGGAGGTACCAGAAGGGGTGTGGCCATGTAGCCCATTTGCAATACCGTAAGTAAATATTAGCTTGTGCAAAATTTCAAAACATTGTGTTGCGTCATTCGGAAGTTATCGTGCGACAGACAGACAGACGGACTTGGCTCAAACGACTTAAAAAGTCATGAATCGAATTTGGTTCAAAGAAACCTAGGGTCTAAAGTGACTCCTTGTATGTGTAACACTTTTGGGTCGTATCAAATGATATATACACTTCTACCTGTAGGATGAGGGTATAAATATAGGATTTAATAAGAACCTGACCTTTGGCCTCTTAAAGCATTTATTATAATTAATATTAACTTATTTTCAGTGAAAAAAATAATATAACCCCATTTTCCCCTGAACTGATATTTCAATCATATTAAAGGTGGGAAAGTTTTCTTTCGATTATAAGAAAACAACTCTCGGAAATTTTTAAAAAGGAAAAATTTGATGAAAATCTTGGGTTGTGATGGTAAGCTGTGGGCGTGACTGATTTTGAGAATATAATTGTCATGCAGCTGTTGTTTATTCCTCAAAGTGTATGCACCAATTTGAACTCTTTTGCTTAAATAGGAAATGTTTTATGCAAAGAAATCGATTTTACAAAACCCATTACTGTTGTATGGGCAATTGGAGATGGTCGTGACCGATTTTTATAAAACTTGGCATGCATCTGTTGTTTATTCCAAATTTGTACACTTTTGCTTTGATAGGAAAAGTTCTATGCGAAAAAAGGATTTGGATTATATGAGCAGTGGACGGTGGGCATGGCCGATTTTGATGAAATTCAAATATTTATACCCTCAACCTACGTGCAGGTGGGTATACAACATTTGATACGATCCAAAAGTGTACACATAGTAGGAGTCACTTTAGACCCTAGGTTTCTTTGAACCAAATTCGATTCATGACTTTTGAAGTCATTTGAGCCATGTCCGTCTGTCTTTTTGTCCGTCCGGCTGGTACGCACGATAACTTTCGTAAGACGCAACCAATTGTTTTGTAACTTTGCACTGGTAAATATTTCCCGAAAACTACTTACGGTATTGCTAATGGGCAACATGGCCACGCCCCTGCTGGTACCTCCCATGCAAATGTACCATTCCGCCCACTTTAGAAATCGAGTAATAATATTAACACACCCAACGCAATCGTGCCCAAATTCTGTTTTTAGTATAGTTATTGCAGGGTAAAGTTTTGGAGAAAAAACTGGAAGTCTAGCCACGCCCCTTCTGGTACCTCCCATACGAATGTACCACTCCGCCCATTTTGGAAACTAAATAATAATATTAATACACCTAATGGGTGAGGGTATTTATCAGTCAGTTCTCCTGACTGAAATTTCTGTACTGGTTTTCTTAATCAAACAATATAATGCGCTTTTAATGATGCAGGTCTACTCCTTATAGTTATTGCACAAGAATGTATGAAGCCTTCCCACGGTGCGTAATTCCAGCCCAAATTTAAATAAAATTATCTTTAAAACTTTAATGTCAGAGACTGTTCCTTTGAGTTATAGTACAGCTCCGACATCTACATTTAGTTTAAGTGTTTTATTTAAAATTAAAAACAACATTTCTAAATGAATCACTCTTAATTAAATAAAACAATTTGCTTAGATAGGACAAGTTTAAAGAAAAAAATCGATTTGAATTATATGAGCGGTGGAAGGTGGGCGTCGATGATTTTGGTGAAATTCAACTTATTTTCGTAATTTTGTCAATATAATGCTCAAAACCAATTTGTAATGATCTAGGGTAATTCCTTGTAGTTTTTGCACAAAAATGTATACAAACATCCCGCTGTGCGTAGTTACAGTTAACATTTAAATGAAATTATCTTTAAAAAATTAACGTCGGAGACTGTACCTTCGAGTTATAGTACAGATTCCGATACCTATCTAGTTAATGTGTTTTATTTGAAATTAAAAACAACATTTCTTAATGAATCACCCTTTGTTGAATATAGCAATTTGCTCAGATGGAAAAGTTTTATGCGAAAAAAAATCGATTTGGATTGTATGAGTGGTGAAAGGTGGGCGTGGTCGATTTTGTTGAAATTTCATTATTTTTTTATTAATTTATCAATATTATGGACAACAACAACTTTCAAAAATCTAGGGTCATTCCTTATAGTTTTTGCACAAAAATATATTCAAACATCCCACTGTGCGTAGTTTCAGCCAAAATTTTAATAATATTATCTTTAACAAATTAATTTCAGAGACAGTTCCTTTGAGTTATAGTACCGTTTTGGACATCCAAGAAAGTATAAGTGTTTTATTTGAAGTTAAAAACAAAACTTCTAAATGAATCACTCTTTATTAAATATAACAATTTGCTTAGATAGAAAAAGTTTTATGTAAAAAAACCGGTTGGACTATATGAGCGGTGGGTAGTGGGCGTGACTAATTTGATGGAAATCCATTTTTTTTTCATTGAGTCAATATAATGCTCGACCAACTTTCAATGATCTACGATCAGTCCTTATAGTTTTTGCACAAAGTTTATAAAGCCATCGCACTGTGCAAAGTTTCGGCCAAAATGTACATGAAATTATCTCTAAAAATTAAATGTCAGATTTGGTTCTTTCAGGTCATAATAAAGATTCCAACATCCAGTTCTAGTTTAAATGTTATATTATAAATTAAAAACCAAACTTGTAAGTGAATCACCCTTTATGAAATGTATCAATTTTTGGTCATCAAAATACAGTATAAAATATTAATAGAACATTTAAATCATTTTTTGTTTTCGTTAAAAAATAACACAACAAGTTGAGATGGTGGATTCACTATTGTTTGGTAATTAATTACACAGTACAACACATGATTTTGGGACTCAATACTGAGAACTGCACGTGAAAGAAGCCCGAATAATAAGAAGTTTTGCATCATTCGTTTTGTCAAATTACATGCCATAATAATTTAAAATTTAAAAAACTAAAAATTACAATTCCTTTAATCTGTTCATATAACGTTTCCCTACATAAGCAACAGTTTCACTTTTCCATTCATCAAATGATTTTGAACTGGGTTTATTTTGTAGCAATTACAGTAAATCTGTTGTACTCCGTGGCGTATGATTTACGTGGAATATCACTTATGATAATCATACACCACCATATAGTATTTATGTTATGTCAAACAAAAGAGTCTAAAACGTAACAAATTTCCCTACACGATACTTAATAACTATAAATCGATATTAAATTATTATGGCATGTATCTTGACAAAACGAATGATGCAGAACTTCTACTTTTTGGGGCTACTTTCATGTGCAGTTCTCAGAATTGAGTCCCAAAATCATGTGTTGTACAGTGTAATTAATTGCCAAACAATAGTGAATATAAATAAGATAACAGCTTGACAGGAGTCATGCACCATCGGTAAAAAAGGACTAATGAATAAAAAACCTCTAAATGAATCACAAGTTACCTTACTTTGTATTTAAAAAAGTGATCCTTTTTAAAACTATTGTTTCGCTTACTGCTACTTTTGATCCACACTGTAGATGTAGAAATCAAGTATGTACTCCAAAACTAATATATGATGGCTTACATGTCAAATATACACATTAATCTAAATCTTGATATTCTTTTAGTTCAACAAAATGTATTTGTCACAACAAAATCCCTTAACAGCTAAGCTTGCAGCTAAATAGTTTTAGTAAATCTTCATTAACAAAACCATAAGTTTTCCGGAATTCTCTAGAAAAAAAACAAAACCGAAAATAAATGCAATCCTTAAAACTTTGTCCACATTATTTTGCTATAGATCTTCTCCTCCTTCTTATTCGCACAGCTACGACATCAGTTTCGTTTCCTCCACAGACAAATTTATGATGTCTGCAAAATGTTAGATAAACTTTAAAATGATCCCCTGGCGGTTCTAAATGTGAATTCGTAGCTGTATCTCGTTTCAAAACTCCTATTTCACAAAACATTAGTAAACTAATAATGCAAGGATACGGCTATAAATCTCCTGCCAAAAACTACAAATGTAGTTGTAGAATATATATACATACATACATACATACATATAGTATAAAGGCATAGCCAAGAACCGTAGCAGGAAAAACACTAGAGCACACACACACACGCGCAGCTGCACTAAAGCGGCAATTCGAAAGCATATGAAAACATCAACAAATGCTAACAGAAACATTTTGCATCTTTATGGATTTGAAGATATGATTGCGTTTGCATGTGACCATATGCGTGAGTTTGTGTGTTCATAGGGATATATGCAGATTCGGAAGAATGAGACTTATGGAAATGGATATTTTGCAAATCCCATATTAAACGTTTTGAAGGATGCTCACAAAAAAAAAACACACAAAAACACTAAGAACGTAGAACAGAGCCATAAAATTGTTGCTACTAACTTGCCGTTGCTAGTGTGTTGTTTTTTTTTTTGGGTACTTTTATAAACGAACTTCATATGATCTCCAAAGTGCACGTATGTGTTTTTGTTTGTGGTTCTTTAAATGCTAGTGTGTGTGTTTGCGTTGAGTATTAAAAAGATTTATGAATTGAAATGACATGAAATGCTACAGTGCGCTCATATGCCCCAGCAAGGGTGGAGAATCTAACTGTGAAGTGAAACAGACATAAAATATATTAAAACAAAAATCTTATTAAGACATATTGTAGTTGTACATTGATAACTGTTAATACAGATTATATAAAAGTCGACTTTACACCTAAGACAAGTGACAAGTTTCTAATGTTTTATTACAAATATTTTTCTGTGTGGACAAGGGAGGAAGGGAGGGAAGGTTGGTCATGGTAACCATAGAAAGGGTAAGTTATATTCGAAACAATTAAAATCCTAATGTTCGCTTCGGGGGATAATGTCCGTAGACTGTTGGTCACTTACGCCAGACAGCTATGAGGATTATGTTCCCATCGGGCATATTCAGGGCGTAAAGGCATGCCTACCTGCTTTCATGCCTGGAAAGACCAGATATTTGCGGCTTCAAGCGGATCAATCTATTCTGGTAGTCTTCTAGAGAAAAATACTTGGCAAAATATTTGGATACATCGTCGTTTACGGTGAATACCGTTGTTGAATGAACCGTGACCTGAATGAGCTGTATAACGTCAACGACGTAGTTGAGCGCTGCTGCCAAATAAAAAGAAGGATACTATTGTCGCTGAGATATATTTTCTCTGTTCAAAGTATCGACAATCATTAAGTAAGGTGCGTTTGACTACCTATGTTGGCCTAGTGTGTTTGAAAGATTGAGTGAACTTGGCTGTTAGGAAATTGAACTCTGGATAAGTTACTTTTCTGGTAGGCGTTAATGTGTTGTGGGTGTAAATGATACTGTGTGTTTGGCTGTCCGCAGGGTTCAATATGTGGTCCATTTATATTGAATCTCATGCTGGACCCACTATTGCGGCAGTTAGGTACCTTAGGAGACAGCACAAGGAGTAAGACAGGCGAGACAGCTATTTAAGCGAAAAAACGTTAAATGAAGGAACGGGAGAACGAGGATATAGAGCGATATAGGGATAGAGGTGAGGAAATTTTACCAGAAAGTAAAAGCAAAAGGCTACTATAATGGGCTTCTCTCCTGTAAGGACAAGGATGGAATTCTGGTTACAGATACGCAGAGTGTGCTGCATATAGGAGAGAACACTTCCAGCATCTACTGGTAGCAGAAGGCAGCGCACGTGAAGGTATCACGCCAATTGTCGACGACGGCTTAGATTTCCCACCAACAAGTCAAGCTGAGGTAAGAAGAGCAATATCGCCGCAGAAAAACAATAAAGCAACCGGTGCCAACGGTCTTCAGGCAGAGCTCTTCAAGTCCGGTGGCGAGGAGCTGATAACGAGCATGCAACAGCTCCTGCGCACTGTTTGGCTTAAAGAGTGCATGCCCGACGATTGGAATTTAAGTCCTGTGCTGAAAAAAGGTGATCCAAGTATGTGCTCCAACTACCGCGGGATCAGCCTTTTACCCATCGCATATAAGGCGACGAGTGTGCTATGTGAAGACTAAAGAAAGTGTTATCCAAACTAATCGGGCCTTATCAGTGGGCTTTAAACCTTGTATATCAATAACTGACCAGATATTCACACTTCGGCAAATCCTGGAAAGACCCAAGACCCAAGAAAATGGGTCTAACAGTGAACGAGGACAAAACGAAGTTATTAGCTTCAACGAACAAAGAATCTACTCGTTTGGGAAACTACATGAACGTTGGCAACTATAATTTCGAGGTGGTAGATTATTGTATTTTCCTAGGCTCCGCCATCAACAAAACAAATAATGTCAGCCTCGAAATCCGGAGAAGAATCCAACTTGCTTATAAATGCTACTACGGACTAAGCAAGCGATTCCATGACAGAGCCCTCTCTCGACGAACAAAAATCAAGCTATACCAGATACTGGTTCTACCTGTTTTAATGTATAGTTCAGAATCCTGGGTTATGACACAAGCGGCTGAAACGGTTCTGGCAGTATTTGAGAGAAAAATACTCCGTAAATTATATGGGCTCATCATCGTTAACGGAGAGTATCGGCGTCGTATGAACCATAAGCTGTACGAGCTGTACACTGCCGTTGACGTGGTCAGACGCATTAAGGTGCAGCAGTTGCGTTGGCAAGGTCTTGTTGTACGCATGGACGAAAATGCTCCAGCTCGAAAAGTCTTCGACAATGAACTCAATGGACGGCGCAGAAGAGGGCGACCAAAACTCCGTTGGAAAGACCAGGTTACTGATAACCTTACAGAACTTGGTGTGACTAACTGAAGAAGAAGCGCAAAAGATCGAGGCGCTTATAATATTTTTCTACGTGCGGTATATAATCCACTGGGATTGCAAAGAAGTACAAGCTAAGTAAGTAAGTAAGGTACCTTAGTGCAAGGTATGTGCGTTTGCTGATGACTTGCTCATCATGGTTGTAGGCCAGTCTCGCTCTGCTGTGGAGGAGCTAGCTAGGATAGCAGCGTCCTCGAATGGGGCAGGAAAGTTGGAGATAGTGTGGCGATGATGTTGCTGAAAGACAAGTTGTCTGTTGGTCGGCCTCCGGTTGTCACGGTTGATGGGGTCTAGCTCAAGTATACTACTTTGGTAAAGTATTTGGGCGTGATGGTGAGCGAAAGGGTGAACTTCCTTCTACATTTGGATAGGGTTTATATCAAGCTGACTGGTTTGGTAGGCGCATCCTCAGGTTGATGAGGTCTGACTGGTATCTGAGCAGTACGTACCATTAATGGTGGCTTATTCATGGCATGTGCCTCTTATGGGGAAGTAGTAAAGTTTGTTCATGGTCGTAGGACAATATCGGCATGCCAGCGAGTCGTTCTGCTGGCATGTTTACCCGTGTGCCGCACAGTGTCGATGGATGCTCTGCAGGTACTTATGGGTGCCCCTCCTCTTGATCTCGAGTGTAGTCGCCTCGGCGTTTACTTCAAGGTCCGTAGGGGTTTGGCCTTGCAGTCCGAATATGTAAAAATTCCAAGTCTGCTCTCAGCGAAAGGCGACCGAAGTATGGTTCATTAAATCACAAATCACCAGTGGGGATCAGGAGCCCCGGGACATTGTCGTTTGTGTAGGCCTACTTGAAGGATGGCTGTGGTAAAAACTGGCAACCGCGTCGATTGTATGCAACTTAGTGCTAAAATTTCGTGAGAGTGACCAAAAGAGTACAACTCAATCCAAGAACAAGAACTTGCATTCGGCCTTAACAGCTCGGTATTCACGTGGCAGCTTGATGAGAATTTTGCACTATAATCTTGGATTATTCAAGGATATTTCTAGCTGTTACAAACGGTATAATTTATAAATCTTAAAATTTCTTCACTCCACTGTAGAAAAAGACATAAAAATTATAGTTTTTCCACTTCCACTTAAAGAAATTGCCTTTTTTAACAATTCTTTCAATGCATCTCATTTGCAACGAAAGAAACACAAAAAAAACACAAAAAACGCTCCTCTTAAATTAACGAAATGAAATACCTGCGACAATGATGTAAAGAATGAAATAAAGTTTATTAAACTGTTATTGTGTAAACTTAATAAAGGAGCGTAATTTCTCCATTACAGCTGTTACAAGAATCCAAAAAAAAAATAAACTAAGGCAGCTACAAAACGAGGTACATAAAAATACTCTCAGTTAGTATGTATGAGCAATACAGGGAGAGGGAAAAATTAATTCACATTTTTTTTCTTTGATTTCGAACATTGTACTTAAAAGTTTTATTTTTCATTGCTGTCCTTCTTCATTTTGTTGGATTGGCAGGGACTATTTTTTTTTTTAGTTCGCTCTTCATCAAAATGTAGTGTACTTAATTCAACTTTTCCACAGTCATTGTAGTTGTCGTAGTTGTTGCCCGAAACGAAAGTTCCTCATTATGTCCTGTTACAATTAGTGCTGGTGGTAGTTGTTGTTGTTGTCGTCGTTGGTTTTGTATCTACTTTAATTTTCATGTGATTTCATCATCATTTTACATTAAGAGAAAAGTCAACCGCTTTTTGGTGATGATTTTGTGCTATTTTTATGGTGATGGCATTTTAAAGTATCTCCCGCCGCCCCTCCGATGTTTGGTCTGTTTTGTAAATGAGGTTTGGCAGGGGTTGAGGACAATGGTTAGAGAGAGAAAGATTGTGGTAAAAATTAGTTGTTTATAATATATTTCACAAAGACATTCACGGACGGACCTTAATGCATAAATAATTAAATGTAATTTTTACCAAATATACCATTACTGTGATGAACTTAAAGAGCAGTAATGGTTGTATAGAATGGTTGTTATCTTTAAAATACCAGAAGGTATCTCATATCCTATCCTATCTTATCATATCCTATTAATATCACAGTACAACATTTTTCAGCTCATTGACTTAATTCTGAGAACTGCATGTGAAAGTAGCCCCAAAAAGTAGAAGTTCTGCATCATTCGTTTTGTCAAGTTACATGCCATGCGATTTGAAGTTAGTAAGTATCGTATAGGGGAATTTCTCACGTTTTAGGCTCTTTTGTTTGACGTAACATAAATACTATATGGTGGCGTATGATTATCATAAGTAATATTCCACGTAAATCGTACACCACGGAGTACAACAGTTTTATTGTAACTGCTACAAAATCATTTGATGAATAGAAAAGTGAAACTGTTGCTTATGTAGGGAAACGTTAAATAAACAGATTAAAGGAATTGTAATTCTTAATTTTCTCGAGTTATGTCAAACAAAAGAGCCTAAAACGTGACAAATTCCCCTATACGATACTTACTTACTTCAAATCGATATTAAATTATTATAGGCATGTAACTTGACAAAACGAATGACGGAGAACTTCTTCTTTTTGGGGCTACTTTCACGTGCAGTTCTCAGAATTGAGTCCCAAAATCATGTGTTGTACTTATATTATAAATGTGAATGTTTGTATGTTTGTTTGTTTCGCCTAAACGGCTGAACCGATTTCAATGATATTTGAAAGACAGTGATAAAATTTGATACACAGATAGTTCTCGGCAACACAAATATGAATATGCGGACAAAATTTTAATTTTGGACCAGTGGGCGGAGTCGGCGTGGCAAAAGAGCTAGGGACAAAATTTGATACACAGTTAGTGCTCGGCAACATGAATAAGAATATGCAGACGAAATTTTAATTTTGGATCAGTGGGCGGAGAAGGTGTGGCAAAACTGTATTTTAGCCCCAGAGAGATAAAATTTGGTACACAAATAGTACTCGACAACACGAATATGAATATGCAGACGACATTTTAATTTTGGATAATTGTCTGAAGGGGGCGTGACAAAACTATATTTTAGTCCTAGAGAGATAAAATTTGATACATAGATAGTATTCGGCAACACGAACATGAAAATGCAGACGAAATTTTAATTTTGGCTAGATGGGCGGAGTGGCCATGGCCAATTTGTTTTCCATTCCTGGAGAGATAAAATTTGATACCCTGATAGTACCCTACAACACAATTATGAATGCACAGATGCAATTTTTAATTTGGGTCAGTGGGCGGAGTGGGCGTAATAAAACTATATTTTAATCCTATAGAGATAAAATTTGGAACACAAATAGTACTCGACAATACGAATATAAATATGCAAACGAAATTTTAATTTTGAACCAGTGGGCGGATTGGGAGTGGCAACTCATATTTTTAGAGCTAGGGAGATAAAATTTGATAGATAAATAGTACTCGACAATACGAATATGATAATGCACACGAAACTTATATTTTGTATCAGTGGGCGGAGTGGGCGTGTCAAAAATTTATTTTAGACCTAGAGATATAAAATTTAGTACACTGATAGTACTAGCCAACACTAGTAAGAATATGCAGACAACATTTTAATTTTGGATAAGTGGGCGGATTGGGCATCGCCAAATTTTTTTTCAGTCCTAGAGAGATAAAATTTGATACCCTGATACCTTGAGTACTCTGCAACACAATTATGAATGTACAAAAGCATCATGAATATGCAGACGACATTTGGATTTTGGATCAATGGATCAGTGTCTACGGAAGTAGACATCATTTTTATTTTCGGTCAGTGATCGGATGAGAGCGTATTAAAATAGTTGTTGGGGTTAAAGAGATAAAATTTGACATTCAGGTAGTAATGGACAGGTTTTATGTGTCAAAAGTGTTGTAACCCTAAAAATTTTTTTACACAGATACTGCAGCTATTCATATAAGGACGAATACTTTATTTTCGAATAATGAGCGAAAGGAGCGTGGCAAACCAGATTTTACCTCTAAATCAATATTTAGAAATTTGATACACAGGTAGTTTTTGGCACTACGGATGGGGACGTGAGGAACTTCATGGCATTATATTTGTATACAAATAATTATAAAAAAAAAATTAAATAAAAATTTGCAGACAAAATTTCATATTTCGAAAAGTGAGCTGAGGGTGGGTTTGAAGTAAGCAAGCCCGTCATATTGGTTTTGAGCTTAGGACACGTTCCCAAAGTAATCTAATATGTCAGCACTTACAACTGTGAGGAAATTTCGGGAGATATATTTTTATTAAGTTATTTTTTAGCAGTCATCTACATATTTCTTTCATTGCCGGCCCCTAGATAATGTTGACAGTAACATCGCGAGATAATCGGCATGTCTGGTAAAAGCTTTTCAAACAGTGACGTTCACATTCGTCGATAAACAAGTAGTTGCCGTTTGTTGTGAATCTAAAATAGAATTCGTGTTAAATCACAACAACGCGAGAAGCATCATACCTCATTCATGAAGTGTAAAGGGAAATTAAGTTTTTTTTATGTTATTAAAATGTCTCTGCGTAAATATCGGGAAGTCATTTTACTATCTCTTTAATGTCTACTTGTAATGATTAAATCATCTCTCAGAAACTTTAGGCCTTATTCATAATAATTTATAGGAGGTTCACAGAACGATTTTACTATGAAAATTTGACTTATAAACCTTTGACAAATGTTAATGAATACGGCTGTTAGTAACACAATGCAACAAATTTTTCATCCCGCCTTCTAAATAGTTGATCCTTATGTAAAATTTCATGCTGAATTTAAATGTGATATGTGAAAAGTAGAACGGTTTTTGAGATATGGTCAAATTTCCATTTTTAGTGTTTTGAAAAAAGGTAGGTCTACTAAAATGAAATTTTCTCTGGTTTTAGTTCACCGATGTAGGCAAACTGTGACGAAAATAAAAAATAAGCAAATTATTTCTAAAACTACTACTCTCAAGAAGAGGTAGGTGTACTTAACCCATTAGTGACGACTGTTACCATATGGTAACGTCGACAGCATTAGATATTGCACGCAATAAAATAAACATAAGAATAAATGTCAAGAATTTTCTTTTTTGATTTCATGAAAGCATGCTTTGATCCTTTATTTTTGATTTACCGCTATGCGACCAGACGTCAGTAGCGAGCGTGGGGGATCATTTAAAATAGGTGTTTTTCACATGTGCGCAAAACTGCAATATGGAAGGATATAAAAAGTCACTCCATATTAAGAATATTTTTTGGTTGTTTAAAGACTGATATATTAAAGACTTTTAGTTGTTGTTATTTGAGAAGAATATGAAATAGCATAAAAACGTATTGCATCAATTATTTAGTACTTGGCTCCTTTTATTTAACTGTTTGAAAGCAGTTACCATATGGTCACAGTCGTCATAACGCTAGTAAAAATGTATATTTTTCTGAAATTTTTCGACTTACTTTTTTTATGTAAAATTCGTTTTTTAACTAATTTATATGTAGTACTGACAAAATCTTTTAAAAATTCCCTTTATTTCGCTCTCGTCATTAAAGGGTTAATTGTGAATGTAGCGTTTATTCTTCATCCGATTTTGTTGACCAAGGGCAAAAAATATTCGTAAGATATTATTCTATCAAGTAGTTGACTGAAACCGGAGTAATTTTTACGGCAACACGGAAAGAAACTTAACGAAAGGCAGCGAAAACTTAGAAAAATCGTCTAAATTTTTACGAAAATCTAACTTTGAAGTGCCATAACTTCGTTATTTATGATTGGATTTTAAGAGAAAATTGCATTACCTACTTTTTTTCAAAACACTAAAAATGGAAATTTGACGATATCTCAAAAACTGTTTTACTTTCCACATATCTGTGAGCAGATTTGAATACAATGTGAAATTTAACATTAAAATCAATTATTAAATGTCCCAGATACAGAAACTTTTGAAATTTTGTGACATAGTGTAATAATTGTATTTTTTTAAAGTACTTTTCTTTTTTTAAACATTATTTTTTTTATTTTTTTAATTTATTTTAAACTTTATTTATTTATTGCAAACTAATTTAACTTGTCTGGCCACTGACCTCCACCAATTCCCCTACAATTTATTTTTTACTTATCTCTCCTTCCCATTTCTTCATTCTTCTCATACTCAGAGTTCGTTTGCTAGCTGTTTTTGTATTTCCTGTTTTAATTTTTAACTATTTCATTACAATTTTCTCGGTCTGAGTTTTTCTTTTGTTTTTTTTGCTTTCTTGTTTTCTTTACTTTCAATTTGCTTTACTGCCTTCTTCCTGGATTTCCTTAATAAATTCGTACACTGGCAGCTGCAACAAAAGCGCGCAGAAGGGTACACGAAGACCAAGGGTGATCCGGGTAAAATATGGCAGGATGATGGTTAACATGGATGAGAGTATTTGTAAACATTAACTTTAGTTTTGTAAATTTTCTTTAACTTTAATTGTCCTCAAGTGGATACTAGTAACTAAACTATAGTAACTACTAGAACAACTTGCAGGACTTGTGTAATATCCACCAACCACTGCAGCAGCTGTATAAGGATCTTTGGCTATAGTTGCCAACCTATTTTTTACGTTGTTTGTGTTGTTTTAATTGTAATCATAATCATCATCATCACCAGGTTCAGTTTCTTGAAGAGTCCACCTCAAGTTTGTTGGGCTTAAGAAATCCTTGAGTCCAACAAACTCTTGGCAAAGTTTACGTTCGCTCTCTGCACTAGTACTTGCAGGGCAACAGGAGGCCACACTAACAATGTACTTATTTTATTATGTGATGGCAAAGACACAAGAAGGAAACTTAACAACATTTTGTGGAATGATGGACATTCCAACCATTATGTGTGTACTTTGCCACCCACTACCAAGTTTGCCATTGTGGCAGTAACTACTGGGTATTGTTGTAGTTACTACACTACTACTTACTTCCTGGTTTTCCTGCACTTGTAATTGTGATTTGTTTAAATATTTCATGTAATTCAAAGTTGTGTGTGAAGTGTCCTTAATTGGATTTTGGCAGCGGCAAGGAAACAGAGAGCGGCAAGGAGGCGAGAGTGCATGCAGTCAAGTGGAATGTGAATTTTTGAATTTTAAGAAGAGTACTTTAACATATTTTTTGCTTGTTTTTGAGGAGACAGTTGTGGTAAGGTGTAAATCCTATGAGGTTATGTTGAAATTTGCATAAAAGATTGTGGCAGGCAACAACAATGTGTTAAAAATGCATTCAGTAAAGATTTAATCAGATGTACTAGCTCTCTAAAGAGCTATAACATTTTTAAGGTACTAGAGAGGAAAAGAATTAAATGAAGTAAATAACACACTGCACATTGTTGAGATGAAGTAAAATGAAGGTAAAAAATGATTGTTGTTACAAATTTTTCTTAAGTAAAAGGTGATTCATTTAGAGGTATTCCTTATAATTTTTAATATAACACTAAAATAGATTTGGATGTCGGAATCTGTATTATGATGCAAGAGAATACACTCTGACATTTATTTATTAAAGTTAATTTCATTCAAAAAAAACGCCGTATGAGATATACACGTAAGGTTCAATTTGTATCATTCTTTTGAGCTCTCTAAAAAGCTATAGCATAAAAATTATTGAGGCAAGCAGTTAAGTGAAATAAATACATTGCATATTGTTAAAAATATGTAATACAATGGCAAAACTTCAAAAAATGTTCATAGGTGTAAGGTGATTCTTTTAGAGGTTTCCTTTTTAATTTATAATAAAACACTTAAAACAGAATAAGATGCCAGTAATTTTATTATAACTTGAAAGAATAATGGCTGTCATTTACTTTTTAAAGGTAACTTTATTCAAATGTTGACCGCGACCACCATAGGTGATCTTTTCGTTAAGTCCAACTTTTGATCATCATCTAAAGAGCTATAGCATTTCAAAGGTAGTATACAAATTTACCTATCTATCCTCTATCTTCAACCCTTAAGGTTCAATAGTTTTTATTTTTTAATTATTTTTAAGAAATCAGCTACTGCCGCTCCCATGGTGCCTCCTAGAGAGGTTAAATGTATGACTCCACTAATTCCCCCCAATAACATTATTCCAAACATACTCTACCCCGATCTTCACTTCCCATACAGGAGTCAAATGTATGACGGACCCCCAATACTTTAGCAACCCCAACAGTTTCTCAGAACATATCAACCCTTATGGTGGTCCCAATACAATTTTTTGTATTTTTTTTTTACTTTTTAAGAAATCAGCTACAGCCGCAACCAATATGCCTTCTAGAGAGGTTAAATGTAAGACCAACCCCAACTAATTTTTCCCTCCTTACAAACATACCTAGCCCCTATTTTCAACCCTTAAGGTTTTCCCCATGCAATTTGTTTTATTTTTAAGATATCAGCTACTGCCGCTCCCTTGGTGCCTCCTAAAGAGGTAAAAAAATAAGACCAATCTCCATTAAGTCCCCCTTCTAACAATTTTTTCAAGCATGCCTACCCCCTATCCCTTCATCCCCTAAGGGAGCTGCCTTACAAAAATCAAATTTATATAAAATTTGCTCCCACGGCTCTAACTGCCCCAAAGGTGCCCCTAGAGGGGTCTATTTTTGTAGATGTAATGGCAGAACCTCTTCGAGTTGCTCATAAGCCAAAATGCCGCAGTTGTGTTATTTAAGCCAGAAAATTGTATTGTCACCGAACCAAAAACAGTTAAAAAATGCGGATCTTCATTGAGTTGCATGGCCCATTGACTGAAATTAAAGTGCAAACTTAAATCTGGTGGTAAATCTGTAGACCAAGATCTTTGCGTAAAATCCTCTAAATCGTTGCTTACAAGAATCTAAGATGCTGTTCACAGCGTCGAATCGATTGGTCACGGTGTGCAGCCGTACTCTTCGCTCCAGCCGCAATATTCTCCTCACTACGGACTGGTTGTGATCTTTTTGGTTGTGTATCTCAGTGTAACGTATGAGAAAAACATTTTTTACAGAACGATGATTTTCGTAATACAGCTGAATAACTTGGATACGTTGTTGCGATAGGAGACCTATTCATGACGATTTGTCAAACAATGCTGAATAAAAATAAGATGACAGCTACACAGCAATCATGCGTGATCTTTAAGAAAGGACTTAATGAAAAACAAACCTCTAAATAAATCAGGTAAATAAATAAATTATCCAATTCGTTGCTTACGAGAGTCCAAGATGCTGCCCGCAGCGTCGAATCGATTGGTCATGGTCTTTAGACACACTCTCCGTTACAGCCGCAATATTCTCCCCACTATGGGCAGGATGTTACCATTTTGGTTTCGTATCATCCAGTAACGTATGCTGAACCCTAAATTTGTGAACAGGTATTGCCATAGAGGCCTCGGAAGGTCGATTATGCTCACCGTATATTGTGCTGAGTGCGAGTAAAGCATTTTTTACAGAACTCTGATTTTCGTAATACAGCTGAATAACGCCGATACGTTGTTTCAGTGTTAATGTTTGCATAAACATTTGTCAAACAATGCTGAATAAAAATAAGATGACAGCTTTACAACAGTAATGCGTGATCTGTAAGAAAAGACTAATAGAAAAATAAATCAGACTGTATTTTTGAAAGTTGTTTTTTATTCTTCAATTCTATGGATCATGTAAGTCTGTAAACCAAGATCCTTGCGTAAAATTCTCCAAGTCGTTGCTTACGAGAGTCCAGGAAGCTGCTCACACCACCGAATCGATTGCTGATGGCATACGACCGCACTCTCTGCTACAGCTAAAATATTATTCTTACTACTTGCTGGATGTGACTTTTTTGGTTGCGACTTATCTACCAACATATGTTAAACCCTAAATTGTGGAAAGTATTGCGATAGAGGGCTTGAAAGGTTAATTATGCTCACCGAAATAAAAATGTTTACATATCGTTAATTTTCGTTAAACAGCTGAATAATTTGGAGACTTTATTGCGGTGTGAATCTTTCATTAATCATTTGTCAAACAATATTTAATATAAATAAGGTAACACCATCACGCCAGTCATGCGTCATCTGTAAGAAAAAACTGTATCAAAAACCTCTTAATGAATCATACTTTATTTACGAAATTTGCTGTTTTTGGACTATTTTCTAACTTTTATTATTTAAAATAATCATTAAAATACAAGAATTAAACTTTTCTAAGTATAAACTAAATTTTCTACCATTTAAATATGTTTTTTTATGAATTTCTATGAATTTTGATCTATTTTTGTTAATTTCATCTCAAATTTTGTATCGAAGTCAGTGAAAAACATCTTTTAACATATAATAACAATATTACGTTTCCTGATAATATTACTTAATATACTTTATTTCAACAATAAGTCTCAATTCATTGTATAGAAATTGATTCTAAACAATTGCAATTGCAATCACCACAAATGTTTTTTATTTTGTTTAAAATTTTAATTTAATTGAATTTAATTCTCTTTTCTATGAATTCTACGCAATATTAAGTCATATGGAGCCGTTTGAAAAGCAATTTATTTAACAAAACAGAAAAAAAAACACAAAATACAGAGAGAAGGAGACACAAAACAATACAGGACAACGACAGCGATTACAACCAAAGGAGACATACAACACAGAGAGAATTCTCTGAACTAAATCACTTTGTTATCTTGACTGCAAACACTGACTTTTAAATCATTTGGCAATTTATCACATCACTTTCGAAATTCACACAGGCACACACAAACACACACATGCTCGCACATACTTATATGTGAAAACAAGAACAGGAACTGCAGCAAAAATCCTTGCTTACACACACACACACATCTACACAGAAAAAATATATACAACTTTTTTGCTGTTGTATCTTTTTCTTCTCTAATGTACGCTCTAGTTAGTGTTACTATCACCCACAACTAACAGTTGCGAAAACAACGACAACAACAACACCAACTAAAGCTGGCACTGCTATCACTCCTTCAATGCATTCACCGAGAGTTTGGTTGGTAGAGTGTTATAGAGCGAGAGGTGGAGCAGCGGGTGGAAAAAAAACTTGCACACACTCTCAATGGCAGCTGTCATTTAAAATGCTTGTTAAAACTTCATTAATGTTAGGAACACTCACACATGCACATTTGCGCTCACAGATGGTGGCAGGAGGAGGAAACCCAAAAAATTCTTTGTCGATTGATGAAGATTGACCCTGAAGTGCACTCTACACGAACATGGTAAAGTTAGCAATTGTGTTGTGATATGCAAGAGTAGGTTCTTAATTATAGAATAATTTCAATGTAATTGGTGACATATTTTCTACTCTTTGGCATGGTTGTTGTCTGTGGTTTCTTTGTGAATAGAAATTATATGGTAGAGAAAACTTTAATTTTTTTATTTAAATCTGTAGTATATATGGTCTGTCGGGAAAGCAATGGTTGTACAAAGAAAAAAAATATTTTAGTGCACTTCGCTCAACCTATGGAGTGCAGAATCGATCGTCCTACCCCAAAATTTCAATACCAGCCACAGAGTTGAATCCTAGTATACATTAGAGTGGGTCTATTTTGTTCCTAACCAAGCGGTTATCAAAATCGTAATCTACGATGGTTGGTTGGTAAGCAACACGAAGTGATTTTAGAACTATCGTTACAAGAATGCACTTTGAGGTGGGCAGTCATCGGTTGATATTTCCTTAAAAATGTACCAGACTAAACATTACCTTCAATGACGAATGCCAGCGCATAATGCATACGTACTTGTTGTTCCCCATAATTTTAGTCCGTAATGTCGACGACATTTGGCTTCAGCAAGACGATGCTATTGCATACCCAGTGAGCGATCATTTAGGTGATCACCTAATTTCGCGTTTTGAATCTATCAACTCACCGCCTAGATTGTATGATGGATTTTTATACGATTCACCACGCGCACGAGCGGAGTGAGCTCCAAGCAACGTTCACCAAGCTGAGAGCAAATTCTGCCATACAGTCATTGCAGTAGCAGCCCGTTTTATCCCTTGCGGGACGACAATCTGTAGTGCAGCCGCACTTTTCAGCAGAGGCAGCCAGGTTAGCGAATCAGCGTGATGGCATCCGAAGCGCCAACCCTGACAAACTATGTATTGTTGAGATGAACTTTGTTGAAGAACAGTCCTACAGGCCAGCCGTCTAGCTACCTAAAAGCAGCTCACCACCAGCATAAAACTTAAAAAAAACTTAATTTTCCTATGCACTCCGTGAATGAGGTATGGGATAGCTTCTCGCGGTGTTGTGAATTAACACGCTTTCTATTTTTGGATTCACAACTAACGTCACCTACTTGTTTATCGACGAATGCGAACGTCACTGTTGAGAAGCTCTTACTAGACACGCCGATTGACTCGACACTTATACTGCGAAGTTGCTGTCAACAACATTCGAGGGGAGCCGACAATGAAAGAACAATTTTTTTTTTTTAAGATGACTAGATCCTGTTTTGAACCTGCGAGCTCCCGCATTGTAGTCGCGTGTTCTAACCACTATGCCGCGGCCGGTCCTCACCACCAGCATAGATTCCGCTAAATGCTCAGCACCACCACTGCATTAACCGCCATAACCACTAAGATCTCACAGGGCGTCGGCACATTCAGCCACACCGCACGCTTCAATGACATCCTGCAGTCCACGATGACCAATAATTTTAAGAGATGGAGTGCGAACTATCTGATTGGTCGTCGATCGTTCGTGGAGTTTAGAGACAAGTGCTCAAAGTTAAATAAGGAGTACCCCAGGACGGCGTTCTATCCCTTCTATTGTCTAACTTCTACCTCTTTAAAATCTCCACACCCCCACAAGGTGTAGATGTGATATCCTACACGGACGACTGTACTATTATGGTAACGGGACGTGTGAATGGATTTCTCGGAGATTTATACAATTTCTTCACTGGACGCAGCCTAAAACTATCACCGGCGAAATCGTCAGCAACACTCTTCAACACCTCTCTTCACATCTATGGCGTCCAAATACCGACTGCGAACCACTCAAAAATTGCGGGTATCGCCTTTGACAGCTTGTTTTCCTCCTCAGGTCAAGCTACTGCAATTACGCACAAACTGCGAAGTAGAAACAAGGTCCTCAAATCACTAACCGGCAGCATTTGGGGAGTGGACGAAGAAACCTAATTTTCATTGATGTAGATTTGGCCAGTGCCCCGGCCGGGAATCGAACCCGGCCCTTTTGGATTGCTAGTCTACGTCGCTTCCACTGAGCTATCAAAGGCCACCTGCTTTAGTGTGGTCTCCTTCGCTGAGTGATACCCAGTGGAGAAATATCCAAAGCTGCCAAGGATTTTGACGGGCTGCATGCAGATAATCTCAGAACACCATCTACATGAGGAAACGAAGATCCTCCCAGTCAAGGAACATAATGTCATGTTGACCAAACAATTGCTCCTGAAATGTCATCGGAGGAGTCATTCCATTACATCATTAACATCAAACAGTTGGATGTTCTCCCGATGCATGTCAGGAAGGACGTTCGAGTATACGATGACAACATACGCAACTTTGTGCAGGATCCCTTGGATCGCACCTCGTATGCAGCAGCATTGAATGACATTCAGTGGCCCAGGCACAACTAACATCGGAATGGAGCAACAGGCTCAATGCCTACTGTTCCCGCATAGACCGTGCCGTCTCAAATGTATGCCCAGCATAAAGTCAGGGTCCCCACGATACCCGCCACATTTCCAGCTGCCCAGCCCAACCCTACTCCTCTTAGCCCATTGGATTTATGGGCTAATCCAGTGGAAGTAGTCCAATTTGTAGGGTTGGACATTAGCGAAGAAACACCGGACTAAAATTTGTAATACAATATACAAATTTTGTATATTTGTATAGTTTAAGCTGTTACAACAACAATCTTACTAGTTTTCTTTGGGGTTGGATAGGTTTTTAGATTTTGATACGAGAAAAGCGGTAACGCATTAAAGAGGCAAGTTGAATCCCAAGTATCTTAAGACCAACTTCGTTTCATAACTTTTAAAGGCCTGTCTGATTCTTTTGAAAATTATGCTGTATTAATATTTTCCAAAATTTTGTTATGGATTTGGCAAAATAGCTCAACCCCTTCTAGTGCCTCCCATACAAATTGACCTTTTTGGAAAACTTCCAAACCAAAAACTACATTTGAATTTGGTTTTTTTTAATATCCTTTTCTTTTTGTAAGTACAATGAAAATAGCCAGGTTTTATATACAATTATAAAAATTTGACTCAGAAATGAATATGGGCTATTTAGGTCGACCAAGCTATATATCTCCTATATTGAAGGATCTGCTCAAGACAGGACACAGTCCAATTTTTTCATAAATCATCTTATGCATCTTATATCATTTCTTTCCAATATTTCATAAAAAAGAAGAATTTTAGTTTTTTATTGCTTACGTTACAAATCTCTCAATGAACTAACATCTATTGCCCCTTGTTTTATAGAGTATTTGAAACATAACGCAAGAGAATTTCTTTAGAATTTAGCGTGTTTCGTTAGACGTTTTTTGCCGTAGTTTTTGTTTTTGTTTTGCTTATCGAAAGTGCAACTGCATTTCTCTTTGTCGCGAGAGAGAGTGTTAACGACACTGACGAGAACGCTTCAATTCCAATTTTTCCTTACTGGAGTCGTCGAACATATTTGACGTTTTTGAGTTAGGGTTCAATTTTAAGGGAAGCAGAATGTAGAGAAGGTTTATGCTCATCACAGCTTGAGTTGAAAAACTATATTAAAATCATTTATCAATAAATATGCACAAAAAGTGGCATTGATGTTTTTTTATGTTTTGATTTTGCAAAAAAGCTAAATAAAATTTAAAATAAATCGTAAAATAATAATAAGAAAATGTATAAAAATTCAATCAAAAAGGAGCTGATAGTCATTGTGGGAGGTCGTTTTTTATGTGATGCCTGGAACAGCTGGAAGTAAATTGAAGTGCGTTTAAGATGCATTAAAGTAATTTGTTTCCTAAAAGAATATAAGTTTGTTAGGTTCAAATTACACAGCACAATACATGGTTTTGGGACTCAATTCTGAGAACTGCACATAAAAGCAGCCCCAAAAAGAAGAAGTTCTGCATCATTCGTTTTGTCAAATTACATTCCATAATAATTTAATATCGATTTGAAGTTATTAAGTCTTTTGTTATATTGTTATATGGTGGCATATGATTATCATAAGTAATATTACATGTAAATCATACGCCACGAAGTACAACAGTTTTATTGTAACTGATACAAAATAAATCCAGTTCAAAAACATTTGATAAATGGAAAAGTGAAACGGTTGCTTATGTAGGGAAACGTTATATAAACAGATTAAAGGAATTGTAATCCTTAATTTTTTTTAAATTTGTTTCAGCTAAATCGGACTAGTGGTACTCGAGTAATGTCGATTCTTACTAACTTCAAACCGATATTAAATTATTATGGCATGTAACTTGACAGAACGAATGATGCAGAACTTCTTCTTTTTGGGGCTACTTTCACGCACAGTTCTCAGAATTGAGTCCCAAATCAATAAGCTGAAAATTTTTTTACTGTGTTAATATAGTAATTTGGTTTTTTTGTGGAGAAATAACGGCGTAGTAGCATAACAAATTTATCACTTTTTTAATGTTTAATTTGGAGATTATAGGAAAGAGCGGAGAATCTCAAAACCAACTGTTCTAGTTTGCATTACTTTATGCACAATATAATTTAGCGTCCAAAACTGCATCAAGTTATTAAAGTTATGTAATTTTTGACACTATTCATGTCACAATATGATGCATAAATTAAATTTTAACAGCCAAAACATTAAAGTAATTGCTCAGTGATGTCACTTAGTACTGTATAGTTTAAAAATGTAGCCCAGCTTTTGCTTAAAATGTATTTAAAACAAAAAACTACTATCGCTCTTAATGCAAATATTTTGCTTTAATTTCTTTTCGGTTTTTTTTTTGTGGTTTTTTTCAACTTTTTTTTTGTTGCACACGGTTTTTCGTACTTAATTAGTATTCTTATCTTTATTATGCACCAGGCGATGGCAATGTCTTTCTTGTACTTTATGGGTATCTTCATGGGTTTTTACCCAAGCTATTCGTAATGTTGTTGTGGCTCCAGGTTTCGTCTTAATTTCCATCGCCTTCTTGCATTTCAGGAGAGTTGGCGGGGCATTGAAGGGGTACTGTCTTTGGCATAAGAAGAAAACTATTTAAAATTAATTGCTTTTTGGTGAGATGGGCGTTAGTGACGCTGGTGGAGATGGTGTTGCTAGCGAGAGTAATGGCTGAGGAACGTCCAACGTAGTTAAGGATGTGGAACATAAAAGTTTGTAATTTTGTTTTTTTTTTTTTATTTTGGCACATAACATTAAGGGAGTAAGTAATAAGGATATCTGCATTTATCATTAAAGTGAATGCGTTGAAGTTTAAGAAATCCCCTTACCCCCTCTCCCTGTGTATTTAAAGGGGATTGCAGTTTATATGAAAATGTGAATATAAATTAATGTTTGCATACGAGATGTCCAAAACATAGCAAAAATGTGTGTGGCACGAGATAACTTTCAGTTTTTTATACTTTACGACAGAGAGAGCGAGAGAGAGAGAGAAATAACACTATGGGGTATGATTAATATTTTGTTGATGCAACAATCATACGCAGTGGAGTCCTTTAAATCTGCTTAAAGGAAGTACAAAAAAGAAAAGTTGCAGAAGTTGATATAAAAATATAAAAAAAAAAACATTAAATATGGTTTTTATTTTGCATATGCCAAATAAAGAAACTAATAGGACTTTGCGGGATGACACTGACTGACGCGAAGTCTTCAGTGAATATTGGAAAAAATCTGACGGTGCCATTTTTTACCAAGCGAGGCTTTAGACAAAGCGATAGCCTGTCTTGCGATCTATTTAACATCGTAATGGAGTTGATCCTGCGGAAGGCTGCAGTAAACAGGAATGGTAACATCTTTAACATAACCACATGCCGCTCGCGGATGCCGATGATGTAGATATCATTGGCCGTGGATTGCAGGATGTTAATGCGGCCTTCCAAAGCATTGAAAAGCAGTCGGCGGAAGTGGTTCATCACATTGTACTAATGGAAAATATGTTCCAGCTCGAAAGGTCTTCGTCAATAAACTGTATGGAAGGCGCAGGAGGGAGCGACCAAAACTTCGTTGGATGGATCAGGTGAAACAACTGTTATCTACAGTTGGTGTGACTTACTATCTACAGAGCGCAAAAGACCGAAGCGCTTGGAATTTTTTTCTACATGAGGCTACTGAAAGATACATTTCTCTTGCTGCTGCCAATTAAGAATAAGAAGAATTGAAAGCAATTTAGTGGTGTTTTCATAAAAAAGGGTGGTTACATTGTAAGGGTCAAGTTCTTTTCTGCATTTCATTTGACATTTCTCAATTTTTGACTAATTCAATTTGAACCATGGAAAGATACACAATCGAGCAACGAGTTAAAGTTATTCAGGCTTATTATGAAAACAGGCGTTCAAATCAAAATGCATATCGTGCACTTCGTGAATTTTTCGGTCAATTTAATCGTCCAGATGTGCGCACAAAAGTTTGAGCAAATGGGGTCTGTAGGAGATGTGAAAACACCAGTACATGCGCGTACAGCTCGTACTGCAAAAAATTATGCTTCTGTTCGCGATAGTGTGGCTTAACACATCGTCGTTTCCAACAATTGCACCTCTCACGCTCGTCGTTGATGAACATTATGCATAAAGACTTGCACTTACACGCTTACAAGGTACAATTGACTCAAGAACTAAAGCCTCTTGACCATTCCAAACGTCGTCAATGGTCAGAATGGTGGCAGGAAATGGCAACTGTGGATGATCAATTTTCGAAGAAAATCATCTTCAGTGATGAGGCACATTTTTACCTCAGTGGATTCGTCAATAAGCTGATTTGCCGCATTCGGCGAATGTGGTCATGACGATGTCAATTGGCCGCCAAAATTATGTGATTTGTGATTTTATACGTCGATAAGCCAGCAACAATTCAAGAGCTAAAGGATGAGATAATTCGGCACATTAACAGCATAGACCTCAATTATGCCTCTGCGTCATCGAAAATTTGGACCATCGGATGTTCCATACATAATTGAGTTATATCAATATTATCATAATAAAAAGAAATGACAAAAATGTCCTGAATAATTTGTGTATTATTTAAAATCAACATCGGCCCTTAAAACTTAACCACTTTTTAGAATATACAAAGTTGAAACTTTGATAGAAAGCGAAACAAGAGTTTTGTCTTTACAGATATAATAGTTATAAATAGAATAGAAAATTAAGTTAAAGTTAGTCCTAACAGAAAAAGAATGAGAGCAGAGTGTTCGTTATATGCTCATTTTAAACTGTTGCCAAATTGATAAACATTAAAAAATTTGAATATGTATTGGTGTATTGTTTCACTACACTAAAAAAATTTATAGAATTTTTTTCATTTGTCCATAATTGTCGTTCCCTTGTAAACATTAATTGACCAATATTTATTTAAAATATGATATTATATTTTTTCCTATATAGGGCTGTTTTACGTTTAATTTCCTACATATTTAATTCGATCCGTTATACATCATCTTACACTCATCAATTTAAAACCACATTTTCTTACTATCTCGTCAAATTATTTCACTAATTCATTATGTATTTCTAAATATGTACCCACAGACCAACTTTGTGCACTCTCTTCCTACACCACAATGACCACAGCATCATTGTATTGTAAGCAAATTTAAATCCCCTTTTGAATACATTACGATTTGATTGTTTTGTAATGCCATCGACAGCGTAAATAAATGAGACAATTTATGACAACGCTTCGGGCATTTAATAATACAAATGATAAAAATGTTAACTTTCATAGTAAATCATCGTCAGTCAGTAGAATAAAGCTCAACAAATTATGATAATGAAGTTATAAAGCTTGGCGCTGACATAACAAAGTTCTGCAGGATGCTGCTGAAATGTCATTCTCGATTACTTAAGACAAACGGAAGTAAAGTGGCTAGATATAGGCTTACACACACAGGCACACAATGACACACATATCCACACGATGTAAATTTAAATGCCATCATTTACATCTATTACGCCGAAAGTCTAAGGCACATACACACATATACAGCGGCGGTATTATACATAGATTACAGCCACTCTCTTACACACGCACACATCATATACCACCGCCATTAACTAACTATAAATAACGAAATTATGTCTTAACTAACTATGCCAATGTTGTTGATGTTTTGTTAAGTGTGTTTAAGCCATTAATTTGATTTTCTTAACCACATCATCAATATTTATGTACGTATGTGTGCATACAAACGTGTATGTGTGCATAGTGTATTTGTGTGACTATGTTTATTTGTATGATATTGTTTGGTTGAGTTTATATTATGCTAATTCGCTTCGGAATTTAATGTCATCCACTGGCAAGTCATGGCGAATATATTATGTGTTTTGTGTGAGTGTGTAAACTGACACTCTTGGCCATGTTTTGACAGTTTGGTTGACATTGGGAAAAAAAGTGAACAGTCAACATTTGTTTGTGTAATTAATAAGCTTAATTACATAGGATTAAATGTGTAGTTCAAATGCTTAAACATACAAGCTCTCGAATGGTTTTACGCACATGTTAATGTACAACAAAATTGTATAATACATAGATTTCAAACAGGAGGCACAGTTGCGGAAATTAACACATATGTAGATCAGTTGCTGGACTCCGTCGTCGACTTTAGGATATTTATTTAGTATGAAATGTTCCTTTCATCTCTCCTTATGATGCCCCCTTACCATTTACATATGCTAAACTGTTATATGATCTAATGATTTTCTTGGCAGCCATCTCTAGAGCAATTTAAAATAATTAAAATATATTTTTATCAACATTTTCCATACTCTAAGCCTTAGAGTTTTTTTCTTATTTCACTTCAGAGATATGATACCAACACACTAAAAATGTGATGTCGTCTTCTTTTCTACTCCTTCTTCTTAGCTATTTGTATTTTGCCATTTCGTGTGTATGAAACTAATATTCCTTTTCTTTTCTTTACAGATTTTGGCTGCGAAACCACAAAAGTTGTTATAAACTCTAATTTCAAACCTCATCAGGAACCAAGGCAGCCGCCAACTAAGGCAGACAACACCAATCAACCCACATTGAACCAGAACCACCAGAGGCAACAATAGCTTCTAGCGTACAACCAATGTGCCACAAACTCACGTAGAAAGACATTTCCAGGATCTACAAAACAACAACAGTTCGCATACGGCAATACGCGAACTCTACACAACAAAAGTTTTCACAACCCACAACGGGCTAGTCGTCCTTTGTTGTATTTCAGTGCTTAGGACTCAGAAATTCAAGTGCGGAGCGGTGTGTGTGTTTGTGTGTGCGGCGTGCGTTAAAGTGTGCGGTGGGACTAAATTTTAACTCATTTTCAAAATGAATCTCGTAATGGCTTCCGTGCTATTGTTAGCCATGTTGGCATTTCAGCCGACATTGATTTATGGCTCAAAGAAGAACTTGGCATCCGCCCGGACCAACACCGCCAGTGCTGCTGATGCGGCTGCTGATGTTACCGCTGCTTCTAACCGCAATGTTAGATCATCGAAATACGCAAAAAGACACTCGGCTGAATCATCGGCGCTGCATCCATTGTATTCGCCCGCATTGTCTTCATCGGCCAAATTGGTTTTGTCCATGGACTCTGGCGATGAGGTTTTAGTGCGTGCGGTTCGTGGTGCCTCCGTGGACAATAGCAACAACAACAAACCAAATCCCTCAACTATTGCCGGTGGTAATAGCAACGGTGGCGCTAAACGTCAGAAAGGCAGCAGCAATAAAAAATTGAATAAGAATCTAGCCACACATGAGAGTGCTGCTGCCACATCGCCCACCTCTTCCACTGTGTCGGGGGGAAGCGGTCGCAAACATTTGGAGAAGAAATTCTCCGCAACATCGGGATTATCCAGTGCTCAACAGCAACAGCCAACGAATGGCAAAGGAAAACAACGTCAAATGCTTAAATCACAAAATCATCAGGGCAAACGCTCGGGCAACAATGGCAATGGCGGTGGTGTTGGCGCCAAAGCAATTAGAGAAAATGCGGATCCTTTAAACGGTGAAAGTGAGAAGACCTGTAAGTATCGTCGTGGCAACACTTGAATAGTTAAACATTTTCCCAGAAATTGCAAGTGCAATTAAGCTGTAGCGCACAAAGAAAGTGCAGCCGCAAAAAAAAAACCAAATTACCGAAAACGATATAATTTAGTGCAGTCATAATGTATGCGGGTGTTGTTGAGGCAAGTGTTAGTTGCAAAAGCAAGTGCCTGTAGCAAATTCACTTTGAAGTGTTGTGTGAAATGAACTATAGCTGTGTTAGTAGTTCTAATTGGTTTCTCTACGAGTGAAATTAAGATGTGACGCTAAAAGGAGGTACATTAGTGTGACCCTCAATTATATGAAGCTTTCGAAAATTACAAAAAGAACAAGGACGTGGATGATTTTCAAAGATTTCAAATATGTTTTTTGTTGTTGTTGTTTTCGAATAATTTATATAGTTTGGCAGGGTCAAATTAGGGTCTTTCTTCCATCTAGAGGTGTTTTGTTCAGTACACAGAAAAAAAAACGCATTCTAAATATTAGTTTAAAATTTTTATTTTTTGCAGAAAACGTACTTACATTTTTAAGTACGAATAGTGCTAATTATTCTTAAATCAAGTAAAAAAAACATATGTTCAAAAATGTAAGCGTAGGAATTATTAAAATAAGAATGAAATTCTTGAATTAAGTTTGTACGAACTTAATTACAGAAGTTTAAGTACGAACTTCTCAACTTTAAATTAAAAAATTCTTAGAATTAATATCAAGTTTTTTCTGACTTAAAGTAATAATAAAAATCTTACATTAATCTCGGTAGAAATTATTAAAATAAGAATGAAATTCTCCAATTAAGTATGTACGAACTTAATTGGAGAATATTAAGAACGAATCAAGTAAAAAATGTGTACTGATTAGATAGTTTGGCAACTATCTAATTAGCTATCCGCATATTATTTAATAAAAATCAAGCTCCATCTAGCTTAATTTCATCTATAATTAAGAATTCCACACTTTAAAATCATGCCCAAGCAGGCTTATTCTCAACGACAATTTTATCTAATATCAGCAAAAAGATAAAAAAATTGAATAAAGAAATAAAAAATTTTACTATTTTATTGTGAATAGTAAAATTCATCAGCAAGCTATTACAAAAAAGTTGAATTTGCTCAATACAGACCAAAGTTAGAGGAATTTTAAAAAAAAATCCCAACATTTTTATACGGCCAAATATCAATTTTTAAAAAAAAAATCCTAATTATTTTTCTGTGCACTTTATGGTACATCTTAGCAAAATTTCATCAAATTCGGTAAGAAGATTCAAAATTTGTATGATCGCTTAATATATTTTGATGCGACTTTTGACTAAAAACTGTAAAAAAAAATTGTGACATAGTGGAGCAAATTAGAGTTTAAGCTTTTGTTACTGAGGTCAAATGGTATCGTTTGATATGGGTTTGGTTCACTTCCGATTAAGTTTGTTGAACTGTTTGCTCAAAAATAGACTTCTTAACATTTGATTTTATTTTGTAACCTTTGACTTGTAGAGGTTATTTGTCTTCGGTGACTCTTAGTGAAATTTTAAGGAGAAAATTTCTATCGAAGATCCCTCATTTAGCTATCCCATACGTCTTTCATTAGGTGTAAAGGGAAATTAGGTTTAGGTTAGAATAGATAGAGATAGTGAGAGAAAATTTAAAACACAGACAATAAATATAAATATAAACATGAATATGATAACGGAGACGGCGTGCCAAAAATGCCTATTAGCTTCTTAATATACAAAAAAAGTTCGTGCATATATTTGTCCAACAATCGGATCTAAACGATAAAAGCTACAAAAGCCGGATAGGTGGCACTGTGGTAGATTTACACAAAACATTTGAATGTGTGAACCAATTAAACTGAAATTCAGAATGCATGTTTGTTTGATCATAGGAAAAATTTGTATGTCCATATGAACGTAGTAGATGGCGCTGGGGTTAACTTATTTCCAAAATTTATATTTAGGGTGCGATTTTACTAAAATTTATAATGTATTTATGTTTAGATATGAGAAAAAATTTTACTTTTAAACTGTATTGTTCGTTAGTTTTAGTCGATTGTATTGTATATATCACAAATTTACGTTAGTGTATCAAATGATACATCAAATTCGGCTAACGATCAGAAAAGTGTTTTTATTGTTTGATGTTTTTGGTCAAATTCAGTTTGTCACGCACTAGGATGACGCATTTCGAACTCCATGACGAGTTCATCTTCAGACCCCTTTGTGACGAACTGATGCACAATGGTACATCATCAGCTGTATATATATCTACAATTATGTCAAACATCTACATGCGAAGTAGATATCAGCCGAAAATGTCCAGCACCAATTATAGTTTGAATTTGTAATATTTCTTGACATAACTGTTAATTGTTGATGTTTTTGCTTTGTTTGCCATTTTTCTCAGTTTAATATTTGTCTTCAAACTATAAAGACATATTTTAAGAGTTTGTCTTCAAAATATGAAGACGTATTTTAAATATTAAATTTATATGTATTTCCTCTCTATCGGAAGATAATAAATGTTACTCTCTTTATGCTACTTTAAGAAATACAAAATATTACTCTTTCAGCAGATAACAAAGATTATTACTCCATTAAGAGTTCAAACGGAGTATTCATTTTGTACTCCAATAAGAGCTCAAAAGGAGTGCTAGACCGTAAGGACATGCAATGTTAAAATGGAGTAGAAAATACATGAGACTCGGAGTTTTGTGGAGTAATCCATAACTCGCAAAAGAGCCATCCAAATTAATCTTTGTGAATATGCGGGGGTTGGCTAGAGCAGATATTCTCCAGAAGAAGGATATGGGGGAAAAAATGGGGGTATAAGTAATGGGGAAAAAAATATAACGGCTGGTTATATAACCTTATTTGGCCTATGTGGGAGGAATAAAAAAACCGCGTTGATGTTTAAGCACAACTTTATTGTTCGCTTGGGTAAAGAATACTGACATGAGCGAAGATGGTAAAATACGTTAGAAGCATTAAATTAGGGTCGAACTCGACAGCTGAATTCGAGAGCGAGCTTTCGGCCAATAGTGCAACGGGAGGTTGAACTATGACTCAAATTGAGTTAAGGGACGGTAACGTAGTTCGGGCATAAACATTCCGCCCCCCTTGCAGAATTTAACAAATCTGGAACATCAGTACATATTTAACAATTTCTTATTTAAATGTATACATACAGTACTATTATTAGAAAGCTTAAAACTAATTCAAATTCAATATAATTTCGCATGAGGTTAATTCAGTTCAAGTTTAATTCATTTATAAGAAAATAACGATCGATCGATAACGAACGATCGGGTTGGTTGTGGTATTTTAATCTGGCTTACTATCCAGAATTTACATTAATAATAATAGTTGCTCCACTTGATGACGGTCCATGGCTTTTGGGTACATTAATGCGGTTGTTGGATGTCGTAACTTCTTTGGTGGGCTGCTGTTGGGCATGAGTCTTTTTTGACATTCTCCATTTTTTTAATCCGTGCAAAAGCGTGTGGTGCTTGGAGCGACAAACTTTACATCGTTCGCGGCTTTGGCAGTCATTTAGACAATGGGAATGTGCAAGGCAATTTGTACAATATTTAAATTTGCGAACAATTCCCATTCGTTTTTTAACGGTAAGGCGACGGAATCGGAAGCATTTCCTTAAGGGGTGATCCTTCATGCAGAATTTGCAATCCTTGGATTTGTGCCCACGTCTGGATGATGTTGTTTCTAATTGTCTGTCGGGGTTTTCTGTTGCATCACGATTGGTACGTAGTCGTCTGGGTGGGGTTGACATTATAGGCTGTGGAATGGGAAAAAGTTAGTTAGGTGTTGGGTTAGGAAGTAATACTAATTTAACGATAGGTCTTTTAATCAGACCGCTGGTAGTGCGCACTTCTGCTACTCGAACTTTAGAGTCCGACCCGGGTATGACCCTTTCGATACGTCCTAAAAGCCATTGGTTTGGGGGAAGATTATCCTTTCGAATAACTACGAGGTCGCCGACTGAAAAGTTACGTTGAGGTGATTGCCATTTGGTTCTTTTATGGAGTTCTTTTAAGTACTCTTCTTTCCATCGTATTGCCAACTGATGATGAAGAATTTTTAGTTTTTGCCATCGGTTACAGTAAGTCAAGGATTGTTGAGAGCAGTCAGGTTCTGCTGGTGCTAAGAGTGGCGTCCCTATTATGAAGTGTCCGGGAGTAAGCGCACACAAATCGGACGGGTTTTCGCTCATTGGGCTTAGTGGGCGTGAGTTTAGACATGCTTCTATACGAGCGAGCAATGTATAAAATTCTTCATATGTAAAAGAATGTGATTGGCCAACTTTCTTAAAATGAGCTTTGAAACTCTTTACCCCGGCCTCCCAAAGACCTCCCATATGAGGTGCACCCGGGGGGATAAAGTGCCATTCGATATGTTGGAATGCATATTGTGTAGTTATCTGCTGACGTATATGGTTTAAAACTTGCTTCTGATCTGAAAGAATGTTAGCCGCGCCAACAAAGGCGGTACCGTTATCAGAATATATAGCTTTAGGGGTGCCTCGCCGAGAAAAGAAGCGTGCAAATGCAGCTAAGAAGGCTTGGGTTGAAATATCACTGGTCATTTCCAGGTGGATTGCCTTAGTTGCGAAACACACAAAAATCAAAACGTAGCCCTTTGTTAGTTTAGTACCCCGACCTTCATATGACTTGACGTCGAATGGGCCGGCAAAGTCGACTCCTGTTGTTGTAAATGGTCGAGACAGAACGGTCCTTTCCGGAGGCAATGCGGCCATTATTTGTTGACTGATCTTGTGTCTCTCGATAACACAAGTTTTACAATTAAAAATTACCGTTTTGATCAAATTCTTTAACTTTGGTACCCAGAATTCCATGCGCATTAATCGTAACATTAGACTGTTAGAGCCATGTAATGAATATTTATGGACAAACTCAAGATATAGACGAGTAAATCTCGCACCATAAGGGAGTAACTTTGGGTACTTCTCCTCGTAGGTAAGCACAGGGGATTTCGCAAGCCTACCATTGACACGCAAGAAGCCGTCCGAATCAATAAACGGATTGAGGGTAAGGATGCTGCTTTTCCGTGGTAAAGCAACATGTTTGGAAAGACAATTGTATTCCGATAAATATGTTTTTTGGCATACGATTATAAGTCGTGCCTTAACGAACTTTAATTCTGCGTGGCCTAATTCAGGGGTCATATATGTCGTTGTACGTCTATGATCTGGATGGGTCAAGTGAAAGAAACGAAAGATATAGCAGATAATTCTGATGGCTTTGGAAAAATTTGAAAAACGTGTCAATATATCATCATCGATTTGATTGAAATGTGCCTTAACAGGTCGAATCTCTTCTTCAGTTAGATAATTCTGCGGACGTAATGGCCATTGAGTGGAAGAAAGACAAAGCCAAGATGGACCTTTCCACCATAAATCACTTGTGCTGAGTTCGATTGCGGTCGTTCCGCGAGAGGCTAAATCAGCGGGATTATCATGGGATTGAACATGTGCCCAATTGCAGTTACCTACTTTCTCATTTATAGACGCGACTCGATTCGCTACAAAGGTCTTCCACTGGAAAGGGGGCTTTTGAAGCCAAGCCAATACAATTGTCGAATCTGTCCATAGAAAAAGACGATGGTTGTCAATTTGTAATTGGGCCTGCACATTGCTAACAAGCTTTGCCATGAGCTCTGCACCACAGAGTTCTTTTCGTGGCAGGGTTACGAACTTAATTGGGGCCACTTTAGATTTGGCAGTTAGTAGGTGGGTCCGAATATCCCCATTTGGTAGTTCCACCCTGATATACAGGGTGGCAGCGTACGCCTTCTCAGAGGCATCGCAGAAACCATGCAGTTCTATTTGAAACGAGGGGTGGTAGTCAACAAAGCGAGGTATACGAATTTTTTCTAAATTAGGAATATCTTCCATAAATTTTTGCCATTTAATTAATGTGTCAGGCGTAATATGCTCGTCCCAATCAGTTTGGTCCTTCCAGATCTGTTGCATTAGGATTTTTGCAACAACTATCTTCGGGGCTAGCCAACCTGCTGGGTCATATAAATGAGCTATTTCAGATAAGACACTTCTTTTTGTTGTATCGTTAGACTTTCTTTGTTTACCTGGGATGAAATAGAAGCAGTCGCTACCGGCATTCCATCGCAAACCAAGTGTTTTTGTTGTACTTGAATCTGATAATTTCAGAAAACCAGAGTTTAACAAAATATCTTGGGGTATGTCTTGCAGCAAAGACTCGTGGTTTGCTGTCCATTTCTTTAAAGGAAACCCAGCAGAGTCTAGAACTGTCACAAGATCTTTTCTAGTTTTGAGAGCAGTTGGGAGATCGTGTGATCCACCCAGGACATCATCGACATACATAAAGTTCCGTAAAATGTTCGAAACAGCGGGGAATTCTGGCTGACATTGTTCGGCTAATTCGAGCAATGTTCTTATGGCCAGATAGGGGGCACAGTTTACACCGAATGTAACTGTGTTCAATTCGTAGTCATTGATGTCGCTGTGGGTATGGTTTCGGAATAAAATCCGCTGAAAAGGGGTATGCTCGGGGTTTACGAGAATCTGACGATACATTTTCTCGATATCTGCGTTAAATACGTATTTGTAAAGACGCCAACGCAAAAGAAGTATGATTAAATCAGCTTGTAAAGCAGGCCCGGGATATAAAACGTCGTTGAGACTTTTACCATTGGACGATGCATTTGACGCGTTAAAGACTACTCGTAGTTTAGTAGTAGTACTTTCAGGCTTCAAAACTGCGTGATGGGGTAGATAGAATGTAGTAGTACAGTTTGAGCCGTTGGGGGTAACTTTTGTCATATGACCGAGGGTTAAATACTCCTCGATGACGTTGTCGTAATTTGTTTTAATAACTGGGTTCTTGCTTAATCTGGTTTCGTTTCTAAGAAACTGAGATAAGGCGTTTTTACGCGACTCGCCTAGCTGAATATATTGGGGAAATTCCTTCTTGAAAGGGAGAGATACAACAAAGCGACCTTGGTCGTTTCGAAATGTTGTATTCTTATATAAATTTTCACAGAAGAGGTCGTCATCAGACATAGGGGCTGTTTCGGACACTTCTTCCAGTTCCCAAAAACGCTTTAATTGATCGTTTAATGAGATTTCATTGAAAAATGACGAAACGGTGGGACTCGGGGTACGGGTTGTCACCCGTCCTGTGACTATCCAACCAAAAGCTGTTTGCTGAGCCACCAACTTTTGGTCTGGTGCCCATCGGACACCATTAAATAGTATTCGGGGGTAAACGTCTCCCCCAAGGAGAACGTCAATACGAGAATTATTTTGGGCAGAATCGGCAATTTGCAGATCACTAAAGTTGGCCTGTATTGCGGGAAGAGTAGATTGGTTCGCAAGTTGACCAGTGAGTTTTTTCACAACATACATATCAACTTCTATTCTAAAATTACAATCAAGGGGAGATCCTATTGATAGAGCACACACCCTGCTCGACATGGCTGTTAATGTTCCATTGAGTCCAATAACACCCGTTTGGGAACATTTTGTAGGCAGATTCAACTTCCTTTGAAGTGTTTTCGATATAAATGACGCTTCGGATGCAGGGTCTATTAAAGCCCGGACAGTAAACTTATTGTTTCCAATAAGAACGTCTACAGAAGCAGTACCGAGAATGACAGACGAAAAAGTAGCGGACTGTATTTGAGTAGAGAAGGCATGTCGTAATGCGGCACTAGCAGAAGTAGACGGAAGCACATTTGACGGCTGCTGGTCAAAGGATTGAGGTACATTGGAAGGGAAGTGTGGCGAAGGTGGAAGTGAAGAGTCTCCAGAATTGCATGCACTTACGACCTGATCAGATTTCGCTGTGTCACAAGACCGATGAAGAAGGGAGTGGTGCTTTTTACGGCACAGGGAGCATAAAAACGAACTTTTGCAATTTTTGAATTCATGCGAAGTTGCTAAACAATTGGTGCACCGTTTAAGTGTTTTCACCGTCGTTAGGCGCTTTTCCACCGACATCTTTAGAAATTCAGCGCATAAGCGAAGGGGGTGCGAGTCTGCACAAAGAGGACACGTTTTTGAATTATTCGATATTTTATTGTGGTAGGTATTAAGGTTTTTTACTTCGCGGGAGTGATTGCCAGAAACATTCTTGTGCCCGGAAGATTTTGTGTTATTTTCATGAGGGGTTGGTGGAGATCTGATATCGGCAACAGATTCCAGGGTATGATAACGTGAATTAAGAAAACAATCCATTTCTTTCCACGTTGGTAACTTGGACTTATTTTGAATTGACTGTTCCCAGAGATGCAGAGTAAGGCTGGGAAGGCAGGTCGAGCACAGATAAACAAATATCATATCCCAGTTTCCGGTATCTATCTTAAGTAAAGATAGATTGGCGACACAATCATTTATAGTGCGCTGCAATGTTTTTATGCTAGGGCCTGATTCTTTAGTTATAGGGTTAAGATTGAACAATGTCTTCAGCTGAGCGTTGATGAGCACTCTTGTATTCTCATACCGCTCAACGAGATTCTTCCATGCCATCTCGAAGCCTTCGTTTGTAAGGGGGCATGTTTTAAGAATCGCTCGAGCTTCACCCTGTGTTTTCTTAAGGAGGTGGCAAAGTTTTTCGACTGGGGTGAGACGGGCATTGTTTTTGTACAATGCAGAAAACATGTCGCGGAAGGATGGCCACGATGCATAGTCTCCACAGAAAATTTCTGTGTCGCAAGGGGGTAGGGAAATGTTAGGGCTATGAAGAGCAGAGCTCAAAGTGGCGTCGGGGCCGTTCGGGGTCTTTAACTTGTCAACCAATTCATTGGCCTTTGACAAGGTCTTTAAGTGAGCGTCGAAAGCTGCATAAAATTTGCCTTTTATGGTTACTAGATCTACGTCCTTTTTTTGGGACTGAAGTTTTGAAAGAAGTAAATCGTAGGCAGAGCGAAGGACATTCCATAGGTGGATGACTTCATCCTTGTATACCTCTAGAGTATAAACAGAATGGTCCTTTTCAGGAATGGAAAAAAATTCATTCTGAAATTCTACAACCCTATCTGTTGCTCGAATAAAATTATCCAATTCAGACATTATATCAAATTAGAGCACGTTACACAATATATAATAGATACACGGACTACAATGGTAATTATTGACCAAGTTGTCAAAAAAATCACTAAAAATATTAGATCTAACTGATGCCGTAGTTAAATTGCCGATTGTAAGATAAAACTAACCGATCAAATTAACAAATCTTAAAAATTTGGTAAAATTTAACGCTAGATCTATTTTGATACGGGTCACTGTGTACCACTGATATTCTAAAATAAGAAAACGAGTTGAAAGCGTATTAAGATGAGCCGAGACAAATTTAACTAATTTTGTCAACAAATCAAAACCAGAATAATAGTGAAAGACAACCAACAGCACTTATAGAGGGGAAAAATCTAATTTATTTTATACCAATTCAGTAAACTAAAAAAAAAATTATTCAATTGACTTTCTGAGTTTTATAGCAGTGCAAGTGTTATGGGTTAATAGCGTATCAGATCTTATAAATAATCAACAACAAAATTGTCCTCAGTAATTTGGTGACCCAATCACACCCTTATCCGATATTAAAATTTAATTTTCGACAAAGATTATAATTGCGAGAACATTCGCTGTATTGAAAATTCCATATGCACGTATAAATTTCGTTGGGCAATAGTTAGCACTTTTTTCGAGTTAGCACTTTTTTCCGAGTTAGCACCTTTATTTGTAATTGAATTGTAATTATTCTAAAAGCAGGTTCGTTTCACTGTTATAAGCAAGGGTTTAAGCCAATCTCTTATACGGCTGGCTCGAATCACACACAATAGTAAGCGATTAGTTCTTCATATGCATTGCACCAATGGACTTTTAGCTTAGCAATGCCGATGTTGTGAGTTTGAGGTTGCAATCAGATCGCTATTTCGAACCGGTCTGTCGGAGGTGAGTATTAGGTCGTAGTTAGATCAATGTTTGCCCAAGTAAAGTTGTAGTGTGTTATGCTCACTGCAATGGATGCTGCGATCGTTTATGTTCGATCGTTACAACAAAGAGCGAATTGTTCTAATGTAGATCATACATTCAACAAGTGCGTTGTAAGATCGATCATACAAGTCCTAAACTGGTAACACAAGATAAGAGAATAGCTTGTAGCTAACGCGAAGCTAGGTATATTGATCGAACACAACAAGTCTTTTCGGTAACACACAAGCGCGAAAGCGAACACAAAAAACATGCGGTTTTTTGTGATCGATCGAACAAAAAACAAATTGTGGATTTTATTGTTAAGAACGGGGGAAATTTTTATCCGCGATCACCAAACCAATAGCTTTTACCGTTCGAGAAAAAAATGTATTGCACTATATGAGAACATACCTTTTCTCCAGCTTACTTGCTTTTTGATTTTATTTATCCACAGGTACTTCTCTTTAGACACGATATATAATATTTTAACCAAATATGATGATGGTACAATGATCGACGGGGTTTTCAAAATAATCAGGAGGGTTAAACGGAGACTTCAAATCAACCAGGTAATTTGGCAGGAGTCCTTAAACCAGCCGCAAAAATCTGGAAAATATATTATCCCCTTCGATTAGAATATCTGCCTATCCGGTTCGAGTGGACCAAAAATGAATATGCGGGGGTTGGCTAGAGCAGATATTCTCCAGAAGAAGGATATGGGGGAAAAAATGGGGGTATAAGTAATGGGGAAAAAAATATAACGGCTGGTTATATAACCTTATTTGGCCTATGTGGGAGGAATAAAAAAACCGCGTTGATGTTTAAGCACAACTTTATTGTTCGCTTGGGTAAAGAATACTGACATGAGCGAAGATGGTAAAATACGTTAGAAGCATTAAATTAGGGTCGAACTCGACAGCTGAATTCGAGAGCGAGCTTTCGGCCAATAGTGCAACGGGAGGTTGAACTATGACTCAAATTGAGTTAAGGGACGGTAACGTAGTTCGGGCATAAACACTTTGGATGATCCAATTTTTTACTGGGTACAGCACAGTTTTTGTTGCGTTCTGAGAGACACAGTTGTGAGTGACAGACACTGTGTTTGGACTACGTACATTGTACATGTTGTTGCGATACACTGTCGCTGTTTTCTGATATGTACCTTTGTTAAAATTAAATTTTTGCTATTCTGGCAAAAATTAATTTTGTAAGTCCCATTTCAATTGGATTAACACTAAAAAGAGTTCATTGTGTATTAATATAAATGTAAATAACCATCTCTTCATAAAAGTATATTCCATATAAATCCGTTAAAAAATATAATGAGACTTAATAAAAATCCGTTTCATTTAACTAATCCCTCTGTTTATATATTACAATCGACTTAGATTAACCCGTGTCCTTTTAGGCAGCTGTTTTTGTCTTATCTATTAGTCTTTCATACACCTTTTAATAAACAAACAATATTGATATTTATCTCTCTTATTGTTGTAATGTACCAAATCCTTTTTATCTTTACAAAATTTAAGTACACCCTTTGTCAATGGAATTTGGTCCACTTTGTAAATCGTTGCCATAACACGAAATCCCTTTACAAGATGTTTCTATGTTTAGAACAACGTTTCGTACACAATAATAATAATAATAAAAAAACTTGTCCAAAAGATGTTATCTACATTTCAATTACAATTTTATGTTTAAACTTTTGCCCTTCTAGGAATATTAGTTTTTCCCTTAATAATAACCTTAGTAAATTCCAGAATTTCAACTTAACATTGTTGTGTACGAGTGTTTTTTCTCTTTTTTCCTCTCAAATAATTTTTATTATCCGTAAGTTAAAAATAACTTGTTTACTTGTTCCCTGCGCCATGTATAGAATATAGAACATGTGTGTTTCTTTTGGCAATATTAAGCAATGAAAATATTCTACTCTCATATCAAGTTATTATAATCTTTAACATTTACATTTTGGCAAAGTTGTCGTTGAATGTGATGTGATTTGTTTTTTTTTTTATATATCCTGTTAAAGCAATGACTTCCTGTCACTTTAAAATCCCTCAAGGTTTTCTTGGTGTTTCCAATACATATATACCTGAGTCGCCTAAGCTTTTAATATTAAATATATAGCAGAGCGCAAAAAGGCTAAAGAGCGAGGGAATGTAAACCAAAACACTCATAAGGTAATCCACACACCACACACAAACTAAAGTGGATACACGTTTTATGTGTCCTTTCGCTTAATATCGAACGATGTTGTTTTTGTTTTCCTTTCACTGACAGCAACAACGAGAAAAAAAAGTAAAGGCTTTTAAGTACTCATAGTACTACTGGCTGGGGTATCTCTCGGCAGCAAGGTTTTGGCAATCAGCACACAGAAAAAGGATTTGCACTGAACAAATAAAGGACTTTTTGGCGAACAAATAAAGGAAATCCTGATGAGATTATATCGCACGTTAAGGTATTTATTGTTGTTGTTATTGCTGCGAATTGTTATTATCGCCACACAGTTTCACAAAAGGAAACCAAATTGAATGTGGCGCTTGTGTAGCGGGCGGTGGAGAGAGAGAGAGAGAGAGAGTAGTGGAAAGCACCAGTAGCAGAAAAATTCGTAAGGGAGATATTTGTAATTAATTTCGATATTAATCCTCTGTATTCATACATTTATCTGTATGTGCGTGTAGGCATATATTTATGTAGAAGTATCAATTATAATTTAGTTTGTTCTTCTATATTACTACTCATTTATGTATGCACTTGGCCTATCTGTTTGTGTGGGCGAATAAGTATATAATTTATTTTATACATACATATTTCCACCGAATATTATGTGCTAAATGCTTTTTTTTCTACGCCAACTTTTCATTATTCTTTATCACAACATTATATGCTTGTGACAGTTTTTTTTTGTTTCGTATAACCAAAAGTGTGCGCTGATAACCGAATAAATGTATGTTATACACATATGCGACGACAGAGACGTGGTATCTGCAAGTGTTAGAAGAGGGTTTTTATATTTGGGGAAGGTAACACTATGTTGTTGCAAATATTTCTCGTATTTCATTCCACTGGATTTTATCTTAAAAACAAGTTTTTTTGTAAGACATTTCAATATTAGGCTCCTATTAGTCGTTTTTTTAAGGATTTTTATAATGAAAAGTACAGATTGGGGTGGTCGGAAGTTATATGGAGAAAAAATTTTAGAATTTTGTCGGTGCCACCCCCGAAAAATGATGTCTGCAGATTTAAGGATAGCCAAAGTTTGGGCATAATTGGAGTATGTTTACCCGTGCCGCTTTGGGCTTAAAGCTTTTAAGATCCAACAGACAAGTTTGGAAGTAGGTTGTTCAAAACCGAAACCGAAAAACCGTAAACCTGTTTTTTTTATTTAAAACCGTATGCCGCTTTTGCAAAAATGCCATTTTCGAATAACCGGTCTAACCGAGTTTTTTCTTTCGGGTACTCGGTTTTTTTTAAATTAGTTTGAAATTGAATTTTAAAATTTTACAAAGCTTCTTAAAACATTTTTGTTTATAAAATGTATAAAGGTTTTTCTAAATTAGTTTGAAATTGAATTTTAAAACTTTAAAAAGCTTCTAAAATCATTCTCGTTTACAAACATTGAATACCCTATTTATATGTATTAGGACCGGTACAAGCTAAAGTAGTCTAAAATAGCGGAAACGATGGAATTTGCTAAAGAGCTTTTAAATAACTTTATCCTGCAATTTCCCCAACAACGGCAGAGTCTAGTAATAATTCAGATTGTGAGATGGGGGAATTTCCTAATGGTAGTCTTTGCAACGATTTAAACAGGACAATAAATAACATCCAAAATCCACCATTGAAAACAAATTGCAATGACACAAGCCTATATGATGATTTCAACTATTTCGATAGATTTAATAAAAGGACATAAAAGCTCAACATCCTTCTAAACGCTGTTTTGTCAATAAACCCTACTTCCACAATAAATGAGCGCGTGTTTTCTGTATAAAATACTATTTCAACCATAAGAAAGTTTCAGTCGGGTAAGCCGACTTACATTTGTATGGGAGGTACCAGAAGGGGTGTGGATAGACTTAAAGTGTTTTTCTTCAAAACTTTATCCTGATTTAGCTTTAATAAATACAGAATTTGGGCCCGATGACGTTGGGTGTATTGATATTACTACTCCATCTCTGAAATGGGCGGAATGGTGCATTTGTATGGGAGGTACCAGCAGGTACGTGGCTTGGCTTCCAAATTGGTTCTCCAAAATATTATCCTGTTTGAGCCCTACTAAAAACAGAATTTGGTCACGATCGCGTTGGATATATTAATAATATTAATCGATTTCTATAGTGGATGGTACCTGATGGGTATGGGAGGTACCACATGGGGCGTAGCTAGACTTCCAGTTCTTTCTCCAAAACTTTGTCCTGCTATAGTTTTACTAAATGTAGGGTTTGGGCACGATCGTATTGGGTGTATTGATATTACATACTAAATAAATGCATTTTTTTTAAACCAAATTATTTTATTTTATAAATATTTTTAATTTTTTAGTAAAAAAAACAAAACCGGTTAAACCGGCTTTCCTTCAAATGCTGTATTCGAAATCCGATTTACCTAAAAAATCAATTTTTCGAATAACTCGGAAAGCGGGTTTCTAAAAAAGGAGGTATTTCAACACTCTATTTGGGAGGTATAACTCAAGAACGACTAGTCCAATTTTGATGACAAAATCTGAAATTTAAGAATTAAAATTCCTTTAATCTGTTTATAAAGCATTTCTCTGCATAATCAACAGCTTCGCAGTTATACATAAATTTATTGAAAAAAAATTAAAAAATTTTCAAAAAATTATATTTAAAAATTAATAAACAATTTAAAACGGAAAAAACTTTCATTCAATCCATACTACTTTCTCGTAATGCCGCATAACCTATTAATAATATGAGATATAGATCATGAAAATCAATTATCGAGTTTCGCTTTCATTCACAAATAAGTGAATGTATCTCATTTTGGAAAATATAAGTTTTTTCCGTTTCAGGATATATGGAAGGTGGGCGGGTCCTTCAAGTTAATTTGATATAATCCAATACAGTTATCATTAATATATCAGAGACAAATTGAGGCAAATTTGGTTCAATACATATATGGATATATGGAAGGTTGACGTGTCCATCGAGATAATTTTATATAACTCTACACAGTTGTCAGTAATACAACACAGACAAAACAAGCTAAATTTGGTTTTACACTAATCAATTTTCCAATTTTGGAAAATATAAGTTTTTTCCATTTCAGGATATATGAGAGGTGAGCGTGTCCTTTGAGATAATTTGATATAATTCAACACAATTGTCAGAAATATATCAGAGACAAATTAAGTTCAATACCAACAACAATTTTGGATAATATAAGTTTTTTCCGTTTCAGGATATATGAGAGGTGAGCATGTCCTTCGGGATTATTTGATGTAATTCAACACAATTGTCAGAAATATATCAGAGACAAATTGAGAAAAAATTATTCAATACCAACAAAAATTTTGGAATATATGGAAGGTTGACGTGTCCTTCGAAAAAAATTAATATAACTCTACACAGTTGTCAGTAATACAACACAGACAAAACGAGCTAAATTTAATACTAACAACAATTTTGGAAAATATTAGTTTTTTCCATTTCAGGATATATGAGAGGTGAGCGTGTCCTTTGAGATAATTCGATGTATTTCAACACAATTGTCAGAAATATATCATTTCAGGATATATGGGAGGCGGTCGTGTCCTTGGGCCGATTTTCACAAAACTTTGTCTTTACTTTCCTATTTATAAAAGCAATGTATTATAATTTTGTTTCTTTTATGAAACCTCTTTTTATTTTTTGGCCTGCGTTTGTTTGAAAATACGACACTGTGCAATCATAAAAATATAATATCCGTTTGGTTATTACTTACCTAAGAATCCAACAAAGTCATCAACGTTTTTTCCAAAAAATTTTGTACATATCCTCAAATAAATTTTTCAAATTCATTCACTACGATTATCCATATTTGTTGTATCAAAAAATCAAAATGTTTGTCAAAATAACCCAGTAGGAGGTGTCTGCAAGACATCCTCAAGGATATGTGTATGACCATATTAAATCGTTGATGACATTTAGGGGACCGTCCTTACAAATCGTCGACGAAATTTTCATACAAGTGTCCGCTTTGTCATGCACCACCTGATGAGCGATAATGTCGGTCAAATTTTCGTTGATGCCTATACAAGCGACCTGTCGCCCACACAATCATGCACGACCTGATGGGTGACAATGTCGATCAGCTTGTCGTCTTCAGAGTGTTTTGATGACAAGTACATCAATATTTCACATTTTTCTTTCTAAGAATTTGTTGATTCTGTTTGATGCATGACAACATTAGTATTTTGTCGGTCAGCTTGTCGTCAACCGAGTGTTTTGACGACAAGTACATAAATTTTTCAGATTTTGTCTTGAGGACAGCGTTGACGACAAAGTCGTGTATGACGGAACTAACTACTGGGAATATACCTTTACTTAATTGTGAATAAAAACGAGACGTGTTCATCGATTTTCATGATTTATGTCTGATTTTGTTCATAGGATATGTGTCATTGCGAAAAATTAGTAAGAGTTGACACTTTTTGCATTTTAAATTTTTTATCATTTTTTAAATATAAAAAAAATTAAATTTTTATGCAATTTTTTTATATTTTTTTCCCTAAATTTTTGTATAACTACGAAACTGTTGATTATGCAGAGTAATGGTATATGAACAGTTTTAAGGATTTTTTAATTCCTTAATTTCGGATTTTTGTTTCATCTGAACTGGTCGTTCTTGAGTTATATCCCCCAAAGGTGGCTGTAGGAGGAATTTTAAAAATGTATCCTTATTACATTTTGTATTTGCCCCCCCCCCCCCCCCTTACTATACATCCATCAAGCATCCCCCATATCTTTCTACGCCCAGAACTTACAGAATAAAATACTATATTATAAAAATGTATACGAAAGGAAGGAACATGGCAAAACATAATCAAGTATGGAAAAAATGCAGAAAAAAACGATGAGAAAAAATGGGTAAACTTAATTACAATATTCTGTTTTTTTTTTTTTTTTGTTAGCATGTTATACACAGGGAGTTTGCTTTAAACACAATTAAAATGGAACACAGAAACAAGAGCTGAGCAGAGTAGAGAAGCAGATAGCAAGACAACTACAACTACATGTAGTACAACGGCAACTAGAGCGCCAACGATAAAGTAGACTAAGAAAATAGAACAATGAATCAGTTTATGGGGATGTGATAAGACAGATTTCAAGTGGTCCTATAAACTAAATAGAGTTTTATACTCCATGCTCTCATGCACTCTCTTGTTCACTCTCTCCCTCACCTCTGAAAGTGTGGCATGTCATACAAAATTATGATACTGGCGTTGTGATTGTGGTACTCATTACAATAACTATGGACAGTATTATTATCATTGTCATCACCATCGCCATCATCATCGTCGCCATGCTCGTGCTCAGCAACACCCGAGTCATCAACATTAATTATAATCCTTTGAACGAACATTGATTTTGGGTCAGGACACGGAGGATAATGCAGTAGTGTTGCTGGAATGTGGTGCTAATGTAACAATGACAAGTATTCTATGAATATTGATATGTACGAGTACGATAGTAACAAATGAGTTTAAATGAAGAAGGATTGCGGGATACAGATGATGTTAACGAATTAAAACGTTGTTAATTTTGTATATAGGACATGGGATAGAAGTGTTAGGGAGGTATTTAATAACGTATTGTCTGAGTGTAAATAAAACAGAGAATATTTTTATCTAACTATAAATACAAATAAAGGGGTTTAGGTTAGAAGTGTAATATCGATTTTCAAAAGTGGTAATGAAAAATAGTATAATTAATGAAATAGTTCGTTAGAGTTAATAATAAGTTGGTGGCACTTCAAATAATTATGATGTTGTAGAAAAATAATCAATTTTGACAAATTTACTACTTAACTAAAAGTATTATTTGTATACCCTTCACCATGCGCATGAACAGAGTGAAGGGTATATTAATTTTGTTCTTCTATTTGTAACGCCCATAAGGAGGTGTGGTAGGTATGACAATATATATATATAAATGATCAGCATCGAAATCTGAGTCGATTTAAAGGTGCCCGTCTGTCTGTCTGTCCCCGCGATTACAGCCGCAGTTTAAGAGATATCGAGCTGAAATTTGGAATGCAAGCTTCTATCCTCATAGCGGAGGTTAAGTTCTAAGATGAGCCCGATCGGTCACAAAACTACTCCCACCTCCCATACAAACTTAACCTGTCTGTCCTTGCGATTACAGCCGTAGTTTAAGGGAAATCAAGCTGAAATTTTGTGTGTGAGGTTCCCTATACTAAGCGGAAGTTGAGTAGTAAGATGAGCCCGATCGGTCACAAAACTACTCCCACCTCCCATACCTCTTTTTAGGGGTGAAAATATGTCAGTCCCCGCGTAAAAGCAGTAATTTAAGAGCAATCAAGCTGAAATATTGTACGCAAGCTTTGCTGCCCTAAATGGAGGTTAAGTTCTAAGATGAGCCCGATCGGTCAAAAAATACTCCCACCTTCCATACAAACTCCCCCTTTTTGGGGTATCCCTACGATTACAGTTGTAGTTGAAGGGCAATCAAGCTGAAATTTTGTATGCAAGCTTCCCTACACCAAGTGGAGGTTGAGTAGTAAGATGAGACTAATCGGTCAAAAACTACTCTCACCTCCCATACAAAATCCCTCTTTTTGGGGGTGTCCGTATGTCAGTCCCCGCGATTATAGTAGTAATTTAAGAGCAATCAAGCTGAAATATTGTATGAAAGCTTTTCTGCTCTAAGCGGAGGTTGAGTTTTAAAATGAGACCGATCGGTCAAAAACTACTCTCATCTCCCATACAAACTCTCCCTTTTTGGGGTTTGTCCATACTATTGCAGCCATATTTTAAGAGGTATATAGATGAAATTTTGTACGCAAGATTCAATATCTGAGCGGAGGCTACTTTCTAAGATAAGCAATGTCGGTAAAAAAAATTACTCCCTCCTCCCATTCAAACTACATTTTGTGGGGTGTCCGCGTAACTGCCCCCGCGATTACAGCCGTAGGTTAGGAAATATCGAGCTGAAATTTTATATGCAAACTTTAATCCTACAATAGGGGCTTACGTTGTAAAATTAGCAATATCGGACGAATACTTCTCCCACCTTACTAGTTTTATTAATGTTTATATTGCAATAAAGTTTACTTCAAAAATAAATAAGCGAATATTCCTAAAATTCTCTTATTTATTTAAAACAATGTGCGACATCCAAAATTGGAATGGGGTGAACCCACCAGGGAAAACTATATCGTTCGAAAAAAGTTATACTTGTCCCGGCGTTTCGTTTTAGTTTGACATAACTCAAGAACGACTTGTCCAGTTTTGATGAAACAAAAATCCGAAATTAAGGAATTCAAATTTAATCTTTTATATATATTTTCATTGTATAAGCTGCAGTTTTGTAGTTATAAATTAATTTATGAAAAATAAATAAAAAAATTTGCCTAAAATATTACATTTTTTTATATTTAAAATATAATAAAAAATTCAAAACGGTAAAAAGTGTCAAGTCTTACTACTTTCACGTACTGTCATATTACGTATGAACAAAATCTGATATAGATCATGAAAATCAATGTACGCGTTTCGCTTAAATTCACAACTAAGTTAAGGTAAAACATGTTTTATACAAATATACAAAAATTTTTTAAAAAAACTTTTATGATTATCCCGAAAGACACGACCACCTCCCATATATCCTGAAATGAAAAAAACTTAAATTTTTCCAAATTGTCGTTGGTATAGAACCAAATTTGACTCAATTCGTCTGCGATATATTACTGACAACTCTATTGAATTATATGAAATTATCTCAAAGGACACGCCCACCTCCCATATATCCTGAAATTAGAAAAACTTAAATTTTTCAAAATTGTAGTTGGTATTGAACCAAATTTGCCTCAATCTGTCTGCGATATATTGCTGACAACTCTATTGAATTATCCTGAAATGAAAAAAAAAATAAATATTTTCGAAATTGTCGTTGGAATTGAACCAAATTTAGCTTGATTTGCCTCTAATATATGACTAACAACTGTGTTGAATAATATCAAATTATCTCAAAGGACACGCCCAACTCCTATAGATCCTGAAATAGAAAAATTTTATTTTCGAAATAGTCGTTGGAATTCAATCAAATTCGCCCACAATTTGTCTCTGATGTATTACTGACAACTGTGTTGAATTTTAAAAAAATAATCTCAAAGGACACGCCTACCTCCCATATATCCTGAAATGGAAAACAAAATATTTTCGAAATTTTCGTTGGAATTGAACCAAATTTAGCTCGATTTGTCTCTAATATATGACTGACAACTGTGTTGAATTATATAAAATTAACTCAAAGGACACGCACACTTCCCATATACCCTGAAATGGAAAAAACTTATATTTGCGCAGTAGCTACGGCATTCATAAAAATGAAATATCCTTTTGGTTATTACTTACTTTTATTAATTCTTAGAATCAAACAAACTAATCAACTTTTTTTTCAAATAATTTTGTACATATTCTCAAACTTATTTTTTAAATTTATTCAGTACGATTATCCATGTTCTTTGTAAAATGTATGTACATTTTTATCAAAATAAGATACTTTCACTTAATTGTGAATAAAAGCAAGACGCGTTCATTGATTTCCATAATATATATCTAATTTTGTTCACAGGTTATGTGGCATTACGTGAAAGTAGTAGTTTTATACACTTTTTTGCGTTTTGGAATTTTTAATTATTTTGTAAAAATAAAAATATTCAATTTTTTAAGTCAACTTATTTTTTTTTCATAAATGTATTTACAACTACGAAGCTAAACGAAATTATATATGAGCAGATTAATTTTTATTCTCCGTGTTTTCATAATAAATTTTGTTTAAGGAGAGTGGCTTATTAGGCCACCGCTCCCGATCCTAGTTTCTTGGGGCTGCCAAAGCCACTAGGAGAGCCTGTGTTGAGCTTCAGTAACTTCTGTTACCTACTTCCTAAGACGCATGGTGGTAGCATGCCGATTAGGTTACTCAACGTTTCGCCTTCTAACTCTAGCTAACTTCTAAGCGGTTGCTTTAAAGTCATTGCCCAGGGAATACTTGGTCTAAGACCGGAAGTAGTTAGCTGCTTGGGCAGTACCGCAAAGGAATCGATTCTGGTCACTCCCAAGGGAGTGACAATCAGTAACTTTCAACCTCTGGGCAAAGTCCCATTCCCCATGAGCAGATTAAAGGAATATTAATTCCGTAATTTCGGATTTTCAATGTTGGACTAGTCGTTCTTACGTTATGCCCCGCAAACGTGGCTGTAGGAGCTTAAAAACTTTGGCTATCCTAAAATCTACAAATATTTATAATTTGTGGGAGGTGGCACCGAGAAAAATCCAACATCGATTTTTACGACCACCCTAATGAGCATATTTCGTTATACGTACTGATCTATAGGTCTGCAAAGAACCATCCAAACACACTTGTTGTATGTAGTTCAATTTTATTATATCTGCTTGTAACTGTTTCGCTCTCTTTGGATTGAGTGCGTATGGAATATTTCTCTTTTAGATAACGATAGAATAGGTATGAGAGAGTGAAAGTACCAAGTATCAAAAATACTTGTATGAATACATACATAACAAACAGATATATCGGTATTCTTGTTATCTGTGCTTGGAATATGTGGGGAGCGTGACGCTGCAAGCATAAAGAATAAAGAGCGAAATTTTGTTTTCTTTTTTGTTAAAATTTGCCACAGATGAAACTTACACCATTACTTTTGGTAAAAAGAATAAAAAAATAGTAAGAAAACATCATCAACGCAAAGCGTATGGTCTGGAATATCTATATTAAATGGATATATCCATTTAAAAAAGAGGAACAACAGTTACTTCACTGAGAAGAACAGATAAAGAGAAAAAAAGTTTCCACTACAATGAGAACTAGAGAAAGAGATGAGACGCGATCTACTCAATCCAAAACGAATGAGCACATGTTTTGTTCTACTATTTGTTGTATTTGTACCGATAATATCAGGTTCTTACTTGTTTTATCTGTTTGTACAAGTAGAATGAATGGAACGATGCAGGCCTTTATACTGATCAATCAATTACTGTTACTCATACGCCTTGGAGAACATTAGTACCAATTGCCTTCATACAAACATTAATCATACGTCATAGGGTATTTAAATTAACTCTATTACAATACCAATAATTTTTTTTTAATTTTCAGCTACTTGCCGTTACAGCAAAAGTGCCTGGACTGAATGTGATACAAAAACTAACATGCGTTCTCGTACATTGAATTTGAAAAAGGGTGATGCCAGCTGTCAACCAACCAGAACTATGCAAAAGAAATGTAAAAAATGTAAGTTTTCACCCAAATTATACATAAGAATCACAAAAGCGAATAGTTGATTCAAAGTAATCACACAAATATAGTTAACATTACCCCAACATTAGGGAACTATAATAAATTCTTGTGTCATATATCCATCTCACCTTTAGCGTAAGTTTTCATAGCTATTCATCATTGTCAACTGAGTAGTTTCTTGTTGTAAGTAGAAACAGTGATGATGAACACTTCTTTTCACAACCATTTCGTTCAACTACCCCAAAAACTAGTTAATTGTTTATGTGGGTTAAAGTGCAAACACAAATAAAAGTTAATTTAGAAAATAAAACAAAATCCTACATTTCATTTTAAACCCAAAATATAAAAACTAAAGGAATAGTTCTCCCTTTTGATACATATTTGAATCTTCTGCCATCACCTACAGTTTTAGTGTACACTTGTATGTTAGCTTTATGGATTGAGGTTAACCAACAAAAAAGCAATATATTTGTGTCATTCCATCAACAATTCCCCCCAACTGATACAGATTCAAGCAATGTTGGGAATCATGATACATAAATCTTAAAATTTATGATGTTGTAGTTGATGATGGGTGATGGCTTTGGCGATATACCACCGTAACCACCTTTGCCACTATGTCAACTGGAGGTTAGCAAATCACTAGCAAGTGACATAATTCCAGTTGAATAAACTAAAAAGAGTTATGGCTTTTTGTGTGGACTAACAATTAAATTGTAAGGTTAGGGGAATTTTGGGTTTGTGTAATATAAGGATACTAGAGTTAAAGATATCACGTAAATATGTAAATATGAAATGTGATAAATATAGAAAAATGTCGATAAGGTAAATATAATATCACTTGAAAGGGTAGTTAAAGGTTTAGTAATTACATCTTAACCAAATATTATGTTTAGAATTAACAAAAAATTGTCTGTTCGTCTCAAACGTCCTTTTCCTTAGAAGATAACGACTTTTTTCAATAGCTCCATCTTGATTGAAGTTGTTCCACTTCAATAGGAAAATCTCATTACAATTTGATAGAGCTAATGGCTTGAACTGGCCTGACAAAAAAACAAGCGACCCACATAACTCTTTATGTAGTTCAGTTTTTTTTCCTTTGCCCATCTAAAAATATCAAATGTATAAAGTAACGCGGTATCCCTTTGTTTGCCTTAGAATTTGCGCACTAATTACATTAGAAATTGAAAAACACTTGATTTTATGAAACCATTACTTGTTGTTGTGCCACATTAGCGTGTGTCAGTCAATGTTGTTATTTTTTGTGGTCGTTGGTATTTGTTTTTGCTTTTTTTAATGTGACACATATACGAAATGTTGTTGGTGTAGAGTATAATTTGTACAAAGATATGATTTTTGCCCACATAATGATGCCGTGATGCCCTAGTAAAACTGAAAGGGGCTACACCTTTTGTTAAACATTTTGTATGTATTTAGTAGATGTGTATCGTATTTATATTTTTATACATATGTACATGCACAGAGAGCAACACTTGCTGGCTTGTAAACGAAGCTGACACAGAGCTGGCTAAAAAGGAAGAGTGTACACAATCATTTTTAATGAGCAAAATGTGTTGCACATTAGTTTAGGGGTTTTTTTATTTTATATGTGAAAAGTAATTTTACATTACAAAAATTAAGAGATGAATAAGATCCGGCAGAGTTTAATGAATTCTAATTTTAGACTCTTGAAAGTGTCTGTAAAATTTCGACTATCTATTTTATTTTATATTTTTATATTTTTATATTTATAAAAAATTTTATATTTTTATGTTTTTATATTTTTTTATATTTTTATATTTTTATATTTTTATATTTTTATATTTTTATATTTTTATATTTTTATATTTTTATATTTTTATATTTTTATATTTTTATATTCTTATATTTTTATATTTTTATATTTTTATATTTTTATATTTTTATATTTTTATATTTTTATATTTTTATATTTTTATATTTTTATATTTTTATATTTTTATATTTTTATATTTTTATATTTTTATATTTTTATATTTTTATATTTTTATATTTTTATATTTTTATATTTTTATATTTTTATATTTTTATATTTTTATATTTTTATATTTTTATATTTTTATATTTTTATATTTTTATATTTTTATATTTTTATATTTTTTTATTTTTATATTTTTATATTTGTATATTTTTATATTTTTATGTTTTTATATTTTTATATTTTTTTATTGTTATATTTTTATATTTTTGTATTTTTATAATTTTATATTTTTATATTTTTATCAATCAATTGACGAGTTTTGAATTTTAAATAAATAATTTTATTTTAATTTTTTTTTTTTTCATTTCATTTCATTTATTTAATCTTGTAATTAAAAGCCCCATGGCCAAATTTCGACTGATTTGCTTTGTAGCTATTGGTAGGGACATCATATATCATATATTTATCATACACTTTAATTTGTCTTTACTAAACCATTAACATTTTGGACATCAGGTTTAGGAAAAGAGCCGATTAATCCCTTTTAGTATATTTTCCATAAAAAAGTAACTTCTCCACTCACTTCTCCACTCAACTTCACTGCATTTTTAAATATCAGTGCCTTTTATGCAGTATACATATTACTTTAGTTATAACTTAAGGAACGTGTATACTTATGCTATGGATAGTATTCTATTCGTTGATAAGAAATATAAGGTCACCAGGAACATGGGGTTCAATTCACCTGACTAAAATCTCAGTTTAAAGCGTAACACCAGCCACAGTGTCATATCCTTGCATTCAACTAGTCAGATCAATGCCATCATTTGTGCTTTAACCACCAACCCCTACCATTCTGTCCCACAAAAATAAAAAGAGCATCGTCAAACCACTTTGCTTCAGAAGATTTGCGCTTTTAACGGTTTGTTTTTCATTTCGGTTTTCTGCAACTGCAACGCTGCAAAGGAAATGCAGCAAAGTCCGGAGCCTTTGCACCGGATGCTAACTAAGTTATGATTATATCATTGTTAATACGTGTGCATATGGCTGTATTAGTGTACAATTAAATATGCGGTGTGGTTTGTACGATTGCGCGTGTATGTGTGTGTGCGCCTGCATTTAACTACCAGCGAATGCTTCGTTAAATGTTTTTCCTTGTGTCATTGTTGTCCTTTGTTCACTTTGGTTTCGGTTTGCATCTAATGGGCGAACTGGCAGACAACGGTGTAATTAAAAACTAGTTAGACTGCAAAAAAAAAAACTGAAAAGAGTGGCAGGTGAATACTATAACCACCACTATGGTTGTAGTTAAGAGTGCGGCGGTTTTAAGTCATACAAAAGCAATTAGGGATATTTTTCTCAGTCTTTTGCGCTTTTTGTGTGTGTGTGTCTTTTTTTACGCCGAATGTGGCTTTCACGCATTAAAGGTAACCTTTTTTCCACTCACTTTCCACTAACCTAAACCTCATATGTAGTTACATAAAATGCGAAAAAAAACAAAAGTGCAAATAAAAAAAAAGATTTTTTTCATTTTACTTATACTTGGATGTGGAAGTGTAATATATATCATATGTGTGCGTTTTTACAATATACTTAAAAACTCATTACAGCTTGCAAATATTTGTGATGATTTCGACTTGTTTGCATTGTTGAATAGATGAACGATGCAGAGCGCATTGGCATTTGCGTTGGATTATAACGCTCTAACTGCTACGCCAACCAACTGTAAATATTTGAAATTCACATGCACTCAACCGCATTACGACGAGGATATGAGATGTGTAAATGTGTCATAATGCTCGAGTATTTGTGTATAATGTGATTTTCTCTATTAAAATATTATTTATATAATTCCTTAGTTAATTAGGTCAAATTGCAAAAAGGGCAGCAGCATTTGGCGGGTACATGGCATAGTGAAAGTTTTAAATTGTTTGCACATTTCGAGGCCACTGCGATGGGATATATTATATAATATGACAGTGCAACACATAAATTGGTGCCGCCTTCGTACCCAGCTATTTTTGAAGTATATACCGAGACTAAAAAAATCACCAAAGGATTTGGCCCCATTACATCGAAACATTTTTTTTATGGATACTCCAATATTTTCACCCCAATACGATTTTTTGACGATTTTTAGGGAGCCCGTATTTCATAAACTGTTCGGATTTTTTCTTTTCGTCTTCGACAAAGTTGTAGATCTAAACCAGAGCAAAAAAAGTCTCAAATAGACCGACCCAAAAAAATTGCATCTAGTGCATGAAAATGGTAAAAATATGGGAAAAAAGGCTATTTTTTCATGATATTTTCACCATAAAATTATGATTATAATAAGTAATATTCCACATAATTCATACGCCACCGAGTACAACAAAATAAATTTTGTCTGGAAAACATAATGAAAAAATATTATTTTTTCCCATATTTTTGCAATTTTCATGCACTGGATGCAATTTTTTTGGGTCGGTTTTTATTCTCTGGTTTAGATCTACAACTTTGCCAAAGACAGAAAGAAAAAATTTCTAGCGGTTAATGAAATATGGACTCCGTAAAAATGATAAAAAAATCGTGTTAGGGTGAAAATATTGGAGTATCCATAAAAAAATGTTTCGATGTAATGGGGCCAAATCCTTTGGGGATTTTTTTAGTCTCGGTATATACTTCAAAAATATCTGGGTACGAAGGCGGCACCAGACGATGACCTTAGAAATGTTGCACTGTGTATGTTAATGCAAAGCGAGTGAATAACATAAAATCGTTTGCGTTCTCTTTGTATTTATTCGGTCTGTTTATTAAACATTGATTTGGAATTTATTTCAAGCTCAAGACCAGTATTTTTGAAAGAGTTTATAGCAGAATAATATTCTCATAATGCCAGCAGACTTTGGTATAATGATTGCAAAATGTTTATCAAGTCTTATGCACCAGAATCTCACAACGAAATGAGAATTCTTTCTTGACTGCATAGACTCGAAAAACTTCACAGCCATTCACTATAAGAAACCATTTGCTAAACTATCGTTTTTTTATCATGGCTTAATATGTTCATATAAGCCTTGTTTATAATAACATATTAAATGTTTATTATAGCAAAAAATAACTGCCTAACTGCCTAAATAACTTCCTATTATATCCAAAGGTATTTTTTTGTGCCGAAAATTATTTTTATTGTAACAAGAGTACCAAAAAGTACTTTCATTGTAACAAAATGATACTTTTATTGTACTACGAAGTAATTTTGTTGCACGAAAAAGTATTTTTTTTACTAAAAAGTACATTTGTTGTACCAAAAAAAGTTTTTATTGTACCCAAAAAGTACTTTTTTTTGTTGAAAAAATCACTTTTCATTAGTACTTATCTTGTATTGAAGAACATTTTTATTTTAACAAAATGTATTGTACCAGCAAACGTACTTTTTTGGAACCAAAAAGTATTTTCGTTGTAACAAAAAGTACCAAAACGTACTATCATTATAACGAAAAGCACTCCTATAGTACCAAACAGTATTTTTGTTGTAAAAAGAGGTAGAGGAGAGCCGGTCGTGGCAGGATGGTTAAATCAATCATCTATATTTTCTTTTAGCCGCGGTACCCTTGATGTTGTTGAGAGAGTCGAGTCAATCGGCATGTCAAGTAAAAGCTGCTGAAACAGCTGAAGTCAAATAACACGAGAAGCTATCCCATACCTCATTCCAGGGGGCAAAGGGAAATTAAGTTTTTTAAGAAGTCTTTATTATACCAAAAGGTACTTTTATTATACCAAAAAGCACGTTTATTGTACCCGAAAAGTACTTTAATTGTAGCAAAAAGTACCTTTTTTAGTGCTTATACTGTGTAAAAGAGCATTTTTTTACATTATGTACCAAAAAGTACTTTTATTGTACCAACAATTGTATTACTGTGTAAAAGAGCTTTTTTTACATTATGTACCTAAAAGTTCTTTTATTGTACGAACAATTGTATTGCTTTTGCTTACAAACTTTTTGTACCAAAAGGTATTTTATTGTAACAAAAAGTACTTTCACTTAATTTCAAAACAGTATTTTCACTATACCAAAAGGTACTCTTATTGTAAAAAAAGCAACATTCTTTTAAAAGAAAAACACTTTAACTGTAACCAAAAAGTAATTTTAAAAAGGAACATTTGTTCTACCAAATATTGCTGTTATTGTCTCCAAAAAGTACTTTAATTGTTGCAAAAAGTACTTTTATTAGTACTATTATCATATCAAAGATCGTTTTTATTGCAACAGAAAGTACCAAAATGTACCAAAAAGTACATTTAATGTACAAACAAATTTGTTGTGTTTGTACCCATCGCACTTTCCTAAAAGTACATTTGTTCTACCAAAAATAATTTTAAGTACTTTGTCAAAGATCATTTTTATTGTAACAGAAAGTACAAAAATGTACCAAAAAGTACTTTTAAAGTACTAACAAATTGTTCGTTATTGTACCCATCGTACTTTACTAAAAAGAACATTTTTTCTACCAAAAATAACTTTTAGTACTTTAATTGTACTTATATTATTAAAGAAGGTACTTTTATTTTATCAAAAGATACTTTTTTAGTATCCAAATGTGTTTTCATTGTGCCAAAAATGAATTTTATTTTATAAAAAGGTACATTAACTGTTTTACCGAAAAATTTAAAAAAAATCTGTGATTTAAGTGAGATATGTTGGTACAATTGTAAAGATTTCTTTTTGACTGGAAGGGAGACTTTTATTCTAGATATTACACTCCATCCATGAGCTGACTTAATCAGTCAATGTTGGGTCGTTCCCATAATAAACGTTAAACCGCTGTATGGTTTAGGATAAGGTCCTCTATTCCGAAAATATCTACTTCTATGAATTTACGAGCCGCAAGGATTGAAATATAAGAAAAATTATGGCATTAATATATAATTATTCTCTTCCAAAGGTAAACATTTAAGTTGTAAATGTAATACCTTGCTCGATTTTTATATTACTTATTTGCTTAAACCTGAAGGTTTTCTTTAAACTGCATATTAGGCATTATATTATAAACGAAGCGTAGTAATTTCGTGCCAAACCATAACCAAACAACATTGTAAACGTCTCTCTCTCCCACACTCATCATAATTTTGTAACAAGCTATGCATTGGACATATGTCCGTTACATCATCGGGCTTTTTAATAACTTCCTACACCCAGTATTTTATTTAGCATCACTGTTAGTTCTTCATAACTCAGTGCAACTACAAGCTAAAAATATTCACATTTTGCTTTTAACTCATTTATATTATTATGTTATTTATCACAGCTTGTCGCTACGAAAAGGGTGCCTGGTCAGAATGTATTAACGGTCAAATGACGCGCGAGGATAAATTGAAAGCAACAGGCGCCGGCACCGAGTCGTTGCCCTCCAGCTGTGAACCGGTCCGTAGCATCAACAAAAAGTGTAATCCCAATAATGGCGCCAGCAAGCAAGGTAGTGGTAGCGGTGGTGGTGGCAAAAAGGAGCGCAAAAATAAGGACAAAGGTATGTTAGCCAAATGCTATAAACGTTATGGCTTGCAATGGCAGTAACAATTAGCCCAAAAGATTTACAATAAGATCTGCCTGACTACTCTTAACACTTTCCCTCTCTCTGTGTACTCTTCTTTGCTTCTAGGTTCCCGTCGCAATCAGGGCCAACTACAACAATAAGTAATGTAATTAAAAATATATTCAAAGCGGAAAAGGAAGCCCCGCCATTTTTCATATTTTAATTTTAAATCAGTTTTCTTTTGCTCACAAAAACAAATAAGCACCAATTGTTTTCCATGCAACCGTCGAAAGCAGTGTTTTCTTTTTATCTATAAAGAAGAAAAATTAAAATAATTATAATAATTTGTTCATTTCATTAGAAATTCCTTAAAAATTCGGTCATATTTCATAATCACATAAATTAAATTTAACACAAACCCATCTACATTCACATACATATACACACACACATACATATACATGTAATATTCTTTTGTTTAAGACGATTAAAATGCTAAACATTTTACGTAATTATGTATTTTGTAATCTCCGTCTTAGTTTAGAAATATCGAAATATTAATTGTAATTTTTTAAGGCACAAAAGAAACCGATACACACACACAGACTTAAACTAATGATGTCTTTGTTGTGTATGAAAATCTTAATTAAAATATATATTTTTAATAAAAAAAAAATAATTGGTTTAGAAACTAAATAAATAAGTTGTTGTTTTTATAATGGTTGGATACGCTAACAGTCAGTTACAAAAGTAAGTATATACCATCATTGTTATGTGTAGCCAGTATCATGTTCAGGGCATGCCTTGGTCCAAATGCAACGGATGTAATAAGTAATAATCAGTTTAAGGAATTGCCTTACACCTACCCTCATCCTATATATCGATACCTTAATATAAAAAAGACAAAAGTATACAGGAGGACTCAGCTGTAAACCATTGAATCGCCAACTTTTAGAAAAAGAAGTAGAGAATTTGCACCAAAAGTTTGACGAAAACATTTTTTATAAAAATTGTTTAGAAACATATATCTTTTTGTGATCAAATAAAAAGAAAACATGTGAAATTGTATAAATGCATCGTTTTTTTGTGTGTTTTTAGATAATTTCGAGGCAAAAAATACGAGTTCACCAGGTTGGATGTTGGATATAATTGGCAATCGCCAAATATTATGCGATTGCGATCTCTGTGACACTAATTTTGCGATTTCAAATCACAATCGCAAATTTCAAAAAAATGCGATCATCACGAGATTTTAATACAAGGTGTATCAGAACATTATCAACATGAATCAATAAAAAATATGAGTTAAATCTTTTTTATATTGAGGTAACGACATACAGAAATTTCGATATGATTGAGCATTTCTTAAGGTGCAGTTTTGGAAATTAAGTGTTGTTAATTTTTTTGACAATTTATTTTTATAGTGTTTAAAGTGAATAGTATAAATAAATCTTATAAAAACAAATGTAGATATGTATGTTCATTTATTTCAAATAAATATTTTGGTACCGTGAAATAACTCCCATGAAATAACTCCCAAATGAAATGGAAAATATTTAATTTTTATTTTTTATTGTTAAGGCTGATTTACACGCATCCACCCACATCCCCTATCTACTGTCAAATCAGTACATTTTGATTTCCTATCCACCTTCCTATAATTCAATATTACTTTGCTATAATTTTGTAGTGTTGTTTTTGCTTACTCCTACACGATTTCTAATTAGGCTATCTCGCTCATGTTGTTGAGGTGATTTTTATGTTTATTTGTACATTTCTTCTTATATTCATATCTATTGACTGCCTCAGCGCCTTTACGGCATTTTAGAGGCAAGTAGCAACATTAATTAATTCATTTTATTACAAATAAACAATAATATATTAACAATATTATAATAATAATAATAATAATAGTAATAATAATCGGCCTTATTCCCGTAGTCGTCGTCGACGCAAAACGACGTCGTCTTGTGACGACGCTGTAAAATCGGTATTCTCGTAGTCGTTTTCGATAACTATCGGTTACTATTGACACAAATTTGGTATTCTGTAAGGAAATGTGACGACGACGTTGAATCGAAACGACTCTGAATCTGTCGTCACAGTTGTTAGTAACGACTTGAAACAATTTGAAGGAATAACTTTAGTTTTTGTAAATTTAAAAAAAGGGTTTGTTTAATGGCGTCAAGAATAACAATGTCGAGTAACAAATAGGGGCTTGGAAACAAAATCCCTCATAGGTACAAGGATTTTAGCTAATATTAAGGGGTTATGTGAGAAAATTGGTGAAAAACAACTTAATTCCTTTGGAGCGCCTTTAAGAATCCTTTGCGGTTGTAGTTACGAATCTGGTCTTCTTTATTTGTAGCAAAAATTTTGATATGGTTTCCATCGACATATCCAATTACTCCAGTAAATCCTGTTTTGTTAAAAAATGTAGTTTATGCTTCCGATTTGTCATCTTCAGTTACTTCCAATTGTATCCAAGGTGGACAAATCACCTCTCTAATGCATTCAGGGTTTCGACAGGAATCTTGCAACTACTAGCTGCACTTACACTTAGGTTGTAAGGCCCCTGTCCAAAGGACCTTAATGTTGCTGACAACTTAATTATGACTGAAACATATGTCCTGAGTTCACTTTTCATGATAGGAACTATTTCTATAGGTACTATTACGTAATTAAATGCTTCCTTATTAAGACTTAAGTAGTTCTCGAATCTAAAAAAAGTTGGAAGGCCGGCCAACAGATAACCTCAAATTACGATTTAACACCGATGAACATACTCGTCATTTGGCAAGTTTAAGATCATCGCATCATAGTCGAAGTATTATCCTTTCCAGTAAAAGATATTTCTTGCTTTCCTCATCGCTTGAATTTTATTCGGGCACAAAAATATTTTTTCACGAAACACAATAAAAATCTAAATAAATCAGCTGATGTAAAAAAGTTACATCAGCTGTTGTCATTTCTTTCATGTTATCGATTACCAGTCGACGTCGTCTCATTGTAGTTACAGAATACCGAAATAGCATTGATGTGACGACGATGTTGAATCGAAGTGACATTGACATAAAAACGACGACGATGTCGACGACGACTACGGGAATAGGGGTGAATAATAATAAATTACAAATTAAGTTGAAAAACGACTTCTATAAACTCTGAGAATTTAAATATAAATCACATATGATCGTTGCATTTAACACCACCAATATAATCAATACGTTGTTTTGTTATTTCTAGTCTACATCTCGTAATCCTTAGATCAGATTGGTTTCTTGTGTTAAAATTTGATTGATTCTGGCAAAACAATATGGTATGATGGCCAATTTTATGCAAACATTTAAAAACAAACATAAGAATTTGATACTCGTGTAGGCTGTATACTGGCAATATTGTTTTAGCTTTATTCTTATACAATAATACTGTCGGATAAGTTATGGGTAAATTTTACACAATTTTCAATGCCTTATTTTGAGAGCATTGAAGAGATTTAAGTGAAGTACTATTTTTTTTATATGCGTATATTATAGCCAGGTATTTTAAATGTGATTGTATTAATGATTGAAATATCATAAGCTTTGTATTCTCATTAAGTTTTCTTTTCATTTTATACAATATACCAATAGCTGCAGCTATGTTCCTTTTCACTTCAGCAATGTACAAATCCCATGACAAGTTACATTGCAACGTTATCCCTAAATATTTTACAGAACTTACTTTAGCTATTGGTATTCCCTCAACAAATACAGAAAAGTCCTGATTAACATTCACAGACTGCGGTCGAAAACGAATCATTTTAGTTTTATCCGGATTAAGTAATAGGCCATTTATTCTATCGAATTCAAATAGTACTGTTTTTGTATCAAAAACTACTTTTATTGTATCAACTCGTAAATTTACTGTACGAAAATTAATTTTATTGGAACAAAAAGTAAGTTTATTGTACCCAAGGCGTATGTTCATGTTCCAAAAAGTATTTTAGTTTTACCACAGAAAACTCTTTTGCAGCAAAAAGTACTTTTATTCTACCAAAAAGAACTTTTATTGTTGCAAAAAGTATTGTTATTAGTACTATTATTTTGTCAGAGAACATTTTTACTGTCACAAAAAGAACCAAAAAGTACCTTTACTATACCAACGATTTTTTTGTTATTTTGTTTTGTTGTACCATAAATTATTTTTATTGTAACAAAAAGTACTGTAATTGTAACAAAAATTACTTTAATTGTGCCAAAAGGTACTTTTATTGTACAAAAAGGACTTTTGTGGTGCCAACTTTTTTTTTATTGTACTCAAAAGTACTTTTTTCCATCAAAAAGTAACTTTAATTGCAGCAAAAAGTACTTTAATTATTACTGTTACTTTTATTGTACCAAATAATTTGTTATTATTTTTTTTATTGTACCGGAAAATACTTTAATTGCCTCAACAAGTACTTTTAATGTAATATCAAAAAGTACTTTTTTGTAGCAAAAAGCACTTGTGTTGCAACTCAACTGAGTTGAGTTGTAAACCATAAAAGGGACATTAAATTTAATGGCAGAAAGTAAAAAAATAATTATTGTAGGGTATATGTTGAATTTTTTTAATAAAAACGCTCCATGCTATCCTTAAAATAGGTGGCAACGCTAACAGTTTCCCCAAAGTTTATTCGTTGTAACACGTGTAGTTAATTCAAGATAAAATCATAAAAATTAAATTATATTAACAACAGTGTACAAATTTTAATTGTAAATTGTATTTATAATTGAAATTGTAGCCTAATTCGCAATATTAATTTTGTTTTTTTGCCTATATTTTTGGGTGTTGTGAATAACATTTGAAGAATCGACTTCGAACAACAATTAATGGTTATTTTTATTTGAATAAAATTGGTAATAATTAACAGAAATGTTTAGTGTTGAAAATTTTCATCATCTGATAAAGAAGAACATGATAGAAGCAAGTACAGTCGTATTTTAGACTCACAGACAACATCAGCTATGCCATATTTTAAGAAAGATAAAGATACGACATACATAATAAGGAGGGTTATGTAAAGATTTTATTTCGAGCGTACCTAAAAATTATGATGTTACAAACATTTAGTCGTCGATTTTCCATACCGGCATTCTAGAGTGCTAAACTTTTAAGCGTGAACCAAGTTAGCCCTATTTGTGTAGGTCGAAAAACTAAAGGTTATATGTCAAGGGATCGGCCGTGGTATTATGGTTAGAACACGCGACTATCATGCGGAAGATCCCGTTTTCGATACCCGCCTCCAGTCAAGCTGCATGTTTAGTAAAAGCTTCTCAAACAGTGGCGTTCGCAATCGTCGATAAACAAGTAGGTGCCGTTATTTGTGGATCTAAAAATAGGAAGCGTGTAAATTTATCACAACGCGAGAAGCTATCCTTATTCAGTTTCAGTAAGTTTTATTTTATGTCAAAGCCAAATTTTAAATTATTTCCATTTTATTTTCATAAATTGTTTCCATTTTGATTAAAGTTGATTTAGTGTAAAGGTCGATTTCTTGCGTAAATACATTTTTACAAAAATGTAATAACATTAAAACATTCGACAATCAGTTTTATGAAACGCATTGCCAACGCTGAGTACTTTTTACAGGCAATATTTTTTAATTTGTTGTCATCATTTTCCTATATGTATGTACTTACCGATTTTTAAATCTTAGATATCGCCATAACATAGCATTCTAACCAATATCCTATTTAACAAATCAAATCAACAAATCAATCCATTTTTCTTTTTGTCTTTTTTGTATATAATTTAGAACAAGACAAAATTTTGTTGTTTTTTTTTCTTTTTGGTTTCTTGGTTTATATCAAACTCGATTTTTTGAGTGGTTTATAATTTGTTGTCATAAATGCTACACAGTAGTAAAATGTGTTAAGTTTCATTTCAATACAGTTATTAAATTTTTATTACTGAAATAAATTATTATAAATTATAAGAACGGAAATAATCAATGATTTTTAAACTCCCGCAATTGAGATACAAATAACTTGCAATTCATACATACATAGGTGCCACCAATGTGGAATCGTTTATAAATATAGATTAGGATATAGACTAAAACTAATTGATAAAAATAACAAAAAAAAAACAGGATGGACTCCATTTATTTAATTTCTATTATTGGAGAAATTTCCACGAGATCTGTTGCCACCTCCACGAGCGGCCATATTATTATTAGCATTACCAAAGTTGCCATTATTATTGTTGTTAAAACGTTGACCACCACCTCCACCGCCTCTATTGCCCATGCCACCGCCTCCGCCACCTCCCCTTCTATTACCTCCACCTTGCATTTTTGCACGATTCATCATTTTATCTTTGCTCAAAATCGCATCAGAATTCTGGGCTATAAACTCCAAATCAGGATTAATATTTTGATGAGCTTCACGCAGTATATCAATCAATGCTTTTGCGCATCTGGCATTTTTACGTGTAAAAAATGCGTATGAAGTACCAGTGGAATGTTTGCGACCAGTACGCCCAATGCGATGTATATAATCTTCCGAAGACTGAGGAAAATCAAAGTTAATAACATATTTAATGCCATCCACATCCAAGCCACGAGCAGCCACATCTGTGGCTACTAAAATGTTCGTGCGTCCCATGCGAAAGTCGTTTAAGACATTATCACGATCCGTTTGAGATTTATCGCCATGAATGGAGCCCACACGAACTCCAAAGCCATTAATAAAACGTGATAGCTCGTCCACTTTCTTTTTGGTAGCTACGAAAATTATAATTTTACCGGGCTGGGGCTGATCATAAATGTGCGACAAAAGGCTTTTCAGTTTCGAGCCCTTTTCATTTTCTAGGCAGACATCAATATATTGACGTATATTATGATTAGCGGCTAATTCCAGAGAACCAATGTTGATCTGAAGGGAGAGACAAACCGTTATTATTTAAATTTGAACATTAAAAATTAATTTTAGCTCAAAAGAATAGAGAATAGATGATCTAAGTATTTTAACTATTAACATTTATTATTTAAGTAAAGGTTGTCGTATTAGATAATATTGAAAATACCCTTATAAATTGTACAGCCGTGATTAGGACATTTAGAAATGGGCTCGACATAATAAAAAATTGTATAGATTTAATCAATTCATTCCCAATCAGATATGAAACATGTCGCTCTTACTGGCATATTCTAAACGGTTATCGATAATTTACTTCGAGTCTGTGATGATTTTCTTATATGAAAGTGACCGATAATGAACAAAATTGTCTTACAAGAAAGGCAAGTGCCGAAAATGACATAATGGTTGGAAAAAGCGACTCTCATGCGGGAGACCAGCGTTCGAACCCTGTACTGTAAAGAGAAAGCCCGATAGTAAAACTCCTTTGAGAACATAATTTATATTTTTCCGCTATTGCGGAAAAATCAAATCTCCCCCTATACCTCAAAAAAAAATTGGTCAAAACATAAATAAATAAAAAAAATATTCTTTTGTAGACTGTTAAAAATTTGGTTTTTAATATACAATGTTTCCTTTTTTTTTAAATATCTCAAATTAATTATTTTTTATAAAAATTGTAGTATTATTTTTTCTAGACCACATGTTAATTTGTTAATTTCTTAAAAATGTATAATTATATGTGCATTAATATTTTGTCATTTTTCCCCAATGTTAATTTTTTAAAAAATCAATTTATTTAAATTTAATATACACTTTTATAGGATCAGTTAAAAAAAATTAACAACAGAATTTTTAAAAAAAATTCTTGTTTAAAACAATGTTTCTACGTTTATGGATAAGGAAGATTAACAAATTATTCTAAATATCACATTTGGTTTGAAAAACTTTTTCATTTTTTCTTCTCAATTTTTTTTCTGGTATTATAGTTTTATCATGTAAAAATTATGTGTTAAGCTATTTCTGATGTATATTGTAATTATTTATTTAATTGGCCATCAGGCTTCTAATTACAAACCGTAAATAAAATAAAATAATAATAATAATAATTTTCAATAACCGAGCCATTAAGGCCATATATGGTTATAAATTTCTTAGTTTTAGTTTAGTTCTTTTAGTTCTTCAACATTTTTTTTAAAAAAAATTTAAACTTAAACATCAAATTTTTAAGTTTTTTATTCAATTTTAGATATCCTTATTTTTTTACAATGAATAGAACAAATTGTGGTTTAAATATAACTTAAAATATAATTTTTCTCATTACTATTTTTGAATAATATTCAAAATTGGTACGTTGAATAAAACTCAATTTTTTATTAAATTTTTATAAAAATATTAATAATTAAAAAAATATTGTTTACAATACTGGCTTTGTACATACTTTTTTTAAATTCTATTTTGAATAAATTTACGTTTCGTTCTTAAAAAATAAATAATTATTTCAAGATTTCCTTTTATTTCGAATGATCAAATTTGTTTAAGAAAACGTACAGAAATTAATGTTTCTTACAAATATCCATATTCAGCTAGAAATTATTTTTAAAAGAGCAAATTTCAGATTATTGGTTTTGACCAGATTTCAGCGTGTTCAGTGAATAACGTCCTTATGTCAATCTGTTTTTGTAAAAAAAAAACACAATGCTTCATTTAACCGTCAATCAGTTTGCAGACTGCATCATTTAATCGCTACCGATTCTCTTTAAGTCTTTAAGTCAAGCGGGCGTTATCATATTAACGACACAAACTTTTAAGATCCCGTACAAAACATCCAGCGTCGCTTGTAGGAAGCCTTTAGAAATTTTCACGCTCAGCACATCGGTACTCAGATGGGTAGCATTGACACAGCTGACACATTTCTGCGATGCATTATTTCTATACAAAGCAAATTATTATATCAGCTGCTAACTTTCAACTTGACGGGAAAGTGCAACCCTCAGAGGAATCAACATATTTGAGTAGCTGGTTATATATCCTATTCCATTCTCCTCGCATCCGGTATATCGCAAATGAATGCCATTTCGGTGTAGGAAAGTATTTCGGCACGTGACTGGCTTAGTATTTTTCATCCAACTGTCATATTTAACATGGACCTCAAAACCATTTACAACAAATATTACAGTTTTCCAGAAGATTACTTTCTTTGTAAACTCTGCTGTTTATACATTATATCTTAAACCCATATTTTGCCCCAAAACTTTTATAAAATATAATCCACAAAAATACTTACTTGTATGTAATTGTTTCCTAGGAAATCTTCTGCCAATTGGCGCACTTCCTTCGGCCACGTTGCGCTCCACATTAGAATCTGGCGGTCCGGTCTTATTTGACCCATTATTTTGCGTATTTGCGGTTCGAAACCCATATCTAACATACGATCTGCCTCATCTAATACCAAGTACGTACAACGTCTCATGTTAGTCACATCGCTGGATAGAAAATCCAACAATCGACCAGGTGTAGCTATAACCAATTCTACACCATTTTGCAAATCCTGCATCTGTCTCGCTTTCGAGGAGCCACCATAGACACAAGTATTGCGTACGAATGCATTAGATCCAAAATCATTTGCAACCGTCTGTATTTGTTGGGCCAATTCACGGGTAGGAGCTAAAACTAAAGCAATGGGACCATCCCCATTTTGTAATGGTGGCTGATGGTTGATGTGCACAATAGCAGGCAAAATAAAAGCTAACGTTTTTCCAGAACCCGTCATTGCAATGCCCACTAAGTTTGAGCCACTCATGGCGATGGGCCAAGATTGTGCCTGAATGGGTGTTGGCTGCGAATAGTTCTGGCGCTGCACCTCATTCATGCAATAGTCAGGAAAGCAAGCTTCATCAAAAAACATTATAGGATTTGGTGCTGGTCCTCTCACTGTAATCTCAGCTTGGTTGCGATATTCTTCAACTTCCTGTTGAGAACGGGCTCTTGTTCTTGGATGTTCCTTATAGAAATCTCTTTGGAATGGCGGCAGTCGCAATTGACCATAGTTGACATCTCTTAGATCTAAACAGATTTATTGATACATAATTAACACATTGGAAATTTGACAGTGGTTGATACTTACTGTTGAAATCGTCCGAATTATTATTGTTTCCAAATCCTCCCTTAAAACCACCTCCACCACCTCCGCCCCCAAATCGGTTACCTCCCATGCCACCACCGCCACCAAAGGATGGACCATTACGGCCTCTACGTTCTACACGTCCTCCACGTACTTGACCTTTGTTGCCAGGACCACCGCCGCCACGCCCACCTCCTCTAGTGCCACCTGGACCAGATCTAATGCCGCGATTGCCACCACCGCCACCTCCACCCCTAACATTCTGATTTCCACTTCGAGCCGGTGCCATGATCAATTCTCTTGTTGACCGATACGCCTTAAAGCGAAGAATTCTATTTTACCGGATTAGTCCAAGCGCTATCCTTTCTCCTTAAACTATTTAGTAGAGATTTCGCAAAGAAAAACGGTTAGCAAAACTACACTTTTTCCATTAACAAATTGGTTGATGGAGCGAATAAAAAAAACAGTTTAGAAGAATTTGCATTGTTTAGGAAGTGTTTAGAAAATGAGAACATCATATACAAAAACTGGCGAGTACAAAACAGCTGTGGTTATGGTCGCTGTTCATTAGAAGGGCCGTACACCAGCAAATTTTAAATATGACAATTTAATACGGACGACTGAGCTTGGAAATAATTTCATTTTTTTTTGATAGTTGTACACAGGGGAGAATGTAATCTGCAGACAAAGAATTTGAGGCAATTTTTTTGACTTTTTATCAAGCAAATTTCCTTAAAAGTAGCTTTAATTAAAAAATTAATAAGAGGCGATATACAGATTTTTTTTAAATTTGGGATAAAAAAAAGAAAAATCTAAAACGTAATAAAAATAGAACAGAACAATTTAGGTCCACTCATCAGAGGAAATGTGGAAATAGAAAAGTTAGAAAAGTTTTTATTGTCATCTGAGTTGCTGCTACGATTTATTAGATTTTTTGATATGAACTTAAAATTATACACAGAAAAAACGTGGCAAATTTGCCCTATATACTGATCCCGGATTGATATCTGTAAGTTCTTGTTACATAAATTATATAATTGATAAATTTGAATAACACGTTTTCTGTTTAAACGCGTACGAAAAATTAATGATTTTTGTCATTGTTTAAGAAAAGGTTTTTTTCCTTTGTATCGTTGAACTGAATTACACAATTTTGCATGCAACATAAATCACATTTACATTATATCATAATAAACTAGTGTTTGTGTGCCATTCAGTTTAATCAAAAACTTCTAACAAATAAAATATATTACGGCAAAAGTTATCAACACACCTTTCTAATTTAACATTGGTGTTAATTGTTTGTTCGACACTTATAACACTGGCGATAAAACAATTCTTTTTATCTTTATTATTACATGCGATTTTTTATTGCTGTGCAACTTATCTACAAAATATTCAAACGAAACGGAAATGTATAACTTGACTGTGTATTACTCAAAAGCTGAATACTCTGAAACTCAAACCAAAACCGGTACTGCACAAACATGTGGTAACATCGCCACCTCGTCAGCTGTTTATCGTTTACAAATTTATTAACATGTCCGTGGAAGAATTAAATGGCTCCGAATTGGGCACCAAAGATTATTGGGAAAAGGCATATGATCGCGAAATTAGAAACTACAAAAACCATGGCGACGTTGGAGAAATTTGGTTTGATGAGGACTCACAGCTGCGTGTCATCAATTGGATAATGAAACAAGATGAAATATCCGATGATATTGCCGTCATTGATTTGGGTTGCGGAAATGGCATGCTTCTAGTGGAGTTAGCACGTGAAGGTTACACCAACCTACTAGGAGTTGATTATTCGCCCAAAGCGGTGGAATTGGCTAAGAACATAGCTAAGGATCAGGAACTGAACATTGAATACAAAGAGGCTGATTTAATGAATGTCAGCTCTTGCAAGGATCTGGGTTCATTTGGGATTGTGCACGACAAAGGCACCTACGACGCAATTAGTCTGTGCCCAGACAATCCAAAAGAAAAACGAGAACTTTACATAGAATCCGTAAGAAATATGTTGCACGAGGACAGTTTGTTCATTATCACATCGTGCAATTGGACTGAAGATGAACTGATTACCAGCTTTGAGGGTAAATTTGTAAAGAAGTGTGTTATACCGACACCTTCATTCAAGTTTGGTGGTAAAGTTGGTAGTGTTGTTACCTCATTAGTTTTTAAGAAAGTATAAGTACAAGTCATTGTAACAAAATTGCATTTTTATACGTTTAATAAATAAATTACAAAATTAACTCAAATTGTCAATTGTTTTATGATCAGTACATATATTCAAAGTTAAGTGGTCAAAAGAATTTATTATAAATAATACGAAAATATGAATTTTACTCGATTCTAAGAAATTATTGTTAATGTACGGAAATATTGTTGGTACATCGATGGCATGCAGTGTATAGTAGTATATAAAATCCACGCTCCCAGTGATTATTTGTTCATCTTTTTCTAAAAATAAAAAAAACGTATTAAAATATATTTACTATTTATCGGCCGCGAGGCTTAATATTACAATCCTGAATATAAATAAATAATAAAATAAGGGAGCAGTTGATTTAGTCCGTTGAGTCCAATATTCCACATCCTATCCGGAACTAGTCCGCAATATAAAAAAATTAAATTAACACCACAAATATGCACACACAAAACTCTTGAGTCAGTATATATTGCCACTTTTTCAAAAAAAAAAATTGGCTAGAAAAATTGGCTATTAAAAACTCATGAATTTACATTTTACTTTTTCCACAAATAACTTCTCGGGTCACTACTGAAACAAATTTAAAATGCGTTTATATAAAATACAAATAACGGATCATAAACTGAAGAATTATCAACAGGTAATTACTATTATTGATTATTTGTTTTCTTTTTAACCCAACTAAGCAAAAAAATTGAAGAAAAAATTAAAAAAAAAATTCCTAAAATATCTATATTTCAAAAATAATGCAAGAATTTTTCTTATAGTTCGTTTTTTAAAACCCGGATTGATAGCAAACTGATTAAAAAATAAACTACTATGTATGAAAATCCCGTATGATGGTGTCCGTAAAATAATAGCCTTTTTACACACCTATATTCGCATTATTCTGCATCTTTGGAAGATGCGGCCAAAATGCTAAAATTTTTACTTGTATTTTGTTGTTGGAAAGATGTTAAAATTTTTTCGCATCCATGAAAGATGCGGAAAAATGCACAGAGTTGTACTCCGAAAAGCTGAATTTAAGCGAGTTTTCTCAGTAATGTTGATTCGGCAACCACCATTTTCGTTGTTTGTTTACATTTATCGAAAAAAATGCCAAAAAACATGGATTTAAATTTTTGCCAAAATATAATGAAAGATTATTCCAATTAGTTAAATGCATTCGTGCTCCATGGAATATTGCCTCAGAAACAATGTTTATAGGTTTGTGGCAGGAAAATATTGCAGTTTTACACGGCGAATGAAAAAGTGTGTGAGCTAGACAACAGTTGACAATATGCGAAACTGCAGTGTAAAACCACTTTTTAGCATTTCGCATTTTCAGCTCAAAATGTGCAATGCTTTTTTGGTGTAATAGCCTTTTTACACCGGAACACATTTAACATATATTCGCATTATTCCACATCTTTGAAAGATGCGGCCAAAATGCTAAAAATGTTACATGTATTTTGTTGTTGGAAAGATGTTAACATATTTTCGCATCCATGAAAGATACGGAAAAATAAACTGAGCTGTACTCTAAAAAGCTGAATTTAAACGATTTTTCTCAGTAAAGTTGATACGGCAACCACCATTTTCGTTGTTTGTTTACATTTATTGGAAAAAATGCCAAACAACATGGACTGACAAAAAATTTAAATTTTTCCAAAATGTTAATAAATGATTATTCCAATTAGTTAAAACCATTTGCGCTTCGTGGAATACTGCCTCCGAAATCTTTCATGTATGCGAAAATATGTTAACATATTTCCAACAACAAAATACATGTAAAAATTTTAGCATATTGGCCGCATCTTTCAAAGATGTGGAATAATGCGAATATATGTTAAATATGTTCCGGTGTAAAAGATTTTATAGCCTTTTACGCTATAATTGTTTCTTAAAATTAACACGGTGATGTATTTTATTTAGAATGTTTAAATATAAATCGTTATTTTTTTAAGTTTGTATTTGTATTAATACTTAATTTTTTTAATTTTTTTTTAAAGAAATTTCTAAGCTTTTAAAATAAGTTGCACTATTGAAATAGAATTTAAATCGACCGCAAGGCTTAAAATTACAATCATGAATATAAAAAATAAATACATTTTCTTTGATTGTTAAAAGGTGTATTTAAATTTGTCCAATAAATTTGATATTCGATTTACCGAATTGGGATCTGCAATGAAATAATTATATTAATAAGGTGTTACTTTATCCATATTAAAGCTTTTAACGTTTTGCTCACAAATGCCCAAATTGTTTAATGTAAGACAATGTAAGGTGCAGTACACTTCTATTTTTTTGGTTACATATGAATTTATATTGTAAAATTGGTCAATTTGACCCCTGCACCAATTGGGGATAATGTTATCCCCTCTTGGTATCCTCTACTTCTATAATTGCAAAAAAGACAAAATTTTATGCTGTTATCTCATAGTTATTAAAATCTATGTAAAACTGTCTTTAAGTATTACTTGATGAAATTTAAAGAAATTGGTTATAAATATTTTATCAGTTGAAGTAGCACATTTATACTATAAAGAATTATAAAAACTGTATTAAACAATTGCATAATATTAAAGAATATAAATATCACAAGAAATAAATATCGCGAAATGTAGTTCATTTATGCCCTTAAATAACACACATGTAGATCGGTGCTGAACTAATAGCACGATATAAATTAATTTAATGTCTGCTACTCAATGTCTGAACCCTGAAAAGGTTTTCCGATCCCTTAATTGCGGAAAACAAACAAATGTATCAGAGAGTGTAGCGTCTAAGGACAATGCAACGTAATGAAAATGGTTTGGTCTCAGATTTATTCTAGCCAAAAAACTTGAAACAATTTAATGATAACAACAAACAACGAATAGACTTCTTCTGTATCTATGTTCTTTGACAGAATATTCTAATTGATTGAATTGATGAATGATTGAACAAAAAAATATTCATACAAGCCATCTTTATTATTCTACGCTCTTCCATTTTGGTCGGCTCCTAAATATACCGTCTCAAACTTTGGCATCCCTGCCTTAGCGTCTCGTCTTTACATTTGTCTCATTTCTTCCCATATAAAACCGGCTATCAAAGCAAACCCTAGTGTTCTCCCTTTCATTTGCACTACTCTTTTAACAACAATTCACACAACTCAGCTTTTGTATACGTCTTACGGTGGCAACGTTTTCCACGAAAGTCGATGTGTGTCGTGTTTGCTGCTTGTCAAACCAAAATTAAACTTCTTGTCGGGCGGAACACAAGTTTGACTGGTAGGATAGTGAGCATTTTGTAATTTTAATTTCATTTAATAAAACGGGTTTCCTTCCATTAGATTTTTTCTGAAACAAACAAGACACAGAAGTCTAGTGTATTTGTTTGCTTAAAGCAATAAATAAGATCACAATCAAATACAATTTTGACAAAGTGTTTTCTCTCAACACTCCTCAAACGGTTAAAGTGCACCCCGCCTCTTGTCGCAGTCGTCGTCGTCGTCGCTATTAAACAACGATAATTGTGAAAAGTTCACCAGATATTCATTGTCACCTACTTCAACAGACACAGCTAGAAAATGAGTGCAACAAACACGGCAGCTGCTCCAGCCACACAAACCTCCACCACTGCAATAAAACTGAAGGGCGTCGTTAAACAGGTAAGTGTTCCAATGCTGCAATAAAAATAATATGATTCCCGAATAGTGCGAGTAAAATTTAACATATAAATTGCAAAAAAAAATATCTAAATTCCAACACATTGCCAGTCTGTCAAATTTTGGTCACATACGAAGAAAAAAAAAACGAACGACGGCAGACAATGAACGACACTTGCATACGCACATACGAACGTCGGCAGCGTAGTGGTCAAGAGACGTATGCGCTGCGCAAAGAAAAGAGTACGCGTTATCGGGTGACATGGGCGAGTAACACGCTAAACACTATATGCAATGAATGAAAGTTCGTTTCAGACAGTGCCAACCTGGCAGATTTCGTTGAATAAAACGAATGTTGACTACGCTGTCGCCGCTGCTGCCGATTTTCAAATAGTAGTCGCGTTTGCCGGGTTTGCCTGCGTATTGTGTGTAGTCTTTAACCTCACTTTTTGTTCTTCATTTTTTTCTTTCTTGTTATCTCTTCTTTGCTTGTTCCGAAAGCAAATTGTCATTGTTGGGGCACAGTTCGTTTCTTTTTCTGCTCTTAGAGAAAAAAGTTCTTGAAAATGTATGGAGTATGTAATAGGGGGAATGTATCAAATTTAAAATGTCTTTGGAAAAACATTGGCAGACGTCATTCATGATTTCCTCATGACGAAAATGTTGTAATTTTAACTTTCACTTTTTTCAATTGTTTATAAAGGAGAGAGAGGCGTCAGCGACAGAGCAACTTTTTGGTCATAATGAGAGCAGGCAGTTTGGTGCATCAATAAAAGATATCTTTTATCAGTTGTGCTGCGCTGTGCTGTTTTTTTCTTTTAATAACATAACTCGTGGCAATTTTATTAAATATAATAGAAAGGTAATATTTATTTTAGAACTTTTTAAGGAATTTTGTCTTAGCATAAGGGATGAATTTTGGCAAACATATGTTTGGCACATAATTGTGAAATTCATGTCAATTTGTATGTACATAACATAGTACGTATGAAAAAATTGGAAATATCTTGACTGATAGCAAGATTCTCAAACAAATGACAATGTTTTCATAATTGTTTTGAATATTCATCTAAATGACTATAATTTTCTCAAGAAAACAATGGCAATATTAATTTTTAAAGTCTGTAAATTGTACTGTAGATCAAAGTTTAAGTTCCTTAGTCCTTATGTGCTGCTTATTATTGCTGATTTTTTAATATGTAATTCTATTCTATTTCTCAACGTGGCCATATATTTTATCACAAAATATATGTATGTTTTTTCTTCCTAAAACTCTCTATTGTTCAGATCTACATATTTAAGCGAGCAGCTGTCTGTACAGTATTATCATAAAATGAACACCTAGTCATAGAAGTTGTAAACACGCTCGCCCAAATGCCAACCGGTTTTTTGGAATATCCGGAGGCAAACGAATCAATTTCTTTTGTATTTGTTTCCACCAGATAATGACTGGTTATCTGCCGGCTAAATGTTAATGAAAATTGGTTTAGATGTCTGACGTGATAATGTTTTTTGTGACAGACATGGCCTCAAATAATGTATCCTCGTTTTTTGATGTTTATTTGAGACTAAAGGATTATGACATTTATGTAAGAATACCTATATTCCTAATAAACTTATATAGCATAAACCACGTTTATCGGAATGCTTTGAAGGTCTCATATTAATGTATTTAAATTTATAAAAAAATCCAGATAATATAAAATACTGGAGGATTTATAATATTGTCCAAAACTGGTTGCTATTAGTTCTGACCTTGAAAATTGCATAACAATTCAACCACATAGCTTTTATTCTAAACATAGCTGCTTCTTTTTTTGACGCATAATTTTATGTTTTTGGTAAAAGTAATTATGATATGTTAAGCAGCAGGACTCCTTTCAGTGAACAATTTGCAAAATAACTTTGGTAGCACATTGGAACTATTTTATAAAGTCTGCTTATTATAAGATGTTAGCATTTCAATTTAGCTTATCAGGTGCAAAATAATTAAGTATTTGAAATATCAAATTTATTTGATATCTATTAATAAACCAAGTTGGTTGGCTAATTTCGGATTCTCATTTCTTATATGTGCATTTGCAGATCAAATGTACAAAGGAACTATACGAATATATCCACAAATCCTTTCTGGAAACATTGTCAGATATTTTTCTTTGCTACCAAGAATATGATAACAAAATACATTTTCAAAAATTCAGCTTAACCTATTGAACTTGTACGATGTTATTATTTCGAACTATTTGAAAATTTGGTGGCATCTAATAACAAGTTGTTTGGTTATATTTGCATTCTCCTTTCATTTAAAAGCTAATTGCAAATTAAAACAAATCCTTTCTTGTAGCATTATATTACGTCAGATATTGTTCATTTCCATCTAAAATAGGCGAATATGATAAAAAAGACACCCCTTGAGAGTTAATTTTCACGCAGAATAAGTTCTCTTTGCCTCTTGCATTTGGTAAGAAGTGAACTCATTTCAGGAAAAACTTCACTCGCAGTGGGGGTGAGTATGTAAATATATATTTTCGCCCTACCTCCCATTGTTAATAGCATTTTATTATCGAAACCTTCTTAAATAAAGTAAGATACGTTTGCAAAACTTAACAAAATGTATTTATAATGAGATTCTTAATTTGAAGGCCATTTTAACGGATATTAGAAAACAATTGGGTTAAAAGTTTTAGAAAGCGGCTACAAAAAAAATAAATGTTCCTTTATTATATTTTGATTTAAAATAATTACGGGCAGCGTAGTTTTTAATAGAAATAAGTAAATTATTTGAAATAAAATATTAAATTATATTCTAAGAAAAATTAGAATATAATAATTGAATGGAATGGAAGTTGTTTATAAAAGTGACAATTATGGTGTGGTGGAATGTCTTTTTGTTGAAGTGCTGTCGCGTGGACATGTAACTCTGTTAGGTGTTGTTTATCTCCCACACGGCGATTTCGAGACGTTTGAACAAGAAATCTCAAGCTTAATTGTCAAATATGCCAATGTCATAATTATGGGTGACTTTAATTGTAATTTATTGGAAATATCAAGATCCTGTGTTGTGCGTTCTGCTTGCAGTCGATTAAATCTTCATGTTAACCACAATTCTTGTCCGACTCATTTTGATGTAGCACATCACTCCTCGTCTCTAATTGACTATTTTTTGTTGTCCAATCCCGAAATTGTCATGTTTTCGAAGCAATTCACTTGTCCAAGTATATCAAAACACGCGTTTGTTTGTATGTCTGTTGATATCCCTGTAGAAAATTCAGAACTTTTTTATGAGTTCTATGATTATAAAGCCGTTAGTCAAGAAACTTTTTCCTGTGCTGTTAGCGAATTTGACTTTAATGATTTATTGTACACATCCGATGTTGACGAACAATTATATGTTTTTATGTCTGGATTAAATTACGTACATTCTAAAGTCCCTTTTAAAAGAAGAAGAATACAACACGATGAAAATGACTGGTATAAGACTTCCCCACAAATAGAATATCATAACTCGTTGCGAGATCTGGCATTCACTGCTTACCTAGAAGCTCCAAATGATATAAATTGGAGAATATATTGTAAACAACGAAATCGCGCTAAATCCGTTGTAAGGAAAATGAAAATAAAGGCACATTCCTCATTATTCCATGGCGTTGGAGCGAAAATAATGTGGAATCGTATTAAGGACAATGGATTGATCCCTGACAGACCCTCAGGGGGAGAAGTCATTGCAGGAGCTGACGAATTAAATGAAGCTTTCATAAATAATCAACTAGACAATCCTTCTGATTTACGTAGTTTTCAATATGGACGAGATATGAATGGCTTTTCTTTTAGAATAATATCGTTAGATGAATTAGTGTATGCATTTTCGTCGGTGAAATCTAATGCTCCTGGTATAGATGGCTTTCCTTTAAAATTTTTAAAATTGACCTTTCCTTTCGTTTCTAAATATTTTTTGCATATTGTTAATACAATTTTAATGACTTCCACCTTTCCTACTTATTGGAAATTGGCCAAAGTGCGACCAATTAAGAAGAAGTCAACCACAAACTCTATAGAAAACCTAAGGCCAATATCCCTTCTGCCGGTGTTATCTAAGGTAGTGGAATATGTATTTAAGCATCAGCTTATGACTTTTGTGGAGAACAATGCAAAACTCAATGATTGCCAATGTGGTTTTCGAAATACCAGGAGTACATCCTCTCTTTTAGTAGGTCTTACTGATGAAATCAGAAAGCAAGTATATGACAGTAAAATATCTGTTTTACTTTCATTGGACCTGGAAAAAGCTTTTGACAGGATGGATCATGGCATCTTGTTAAATAAGCTGTATAGGAATTATGGTGTTGGACCCAGTGCGTGTCGTCTGATTTCCTCATATATTTGTGGTAGAAGTCAGCTGGTCGAGTTGAACGGAATTTCATCCAATATTTTGCCTGTCAGAAGTGGAGTACCTCAAGGTTCAGTTCTTGGTCCAGTTCTTTTCATCATGTTTGTAAATGATCTTTTTAACAGCCTAGGCGAGTGGTGTACTGTTTATTCTTATGCAGACGATATTCAATTATTATTTAAAGGTAATAAACATTTTTTGGACGTTTTTTCAGCTAAAATTGATTATACAATGAAAATTTTATATTTGTGGATGACTGAAAACAACTTAAGCGTCAATCCCCTAAAAACCAAAGCAATGCTCTTTTCTAATTGTGGAGATTGTGATTTTAATTTGGCCTACAATGGCTCATCGATTCAATTTGTTTCCAGTCTAAAATGTCTTGGTGTTATTATTGACAATAAATTAAGTTTTGACCAACATGTCAATGTGGTAGTGTCTAATGTTTATAGTAGTCTCCGCATTCTCTATAATACGGATCTTGTCTTGCCACGGAATGTAAAGAGAACACTGGTTCATGCCCTAGTTATGCCTAATATTTTATACTGCCTTGAAGTTTATGCAGGAACTTGCAAACGCAATATGAGAAAATTACAACTGGCGTTTAATGCTGTAATGAGATATTTGTACTCGCAAAATCGGTACAGTCATATAACTCCTTTTGTGAAAGATTTTCTTGGATGTTCCTTTTTTGATTTTATAACACTTAGATCGCTAGTGTTTTTTTACAAAACTTATAAATTTAATTGTCCAATGTTTCTTTCACAATCTTTTGTCTTTGCTCGGTCTACACGGAGCAAACATTTAATAATACCTAAAATAACATGTCTCATGGACAGATCTTTTCTTGTTAGGGTAGCGAGATCATACAATTTGTTACCTGTCAGCATAAAAAATTTTAATACGTCTCAGTTAACTTTTCGAAAACACCTTCTACAATATTTTCATCCGTCATCTTAGTTTCAGTAACGCATCTTACTTTTTGATGCAGTTTTATATATATATATATATATCTACCTGATTTTATTGTAATTTATAACTTTTTATATATGTGTTAAAGAATGCACTATGTTTCGGCAATTGAAATTTAATTAAGAAATAAATAAATAATATAACACATACCATACCTATAATGGGAACTTTTTAATTTTTGCGACACTCATTTTAATTATGTCAACTCAATGTATTTATGAAACCTTTTTAATTGTATTTAGTTTAATTTTTATTACACTTTACATTAAACATTTGTGAGTAGTTTCTGGTATAATAGTTTTATCATGTAAAAATTATGTGTTAAGCTATTTCTGATGTATATTGTAATTATTTATTTAATTGGCCATCAGGCTTCTAGTTACAAACCGTAAATAAAATAATAATAATAATAATAATAATAATATGCGTGTTAAAAAGATTTCTTTATTTAATTTGTTGGGTGATCCATTTAACATTGTTGTAATTACTGGAGAGTTTTCATATATTAAAAACTTTTCATAAGAATTCTGTACAAAAAAGCCTATGTTTGTATCAGTATCCAAATAAAAATATATTCCAATTTGATGTATTCATTTCATACTATAAATTATAAATACAACATCTATCTTAAATAATAGCTTAAGCCATGTAGTTGTATTAACTTAATTACAACCTGATCATTAACAATTATTTTTGCTTGCTTTAAATGGTATTCTTATTATGTGTTACTGTCGACAATTTAATTAATGTACACAGAATTATAAAATTTCTACCCATCATCAGATATAATTTCATTTATACATGAAAAGTGCATCATACGCTTGTTATTTGTGTACTTTTCTTATGTGTTTAATATTTTTTATACAAATATTATTTCTATTCGAACTGATAATCAATCCAATTGCCAGATCATCAAGTTTTTCTTTCACCTTAAAAAGTCGACACCAACAAAACAGAAGAAGTAAATGTGTACGTACTGCTGCTGTTTTTCTCTCTTTTGGAAAAGAAATCTCAAAAATACATACAACAATAACTGATAGCTGTTATCATTCGAATGCTTGATTTGATTACCTTTTTCGTAGTCTTTATGCCAACAGGTCTGTCTGCCTGCATGTTTCGACGATGGCGACCGATGTGGTGATGACAGGGTACACGTCACAGAAAGCTGCTTGACTACTATTTGTATGTAACATACTTTGTTTTTCCTCACCTTTTATAATTTTTTTGTAGGTTAGTGTTTACACACTTGTTGATGTTAATAATAATAAAATTAATGCATATATTAGTAATATCAATAATAATAACACATTCTTAACTGTTTGAGGATTATATAAACTGATTTCTTATTGATGTTTGCGTGTACACAGATTATTACAACACCAAGTCATTCACCTCTGCTCTGCCTTTCCATTCGATTTGAAATGAAGCGTTTTAAAATGTATTATTTTTATCTCGCCGACAACGTTGAGACATTTATTTAACTGTTTACTTCAATTTGCTTGTTAATGCCTACGACAGAGCCCTTTAAGTCCATATTTGGTATTACGATTTCAAAAACGTTTTCAGTATGTGTTAAAGTAAAATGTTTATTGTCAAAAAAGTGAAATAACAATTATGTATGTATCTTTTTTTTTTAAAAAATTATTGTTAAAAAGGAAGGAAGATATGTGTTGTAGTAATATGTTTTCACCTTCTGTATTTAAATTATGTTACCTAATCCCAAGTCGGTCGTCATAATGTATTGAATTCAATATATAGTTAATATTTAATTTTTAGTAATGTCAAAACCTATTTCAACCGTCCGAAATAATTCAAACTTTAAACCAAATTTTTTATTGATTGGAATAAATTCAATTTAAATAAATGCTATTCATTTTGCCAAATTCATTAATTAAAATTGGAAATGAGTTGCAATTAATTTTTGCCATATACATATAAATTTTACTCATTTCGCGTTTTGGTAAAAATAATTTATTTTAAATTTTACTAATTCGTAATGAATTGAAATCAAAAAAATAATGATTTGTTTACAGCTCTGTTTACTATGGTAAATATTAAGCTTTATTCAATATAAAAGATTTATTATAAAACATCATAATTAGATAATATTGACTTTTAATAAATACCACATTTATACATTATGTTCAGTGTGATGCAGACAAATTGTCGGCTTTGTACCACCTATTGAAAGCAGATTTGTGAAGAATTATTTTCAATAATGAATTTGGCAAAAATTATCTGAAAATTATAAATATCACTACGAAGGGGATAAATAACTTTTCCTTATAAATTCCTTTTGTTTTGTAAGAAATATTAGAAAGAAGTCGATTTCTACTGTTTACAATATGGTATAGAGATTCCTGACTACATCGTCAAATAACTTAGATGTAACTTCAATAATTCAATATGAATTAAAAGTCAATGAATTAGTATTCTATTCATTCATATGAATTGAAATTTCGCAGGAAACCTTGATTTACAAGACAAAAAATCGCTGTAGGACAACTGTTGTCTATTAAAACTGTTGTTTACTTACAAATGTGAATTCTGAAGCTTCTTATTATCATTATCATATTCAAAGCAAACTTTTTTTCTTGTTCGAAATATGTTAAGATGGAGTGCACATTATTCATTTGCCCTTTTTTGCTTTTCAAAAAGCTACTCAGGCTGTTTAACCACAATATTTTGTTTTCCTTTCTACTTTTTTTTTGTTTTTTTTTTTAACTTACCTTCATACCTATTTTTGTTAACATTCGCTTAACTTATCTGCATACACAATAGTATGCACGTCTGCCTATATGTGTTAATTTTTAACTCTTGCTGCTCTTTATACAATCAAGGCGATTCAATTCCAATGCACTTTGTAGCTTTTGATGAATACGATTCATTTATGATGTTATGCAAATGTTTTGCTAGCCATTGAAGAATTGATGCTCTGCTTCACATTGTTTAGTGGCCTGTGCTTGCTTGGTGGTTTAGAGTTGGGTCTTTTTTTATAAATTGCGGTTTTGAGGATTTGCAGAGGAACAAACACAACGAATATAGCTAAAGTACAACGTATGTTATAAAAAGCGAATAGTACTATATTATTTTGTAATAACGCGCTGACCATTGGCTTTAAACGAAGGACGCTCCCCGTTGCTTTCAAATGTCGAGGGCTGTTTGTTTTTTTTTCTATTCATTGCTGCTCTTTGCGCTCGTCAGCATAGGGAAATATTTGTTTTTTTTTTTGTGAAAATATCTTTATAATAACCAATGTCTATTTGAAAAAGCTTGAAATAAAAACTGTTATGATTTTAATAGAGCACAAAAGTAATCCACTTCAACGCTGTTGCTAAATTCTTTAACCTAGTTTGTTGTGCGCGGCTTTGTAAAACACGTTCAAATGGATGGTCCTTAGTGCAAAGATTATTCATTCACAACCGCTTTCATTGGTACTTGAGGTATTTGTAGTATATTTTAAATGGATGTGGGTTAAGCAATGAATAGGGGAATAAGGTGAATATATGCTACACAAATTTAATGTATATTTCAAAAGAAATAGTTAAAATATTTATATATATAATTGGCCTTTTTGGCTTTCTTACACCATCAAAATAAATAAATGAAATGAAATACAAAACCTGTTAAAAAATTGTTCGACTATTTGTAAATAATAACTAAATTATTGCAAATCCAAATTATCGGAAGCTTAGTATTTTTTAAGTGTTCTAATCAGTTGCTAATGTAAATAAAATTATGTCACACATATTACTATTTAACGGAATGTTGCACTATCTTAAAAACAAAACAAACATTTTATTGTTTTTAGTTATTACTTAACCTAGACTATTATCACTATAAAAAAATAAATAATATAATTGATAGTCAATTACTATATACTATAATATTGATAGTAATTAAATTACACTGTGATAGTTTTTGGCAAATATTTTTAAGACAAAGAAAGTTTTTAGCCTTATTCGTATACGACGAATCGGACTGCAACCAACATTGGTTTTGTGAGTTTTATTTTTACGATTTTGCCTCACTCTAGTTGGTTGGTTGTACCAGTAAGTTTTCTGTAACAAAGTTGTTTTGTTGTTAAAGGCTTCAGCTTTTGGGAACCTTATCTCTTAAACTAGAGTTGATTCAGAACATCATTAAAAAAATAATTTTTCATAATTTGTACCTTAGAGTCTATACCAAGTAGACCAATGCAAGAAACTATATACAAGTGATAATAGTAACCATGTATTGTAAAACTACACAGTTCGTTCGCATGTTTCGTTTTCTTTTTAAAGGACTTTTAATCTTCAAAGGATATACAAATTTGAACAATATCTCTCCTACCGTACTATGTATATATTTTTATAGTTTTTGTTTGTACTGACTTATCAGGAGAAATATGTAAAAAATTTCTTTCAAATTTGTTTTCCTTGAATATTTTAGAAAATTGTCAATAAAGAATTTGGGAAATATGTATTGTAGGCTTTGTTATGCTTCTAAAAATGTCTAATCCTATCTTTATTAGATAAGTATAAATCAAATCAACGAAGTTTCATTTTTATGTACATATTCACATTTGCCATGCTCCGTCTACTGATAGCTAATGGACAGTTCGTCATCGTATTCATATCAGCTGTTTACTTACTTAATTTCCCTTTGCACCCCATGAATGAGGTATGGGATAGCTTCTCGCGTTGTTGTGAATTAACACGCATTCTATTTTTAGATTCACAACTAACGGCACCTACTTGTTTATCGACGAATGCGAACGTCACTGTTTGAGAAGCTCTTACTAGACACGACGATTGAATCGACGCTTAATACTGCGAAGTTGCTGTCAACAACATTCGAGGGGAGCCGACAATGAAAGAAAATTTTATTTATTTTTTTCTTTTAAGATGACTGGAGCCAGGTTTGAACCTGCGATCTCCCGCATGGTAGCCGCGTGTTCTAACCACTATGCCACGGCCGGTCCCATATCATATCCCATATCAGCTGTTTATCAAGTTTTTTTTGTATATATAACTGCAAATGTTGTCTGCAAATTTGTACATTGTAGTCCGAGTACTATCTTTGTACCAAACTCTACTTCTGCTGAAGACTGTCAATTACATTTTATCTCTCTCGGGCTTGTTACGCCACATCCGCCCACTGATCGAAAATACAAATTTAATTGTTATCCAAATACTATCAGTGTATCAAATGTTATCTCTCTGATGCTAACAAACACTTTTGCCACACCCTAGCCTTCCACTGATGGAAACTAAGAATTGCGTCTGCATATGCATATCTGTTGTGTCTAGTACTATCTGTGCATCAAATTGTATCTCTCCTTCAGCTGAAATACAAGTTTATCATGCACGCTCGGTGCTTTGAATAAATTGCCTGTTATTATAGGAAAAACTTTTTTATTTTAACCTAGATTAAGGAAGTATATTTGCACATTTGTTAAAATTTTACTGTCTCTGCCCGAAAATTTGTATATTTCATTTTGTCTACAAGTATTATTTTCTCCAATGTTTTTTTTTCTTTTTATCTGTTCGTCGTTTTGGTTCCGTATTTCTATTTTTTATTTTTATTTTATTCATACAAAGATACAAAAATTAAATATTCTTTACTTTACTCCGACCCATATTTTTTCGAAGGAACAAATTAACGTTAACAAACGAATACCAAAAGCAGTACAATTTATGTTTTTCACCCCAAAAATACAACACTGCTTGAGCATTGTTGTGACACCATGATCATTTCCTCCCAATTGTGTGCATGCAGCCAACTTCGCTGGTTTTATCGTCACTGTACTAGTTCTTTTCTTCGTGAACGTTAGACTCGTGAGCACGTGTGTTTGGTTTTAAGATAATAAAAACAATAAAATACATTAAATTGTATTAAAAGTAATAATATTTCTTATACATTTAACTATTAATAACTATTGGTTTTTATTAATGTAATTTTGTTTTCTTTTATAATTTATTAGGTTTTATCTGGTGATACCGTAGTCATCCGCGCCAGCAAAGGTGCTCCACCACCAGAGAAACAAATCACATTCTCGTATGTTCTTGCTCCCAAGTTGGCCCGCCGTCCTGGTGCCGGTGGCGAAGAAACTAAGGATGAACCTTGGGCTTGGGATTCCCGCGAATTCTTGCGCCAAAAGTTGATTGGCAAAGAGGTGACATTCTCGTTTGAGAAACCCCCAAATTCTAACCGTGAATACGGTTTTGTTTGGTTGGGCGATGAAAGCGGTGAAAATGTCGTTCAAACTATGGTGAAAGAAGGTTTAGTCACTGTACGTCGTGACAGCCGTCCCCCCGAGCAACAAAAACAAGAAGAATTGCAGAAATTGGTTGAATTGGAGGATCAAGCCAAACATGCTGGTCGTGGTAAATGGGCTCCAAATGCCAATCCTAGTGATCATGTGCGTCAAATCAAGTGGACTCAGGACAATCCCTCGCAAATTGTTGAGTTGTTCGGTGGCAAACCAGTTAAAGCCATCATTGAACACGTTCGTGATGGTTCAACTGTGCGTGCCTTCTTACTGCCCGATTTCTACTATGTCACCCTGATGATCTCGGGTATCCGTTGTCCCGGCGTTAAATTGGACTCTGAGGGTAAACCCGACCTGAAGATAAAGGTTCCTTACGTTGATGAAGCTCGTTTCTTTGTTGAGACAAGATTGCTGCAACGCGAGGTGCACATCCTCTTGGAATCCGTCAACAATGCTAACTTCATTGGTACCATCCTCCATCCTAAGGGCAACATTGCTGAATCTTTGTTGCGTGAAGGTTTGGCTAAGTGCGTTGACTGGTCCATGGCTTTAATGAAAGGCGGTAAGTAGACAATACTATAATTTCGTTATGTAGTTGTTTGTTTGATGGCATCTCGATCTCGAGTTTAAGATTGATCCCTTTCTAAAATTCGGAAACTAAGATGCCATATTAATAATCTACGACAGATTCAAGGTGTTATTGCTGTTGTTTTTTTATGTTATTAAGGCACTAACATTAGTTACCATGTCAACATTTTCTTTTAAAATTGTAAATTTATGTAATACTTCTGCATTGTTTGGTTTTTCTCGAAGTTCATTGAGCCATTGCTTCTTAAGGCTTTGAGATAAAATGAAACTATGCTATATTAAATTAGACGGACTCCAAGATTTTTAGGCGTTACTTCAATGGCCTTTAAATCATTTCACCCCGTCTACAGTATAATATAGATAGGAAATAAAGCTTTAATGCTATAAAGATTTGCGGCCAAGTATGGTTTAATTTTGTTGAATTGATTAATATAAACTAAAAGATATTAATTAAGCTAAGATAATTATTATTTTTTTTCACTATCTTTAATGTTAATAAAAATACAACATCAAGTAGTTCACTTTACTTACGCCACAAATTATGGTTTAAAGATGAAACTCATTTCGAGCGGAAATTTATGAAGAATCAATTCTATGATCAATACACTTATCTAATACTCGCTCGATGTTTATGGTTTTTTGGATTTGCGGAGTTAATATTTCTTGTTTGTTTTAAAAGTTTAAATGAAGTTAAATATAACATTTCACTTTTTTCCAAACTATACGAAGTATTTCCGTTGTCGAATATAGATTCAAAATTGTATATAGCTTTCATTCGGATATACCGAAAGAATTAAGCATATTGATAATGTATGACATTCAAGGTTGATATGCTGTTAATTTTAATGTTAAAACGCTGAAATTTGTGAACATTTCTATTTTTTTTTTGCAATATAAATTGAAGTATACATTAGCATTGTTTGGTTTTACTTAAAGTTCATAAAGCTATTGCTTCCTTAGACTTTGAGATAAATTTGAGCGATGCCATAGAAATCTGGACGGACTCCAAAATATTTAGGTCCTATTTCAATGGTCTTTATATCATTTCACCCCGTCTACAGTATAACTGCAATTGATTTACCATATAATAGCAAAACAAGTTGTAGAAATCCCAAACACATTTAATATCATAAACTTTTCTCCAAACAAAATCGGTAACAAATTTGGCGACATAACTAAAGTTCGACTTGATTTTTTCATTACATTTAATTGTAGGAAATTTTAACTAAACTGCTATAAAATTTGCCAACAAAAAAATTTATTTAAAAAACATTAATTAACACAATTTTTAACATGTCCTCACTTATTATTACTTTCAGGTGCCGAAAAACTGCGTGCTGCTGAACGTATTGCCAAGGAGAAACGTTTACGTTTGTGGCAAGACTACAAATCTAACGCCCCCACATTTAACACCAAGGAAAAAGACTTCACCGGCGTTGTTGTCGAGGTCTTCAATGGAGATGCCATCAATGTTAAATTGCCCAACGGCCAAATCAAGAAAGTCTTCTTCTCCTCCATTCGCCCACCACGTGATAATCGTGCAATTGTCGGCGCTGACGGTGAAGAAGTTAAGGCTCCCCCACGTAACAAGAATTTCAGGCCACTCTATGAAATTCCCTTCATGTTTGATGCTCGTGAATTCCTGCGCAAAAAGTTGATCAACAAGAAGGTTCAGTGCGTTTTGGATTATATATCGCCTGCGCGTGATAATTTCCCCGAGAAGTACTGTTACACCGTCCTCATTAGTGGTCAAAATGTGGCCGAAGCCATGGTTGCTAAGGGTTTGGCGTCTGTGGTTCGTTACCGTCAAGATGACGATCAACGCTCATCTTGCTACGACCAATTGTTTGCTGCTGAAAATCAAGCCATCAAGGGTCAAAAGGGCATGAATGGCAAGAAGGATACTGCTACTATGCGTGTCAATGACCTTACTGTTGATCATTCCCGCATTAAGATTCAATATTTGCCTTCCTGGCAACGTGCTCTGCGCACTGAGGGTATTGTTGAGTTCGTAGCCAGTGGCTCACGTCTGCGTATGTACATCCCTAAGGACAGCTGCCTGGTAACATTCTTGTTGGCCGGTATTTCCTGCCCACGCTCTTCTCGTCCCGCCTTGAACGGTGTACCCGCCCAAGAAGGTGAACCCTTCGGTGATGAAGCTTTGACATTCACCCGCGACCGTGTGTTGCAACGTGACGTTTCGGTACACATTGATACCACCGATAAGAACGGCACTTCCGTCATTGGTTGGTTGTGGACAGACACCAATACCAACTTGTCTGTCGCATTGGTCGAAGAAGGTCTGGCTGAAGTCCACTTTAGTGCTGAGAAATCTGAATACTTCCGCCAGCTGAAGAGTGCCGAAGAACGTGCCAAGGCTGCCAAGAAGAACATTTGGGCCAACTACGTGGAACAAGTAGTTGAAGAGGCACCCGTTGTTGAGGAGAAAGAAGAAAAGGGCCCTGTTGAACGCAAGGTTCATTTGGAAGACGTCATTGTTACCGAAATCACCGAGTCCTTGTCATTCTATGCTCAGTCTTGTGCCAGTGGCTCAAAATTGGACAATTTGATGTCGAAATTGCATGCTGATTTCCAATCGAATCCACCAATTGCTGGTGCCTACAATGCCAAACGTGGTGATTTGTGCGCAGCTCAATTCTCCGCTGACAATCAATGGTACCGTGCTAAGGTTGAACGTGTACAGGACAACAAAGCTCATGTTTTGTACGTTGACTACGGCAACAAGGAGGTAAGTTGGTCGTTCATAATTAGTTCTATTGATATGCACGCTCCTTAGATCCGTTTCCGTCTTAAAGAGAAACGCATGAGTCATAAGCTTGCTACAGCAAATCACAGCTTTATTTTCACTATTATTCACAAGGATGTGTGACTAAAATTTGTCATGAATTTTAACTAAATTATCGTCATAATTGTAATTAGAAGCACTACAAATGATAGTCGAGTTTGAGGTGGAAGATTTAACTTTAATATATTTTTAAAGTTGCCCAATTGAAAGCCTCAACAAAGACTGCATTTCGCATCGAAAACAATTGATAATTTGGGGTCACCCTATTTTTTGTAACAAGATGAAAGTCAAGCTACAAAACCAAAAATAAATTAATGTTTACAAAAAAATAGAAGGATTTTACAGGAAAAAAGACTAAGGTAGTTAAAATGTATGCCACTAACAACTGCAGATTATCTGTAAATTATTCGATCTTTTGGCAAAACATGTTTTTATTACAAAATTACCATTTATTTTTTTTAAAATTTTCCTTTGTTGCATGTTATTAAATTAAATTGAACAAAATTCTAAGTTATCTACTTTTTGAAATAATGTAGAATGTATAGTACAATTGCTGGCTATAAATTGCAATATGTCTTACCTACATACAACTCTAAATCCTTCTATTAAAATTAATTTTTAACATTTATTAAACTTGCAATGACTTAATACATTTTAATAATTTAAATTATTATCAATTTGCAGATTGTTCCCTTCACACGTTTGGCTTCATTGCCATCTGGTTTCTCCAGCGAAAAACCTTTTGCTACCGAATACGCTCTAGCTTTGGTTCAACTGCCTCAGGACAACGAAGACAAGGAGGAAGCTTTGCGTGCCTTCGCTGAAGATGTGCTGAATCGCAAGGTTCAAATCAATATTGAATTGAAGCCCTCATCAGGCGCTGCCCTTGCTACCGTCCACGATCCCACTACCAATGTTGATATTGGTAAACAATTGGTAGCCGACGGCTTGGTGATGGTGGAGAAACGTGGCGAACGAAAACTGCGCGAATTGATTGACGAATACAAAGTTGCCCAGCGAGCTGCCTTGAATGCTCATTTGGCCATTTGGAAATACGGTGACATTACCCAGGATGATGCGCCAGAATTCAGCCGCTAAACTCTCACGCCTGCCCGCGTGTGCATTTAGCAACAGTTGAATGTTTGTCTGCCACATACCCGCCCTTTAAAAACAACAACATCAATACTACACGAACATAAATTTCAATATATTAACAAAATATTCAAAACATCCCAGACGAAGCGACAACAACAATTATGGTAGAGGTCTATATGAAAACATCAGCATCAACAATATTTAATCGTGTTTAAATAAAAAAAACAAGCTTCCAATACAATAAGTAAATACAACAAACAACCATGAACACCAACAACAAGAAGAAAACTCAGCAATCAATCAACAAAAAGAACATAAACGATAAAAATTCCTTTTTTATACATAAAATGAGAAATTATTAACATAAAAAAAGTAACAAGAAGAATATTCTAATGACAGATCTATTACACAAGGAACTTAAATTTTTTCAATTTATAAACAAAAATATATAATAATATATACCGCTTTTCTCAAGTTAACTATTATTAAATGATAACAAACAAAACAACCAACAAACAAACAGCAACAAAAGAAAACAGAACGACTTAATTTTTCTGCTTCATTTTATTTTTGCGCATTAATTATTATACAAAATATAACAAAACTAAAAAATATACAAATCTTGTTATGTATTTTCTCTCGCAAATTAATTTCAGACACTCTTGTTTTATAGTAAACAACAGCCCCCTGCTTTCCCCCATTTTTCTTATTATTTTTCTATATATTTTTTTAGAACATTATAATGATGATGATGTTTAATAAACATTTTTTATTAAGAAGAATTATAAATATTTCACACATATATTTTGTCATTTTTTAAAACGAAAAATTTAATTTCAAGAAAAATACACGGATGTAATTAATAATGAAAAACACTGTTTTATTAAAAAAAATCTAGTTTGAGTTTGTGCCAATGATAGTGGTTGGGTTCTTTCTCAAGGACATTTTTTAATATCCCCTTTTGTGCGAGTTCTGGGAAAAATTTGGCAACTCTAGTGTAGTTTTTTTATATGAGTTCGGAAACATGTTAAAATACCAGGCTCACAGAAATTGACGGAAAGCAGCAAATCTTTGGTTTAGCCGAGACAAATACCTCTGGTATGGAAGATGAGTGGCAACTCTGGTGCTATTTTTGAATGTGTTCGGAAACATGTTAAAATACCAGGCGCACAGATATTCACAGCAAGTGGCAACTCTCTGATGTAGCCTAGACAAACACCTCAGCGATGGACAACGGATAGACACAAACGGCTGCAACTATGTTAATAATGAACATAACATAATCCTCTTTTTAAACGGTACATTCGTTCCAGAAAATACGGTGTAAAAAAACACACAAGTGGAAAAATATTAGATTGGTTCAACAACCCAAAAAGGATATAAAAATTAATAATTCGTTACAACATCCACATTTAAAATTAATGTTATCATGTTATTTGACAAAAAATGTGATAAACCGGATTAATTTTAGTTTATTTATATCGACAGTGTTATTTCAAAATCGTGTAAGAAAAGACCGAGTTAAAACAGGATTAGGTATATTTTTTTAAGACTTAATGCCATATTCAAATCAAACAAGTGTCATATATGTTAACATAGATAAACGTTTTATTATCATAAAGAGAATACTTTATTATATTTATGTCTTTAAAATGGTAAAGTTAAATTCAGCTAAAGGCTGCATGGCATGATCGATGATTACGATGATTATTTGGTGAATGGTGTGGGTGTAGTAAAACTTTAATCATATAAGAAATGCCTTAGTTATGGCCATTTATGAACCAATCAAAATTATTTAGATGAGTTTTCTTGATATGCAACATTACTTCGAAATAGGAAAAACTTAAATTTTAAATAATAATTTTAGTTTTTAGGACTAAAACATAAATAGAGATAACTTTAGTGGCAGTTTGAATAATTGTTTATAGCCACTACCGTCTTGAACACTTAAACACTAGTACTATCAATGAACCCAATTTCTTATTTCTCCTTAGCTTTATCTGTTTTCAACATTTCTACCTTTTTAATCAGCTCATCAATGTTAAGGTCGTCTGGTAAATGTAATGCGTCCTGAAAAATTGTATAATAAAATTTAAAAATTACTGCGAGAATTACAAATGATGTATAACAATTTAAATAATAACATCCGTATTCATAAATATTTATCAAATTTTCACAGTAAAATCGTTCTATAAACCTTTTATAAATTATTATGAATAAGGCTTTAAATTGCAAACTTCTACAGAATAAAAAATAAACAATAAGCAAGTGGGAATATTGCATTCATTGCCTATGATTTCTGATCTTGAAGAATTACATATTTTTCCATTATCACGGGACATCGTATTAAGTAAGGGTAGGGAGAAATGCTAGTTTAGTTCCTTACAAATTACATTATTTAATCAAAATAGGATAGTCATTAAAAAGTAATGGCGACTGCAAAAAATTTAATTTTGCAACAAACTCACCAAACGATCCTGAAGACATTTCACATTGGCTTCTATGTCTGCCTTTTTGGTTTGCATTTGAGCTTCAGAGACCAGGCGTTTATTAATTGATGCAGTAAATCTGTAAAAATATAATGTGTTATTCAATTACAAATTTGTATTAACAATTTATGATTGTCGACAAACCTACTTTTCCAATAAATTGTATACACTTCGTTCTCTTTCCAATTCTTCCAGTTGTTTTTTAATTTCATTCTTGAGTTTCTTTACCATAGCCAGATTCTCTTGGTGGTCCTTCTTTTTTTGATAGTAGAAAGATTTAAGATTTTCCAAACGCATATCTTGCAAATTGGTTACATTTTGTAATTCCACACAATCGTCCAGTAGAATGTGTATGTTATCATCAAAATCGCACATTTCAAGTCCCACTATTTTCAATTGATGTTCATAGTGTTCTCCTAAAGAGAAAACAAAATTATATATATACATATATTTTTTTTTGGTTTTTAGACATATATGGCCGGCGTCAACACCACCATACAGCACCAATTTACAATGGTCAGATATAATTATTCAGCAAGCAGATGACGATATAGGATAAACCATGACCCACTATACCAATTTTGTAAACTTATTCTTCTATTTTAAAATGCTCCGTCTAATTCAATTCCAATTTAAATCATTAATAGTCAATTTCTTCATTGTTCTTTCCTCTTTTCCAGGTTATCCAATTTTATCCTACATGTGAAGTTATAACATCTTAACTGTATATGAAAAGTTATTATATTAAAGCGAGACGATGCTGTAAACGCATAGATCGCCAACACTGAATTCTCAGCCAGAGCTGGTTTGCTGCTATTAGCACTGTACTTTTAAATGGTTATACAATACAAAAACGAATACTGTACTTGAACAGTTATATACATTAAACGATTTGATCCTGTCGCGACACCCCAAAAGGTCTTCTCCGAATGCGGTGTAAAAAGAGAAAAAATAAAATAATATAGAAAACTATGCAAAAAAAACATTTATATCAAATCTCTGATCCCCGTAATATTTAGCTTGTTGTAGATCCTATCTCTTGATGTTTATCACCCATGTTCTGGAAAACAATTTGGTTTGAAAACAGACCGAAATCGGTAAAAATTGTATGTAAAAAGTACCGATTTCGGTCTGTTTTCCAGAACATGGGTGATAGATGGACTAAGAAAGGGCCTTTAAAGGCACACTATTGATACCCAAAACTATAAGGGTCCTAAAGATAATTCCGTTTGGTTTTATTTGCAACTCATGTATTTTGGTAGGGTTTAACTATACTTATTGGATGTAAAATATTAGTGATGAGGAAAGTGGTACATGGAGGACAAATATCTATAACGTGTGACAAGCAGAAAAGGAAGCCGTACAACAATTAGCAGATATGCAGCGGCAGACTACTTTTACAAGTGTTGACTGAAGAGATTTTCTTAGAGTTCCTATGGCCTAACTTTTCCATTTAATATTTATACCGTCTACGCTTACTTACTCAAACATTTTAACTGGTTAATTTCCTCCTGCAAATGTAGGGGATCTGTTGAACACCATTAGTTTAATAAAACAAATGTAATAAATGAAATAATATAATATATACCCATTTCTTATTCTTCAATGCAAATTAATTTAAGTAAATGCGCTTCTTTGATATTAATGGCGTTGCCAGGTTCAAACTTCTAAAGATATGATAGCATAACGCTGCCAGATCGGAATATTACCCCATATAAATTGATACATGCAAGGTATTTGAAAAACATACATTTGGAAGCATTTGGTGGAATAAAATAGCGGTATTCAGTGTTTGATGCGTATGTTCTTGCGAAAGTTTTTAATAAACTTAATAAATTAAATTAATAAAAAGCAAAAAACAAAGGGACCCAAAAAATTATTTTTATTAACAAAAATGAAAATACTACAAATATTAAAAATTTATTAACAAAATATTAAATTACAAAAATCAAAACATAAGTTTAACAAATTCAAAATAAATTTTTAAAAATTATACATTAAAATAATTTAATATAACAAAAATATAGTCTAACTTTATCGAATTTTTTTTTTAGAAAATTTTTCGTAATATAAGGACTAAAATTTTTTATTAAGGTTATAATACCTTTAACTTAACCTGCACTCGAGGGGTCAAAAAAGAACCTCAATGGCTGCTTTCTCTGACTTCGACTCCAACTTTGATCTTGGATTTTGTGATTTAAAGGATACATATTTTTAATGATGTTTAAATTTTTTTTTTTTAAATATTAATGAAAGATATTATTTTTAAAGATACTTTATTAAAATTGTACTAATTTTAATTAGAGAAAGACAAATTTACAAATAAATTAAGTTTACGTTTTGACGTAAAAGTACATCAAAGAAATATGAAAAATACAAGTTGTGGAGCTGTAAATTTTATTTTTCATTAAATTTTTAAATTTTGTATCTGATACATTAGTAATATATTTAAAGAATAAAGTTTATTTGACAATTACAAATATTCTTATTTTGATTTAGATGGTATTTCAGATTATCAGAGGTAATAAGTGTGAGGTAATAAATATTTGTACATAACTGAAATCAGGTTTTTAAACAAATATGTGGCATCTCCATTGTCATTGTCACTGGCGAATAACAGCTGTTGGCATGTTATTGTTTTTGCGAGCACTTTTGTTGTATTTTTATTTACATTTTATATTAGATAACAATAAAATAGGTATTCATAGAACGACAGACACATTTTGGACAAAAATGAGAAGAATCGCCAGACTTAGTTGTGGATATCTACAAATACTTCACCAAAGCAAACAAACTAGATCTCTATTTACCAATGCAATAAGAGCTGCACCCGGTCTACACCAAGAATGGGAAACGCCCAGAGAGACTATATTTCAGGCATTAGCGGGCCAACAAAAACGTAGATATGCGCCGGCAACGTCAACCACTAGTTTGAAAGAATGTTGGAATTGTAAGAAACTTGTAGAAAATGGCATGATGTGTCAGCAGTGCAGTCATTTACAAGATGTTAATATGGACATTGTAAGATTGAACCACGCTGTAATTCCTTTAAAGCTCCTTTTAATATTTTATTTTACATATAGAATTACTTTGATCTATTGGATATTCCTGAAACATTCGCTTTGAAGAACGCAGATTTGACAAAACGCTTCCGCCAATTACAGACCATAGTGCATCCGGACAAATTCAGTAACAAGTAAGCACGATAAAAATTAATTTCACAATTACAGATAACACCTGGTTGCCATCTACTTCCAGATCTTCTCGTGAACAAACCAATTCTGCTGATTGGAGCTCATTGATAAATAAGGCCTACAAGACATTGCTCATTCCCATCGAGCGTGCACAATATTTGTTAAAACTGAATGGCAGACAAATACCTAAAGATAATAGCGTTTTAGATAAAGAGTTTTTAATGGAAATGATGGAACGCAATGAAGAAGTAGATGAGGCCAAAACCAAACAAGAACTTGATGAAATTAACGAACGTTTAACACAAGAACTAAAGGGTAAAGTCGAAAGTTTAACGAAAGTGTTTGCGGTCAATGATTATGATGCGGCGACTTCGGTTATGGTTGAAATGAAATATTTATTGAGTATACAAAAAACTATTAAAAACAAATTGCAGTCCTTAATGGGCAGTTGAAGGAAAAACTATGACAACAAATTAATAATAAAAAAATATTCTATGTAGCCATACTAATATATTATACGACTGTACAACTTTGAATTCCTTTCTACGGCATATTGGATATTTTGATGATTTTTGACAATTAACTACTTTGCAGCAGCATCTAATGTCAGAATTCTATGCTGCTGCCTGTATACGCATCAGCTGTTGACCTCGGTTATGTGCTATCTTTATCTATTTTTATGTTAGTCATTTAAGTTTTGAATTCTATATGTAACATTTGACTTAATAAACTAATAATAATATATAGACTTTTTCACCTACAACATTGCGGGGACCGGCAATGAATGAAAAATGTGGAAAACTAGAGCCGGAAATCGAACCATGGATCTCCCACATGGTAGTCGCGTGTTTTAACCACTATGCTACTAAATAAAATTTAAATAAGCAGAAACAAATATCTCGTTTTTATTAAAGTTTTTTTTTGTTAATCGCAATTTTGGTTTTATGGTTCGATGGAAATACATTTTTTTTATCTGTGTAGGATTTTTTTACATTTATATTTGTATTGGGTTTTATTTAAAATAAGTATAGTTAATATGTCGCTTTTATTGACTTTTTTTGTGTTTATCAGAAGTTTTTTAAATAGCGTTGTAATTTTTTTATATATTTATTTAATTGATTTTTGGATTTTAAGACACTTTTAAAATTGTAAATAAATAAATTGATATGATTTTTTTAGGTTTTTATTAACAATAGGATTTCAAAAAAAATTGATAGTGCAACTTTTGAAAGCAACAAGCGCCAAAAGTAAAAAATACAAAAAAAAAAAATCAGTTTAATGGTACATTGTGAGCAATTTTTTGTGAAATTGAAAGTTTATCTTTGTCGGAGAGTTTCTATTTTTAGAGAGAGTTTATATTTTTAAAAAATTATTTTAATTGTAATTTTCCGGCAATTTTTTGAAAAATTAAAAATTTGTTTATCTATATCGGGATTTTTTTTAAAGAAGAAACAATTTTTGTGGAATTAAAATGTTTTCTCAGAAAAACGTTTTTTTTAATTAAGTAAAAATAAATATTCAGTTTTTACTGATGTATTTGATCGGAGGTTTTTTCAATTGTGTTGTATGCTTTAATTTTACTTATTTTTATTGAATGAAATATTTTAGTTTTTTTTTAGTAATTTTTATACCATCACCCTTAGGGACGAGGGTATACATATATCATTTGATGCGAGAAAAAGTGTAACGTATTAAAGGAGACGATTTAGACCGAATTCACTCAAATTTTGCGTAAGATGTTTGCTTTTGACGATTACACTCAGGAATGAAGATGGACTATATCGGTTCACTCGTTTTGGTACCTCCCATACAAAATGGCATATTTATATACATATCTTTTTGGTAAGTTTACTGAATTCACTCAAATTTTGCGTTAGATGTTTGCTTTTGACAATTAGACTCAGGTATAAAGATGGACTTTATCGGTTCACCCGGTTTGGTACCTCCCATACAAAATGGCCCATTTTTGGAAAATTAATATTTCTCCCATAACTGACACCTGGGTCAGTTAAATTTGGTCTGTTAATTTATCTTGTAATAGGAGGCAAAACCTCAGAAAACCTAGCTTTTTGACAAGCCCCTTCTGGTATCTCCCATATAAATAACCGATATTGTCACTTTTACATGCATATCATGGTAGTGAAAGGATCCAAGGGAATTCTGGTACTGAACTTAAATTACACTGTTCAACAGGGGTTTTTTTTCTTGTGTTTCATTATGTGTATCTAAGAGTTTTTGACATGGAAAATTCAAATACGTTATCAGAATTTTGATATCAGACATAGTTTTTTGGTTATTTGAAAATAAGTTTCCATTGAAAATTTGTATGGAGGCGATTGTTTAAAAAATTTAGTAGAAACAAGTGGCAACATCAGCATCATGCCTTTTCGGCTGCATTTATCGCCCTATTCTATTTTATAATCACCTTATTCTCTTTTAAATATTATAAGTAAAATTGGGATGCAACATGGCCTTGAAAGTGCGTTTTTTGCCCTCTTATATGGATTTCTTTTATTTAAATTCAAATAACTAAAAAACTGTACCAGATAAAAAAAATCTCAAAACATATTTGAAATCATGATATTAATAACCATAGTAATCACTATTCAGATACCCAGAAAAATATTCGCTGACTGCTCTGGAACATTTTAGGACACTGCAATGATATTCAGCATAAAATAAATAAAAAACTTTCTTAACTTATAGAAAATACATATTTGTTGTTCTAATTTTTCATGTTTTAAGCTCTACTTGTATCGGTTATTGTATTTAGAAAAGATTCTGTTGGATCAAATAGAGTTTTCTTTACATTTATGCAAAATGTATTTTAATGCAACATGAAGAATGCTGAAAAAAATTAAATCCAAATAACTAAAAAACTGTGGCTGATGAAAAAAATCTGAAAACATATTTGTAATCATGACCATAGGAATCACAATTCAGACACCCAGAAAAATTAAAAATATTTTTTTTTGTATAACAGTGTCATTGATATCTCCACTTTTTCCAGCCAGACCTCACCAAGAAAATTGCAATTCTGCCACAAATTCTATATTTACAAATATAAATATAAATTTTCTCTTAACTTTTTATAAAACAAATTTAGTACTTTTTAGTAACCTTACAGATTGCCTAAAACAGCCCATATTAATTACAGTTACTCTTATAACGTTCCCAGTAGTGGAAACATGACAAGTTTTGAAGATATACGATATAACTTTTGAAATTTCAATTAAATCTATATTTAGTTTTTTTTTGTACTACAAGTTAAGTTCCTTAGTAGCGATCTTATTATATATTATAAAAATACTTTTATAATTCCAATGTATCAAATGAGAAATAATTGTGTTTATTTTTTCCGTATTTACTTATAACTTTATACAATTTTTAAGATTTATACTTTTCTGTTAGATTTTTTAGAGGCTGAAGAAAATTGTAAAGTTTTTGCTTCAAATTGAATTGTAAATTAAAAAATCAGACAGTTTTCGAATATTAATAATTTTAAAGCTTTTCAAAATAGCTTCCGAAAACTTAAAAATTTGGTCAAAATGGTCCCCTATACATAAGAAGGGCATACTACTATTCGGTCCGACTGGTCACAAAACTTAACATAACTTGTTTACCACATTATTTATTGCATTCATGGTTGTCTAACGACTCGTTCGCTCGCTCGCTCTCTCTCACAGGTTGTACATTTTGCCGTCTGTCGTTTGTTACCAAACAAAATTCTACCTCCAAAGAGTGTGTTCGATTTTTACACAAATCACATAAATGTTTTAGTTAGTTGCGATTTTTTATTTAAGATTTTCTAAATGTTTTGCTAATAAAATCATAATATTGTTATATACCAGTCAGAAATTTACTGTCCCAAACAACTACAAGTAAGTACACAAATCAGACTAAGTGCCAAATTTATGTGTACATATTGAAGCTACTACTAATTAAACATCCTATTTGTATATGGGTTGAGAGTAACATTTTCGTTTTATCAATGTCAGCTGTCGTTGAACTGGCTGGTCGTCAATGAATTTGTGGGAGTCACAGAGAAGCAAAACAACAACAACAACAACAAGTTAGCTGTTAAAAAACACAGCAACACACAGTTCAATTAAATGTTTATCTAACTGAAGCGGATATGTACTGCTGCAATAAGTGCTAGTTAAAGTCAAAAGTTTTTATATTGCAGTAATTGTAATTTTCCAAATAACGATTTTTTTTGCATGTCATGCCACAATAAAAGTAAAAACAAGAGTGATAGATAAAACTCATTAGTCGTGAGGGAAATTTAACGTGCATTGTTAGAAAAAATATAACACTTGTAGGAAATAAGTTGTAAAAAAGTTGTAAAAAAGGTCAATAATTTATTGGCATTAATGACGATTCACATTTTTTAAATTAATCTTTTGTGGTTTGATTATTATAAGGAAATTTAACTAAATAGGGGAACTTTTAACTGAAAACATTTGAATTTGCAATTATTTATATATTGAAGATATAAATAATTTCATGGCAAATCATATGTAAAATTTTGATGACATTTTTAACATTCTTAGTATCAGTTGTTAGTAACGACGGAGTAAAGATATGTTTTAAAAATGTTCAGTGAATTTTAATGTGCAATGATATTAAATATGAAAATAATTTTCACTTATACTAGTTGTTTAGGTTAACATGAATATTGTTCAAAACAATATAAAAAACAGGATTTTAGTTTTTTTTTAAATAATTTTAATTAATTAATTACATTAAAATCAATACATTACATAAATAGTTACATTTCATTTCAATATAGACCCATGGAATTAGAAAATTTACAATGTTTAACTTTGCTTAAGTTTTTAGAAAGTATATCGGACATCATCTCATTTGTTGACATATATTTGACCTCGATCTCACCCTTGGAGTACATATCTCGAATATGATGATACTTAATTGCAATGTGTTTACTTCTGGAGTGGTACGTCGGATTTCTGACTAAACATTGCGCGCTTTGATTATCGTTGTAGATTGTGACTGGTCCATTGTGAGGGAAATTCAATTCAGCTAACACTTTTCGAACATATACCGCCTCTGTCGCCGCCGATGATATCGCAATATACTCCGCCTCAGTGGTACTTAGCGAGACCACATTCTGTTTTTTGGCACACCAAGCAAAAACACAACCTGCTACCACAAAGACGTAACCGGAAAATGATTTTCTGTCGCTGGCGTCTCCAGCCCAATCAGCATCCGCAAAACATTCGATGGGTTTACCAGTTTTCTTGTAGTGCAGTTTATAATCTGCAGTCTTCTTTAAATACCGGAATATATGCTTATATGCAGCCTCATGTTCCGAATGCGGATCGCAATTCATTTGAGATAATTTCGTGACTGATAAAATGATGTCAGGACGTGTAGATAAAGCCAAATACATCAAAGTTCCGATGGCCGACTGGTATTCCGTCCTATCTACTCTTTTACATCTCTCATCCTCACAATTTACCTGGAATCCAGGATCTAATGGCGTTGAAACTTCCTTGCAATCTTGCATACCATACTGCTCCAGCATATCCAATATATACTGCTTCTGAGAAATTGTTATCGCACCAAGCTCGCCTTCACGACTAAACTCCATCCCAAGAAAATAAGACAATTCACCTCCATCGACAATTTCAAATTCTTTTGCAAGTGTCTTCTTAATGTTATTAATCTCAGCCAAAGATGTACTGCCGACTATTAAGTCGTCCACGTAGACCACAATTATATTGTAAACTTTATTTTCTTGTTTAATGTATATACAGGGGTCACTAATGCAAGCACTGAAACCCATTTTCTTTAATACTCCATCTAATTTGGAATTCCACTCACGGCCACTTTGTTTCAAACCGTAGAGGGACTTCTTAAGCTTCAGCACCTTGTTAGGATTTTTGGTATCTTGAAAACATGGTGGTTGTTTCATAAAAACAGTATCATGTAAATCGCCGTTGAGATACGCAGATGATACGTCCAGCTGATGTAAATAAATACCGTATTCTACTGCCAATCCAATTACAAGTCTTATATTTGCGTAGCGGACAACTGGGGAAAAGGTTTCACCATAGTTAATACCATAGCGTTGGCTTGAACCTTTTGCGACAAGTCGAGACTTCAGCTTTTCTATTCCGCCATCCTTGTTTCTTTTGACAGCATAGACCCATTTACATCCAATGGCTACTTGTCCTTCAGGCAAATCTTCTAACTCCCAGGTTTTATTTTTAATAAGTGAATCGTACTCAGCCTGCATTGATTTCTTCCAATCTCCAGCATACGGGCCGTTTATGGCTTCTTCAACGTTTTCTGGTGTTTCAATTTCACATCTACCCACAGCATGTAGTTCGTTATATAATTTCCTTGGGCGTCCTCTGGAACCATCGCGCAGAAATCTGGGTCTACCCCGCCCTATTCTAGCGATTGGTTGTTCTATTGTATTTTGATGAAAATCTTCTTGCTGAACTCCTTCTTGATGGGCAGCTTCTTGATGAACACCTTCTTGATGGACAGCTTCTTGATGGACAGCTTCTTGATGGATTCGTTGTTGAAAATCATTTGATTGTTCTGGAAACTCAGGTTCGTTGTAGACGATAGTTAAATCTACTTCATTCGCATGACCTTCGTCGTCATTCTCCACTTTGCCTTCGTTCTCCACTGCATTTGCACCATCATCACCACATATAAGAACTTCAGTATCATTATTGCATTCTTCATCTCGATCAAAAGTATTTTCCAAAAATACAACGTCTCTACCTATAACTACTTTTCGATTGTTGGGGTTGTACAGGCGGTAGGCTTTACTCTGCACGCTATAACCAATCATCACACACTCGGTACCCTTTGGAGAAAATTTCTTTGTTGATGTCTTATCAAGCACAACAGCCTTAGATCCAAATATCTTGAAATGACTCACAGATGGTTTAAACCCGTTCAACACTTCAAACGGAGTTTTATCACGAAGAATTTTTGTCGTAGTACGATTTCGGATATATGTTGATGTTCTTACCGCTTCGGCCCAAAACGATTCTGATAAACCGGAATGTATAAGCATGGTCCTGGCCATCTCGACCAACGTACGGTTTGCCCGTTCAGCGATACCGTTTTGCTGCGGCGTATACGGTACCGTTAACTGCCTCTTAATTCCGTGCTCACGTAAAAATGCATCAAAGTCTTTATTAACGTACTCGCGACCGTTATCCGTTCTTATGCTTTTTATCTTCTTACCCGTTTGTTTCTCAACTTCGGCTTTATAGTCTTTGAAAGCTTGAAACACTTCGTATTTCGTTTTCAGAAAATAAACCGTCATATATCTAGAGTAATCGTCTATAAAGGTTACGAAAAATCTTGAACCACCGAAAGAAACTTTATTTATCGGGCCGCACACGTCACTGTGAATTATTTGCAAAAGTTCATCTGAACGATTTTCCGACGATTGAGGAAACGGTTTAACACATATTTTACCTTTTGCGCACGAAGCACACTCTAACGAATTCGGCATATTTTTCACATTAATACCACGTACTATGTTTTTGTTTATCATGTCCTTTAGACAATTATAATTCACATGTCCGAACCGACTATGCCATTTTATCGCCTCCTCATTCTGTTTCGTTACACTGTAGCACTTATTGTCTTGTTTTGCCTCTTTACTTGCATATATAAACAAATCGTTTTCTTTGAACGCTTTCAAAACACAATTATTGTCCTCGTTAATTATCTTTACGTAATTGTCTTTAAAAATTACACTCATTCCACCATCTGTTGCTCTCCCGACGGAAATGAAATTATGAGGGATTGATGTGACATGCAAAACGTTTTTCAATGTTACTTTAACACCATCAACATCTACGTCGCCGCGACCAATTGCTTTCACGTACATGTTATTCGGTAACAAAACTCTCTCTTCACATTCTTCATACGTCGTAAACAACTCACGAATACAGCAAAAATGGCTAGTTGCGCCACTGTCGATGCACCAACTATTCTTATTACCACCATTGTTGTTGTTGTTATTAAATGCCATAAGCTGTGTCATAAAGCAGGAGTTTCTATCTGTCCTCTTTGGTTGTTTGCACTTAGCAGCGAAATGTCCTGGTTGACCACAGTTATAACATTTTTTGTTGTTCGTCTCGCTGCTTTTGTTTTTGTTCTTTTCTCCACGATTGTCATTGTATTTTCTTTGATGTTTTTTATCTGTTTTTGTCTGCATCAGCGTCTCTGCTGCACCACTTCCGGTTGCTAGATTTTCATTTTCGTTTTGTCTTGCTCCTTCTTCTAACAACTTTACTTTTAACAAAGTAAGCGAAGGCAAGTTGTCCCTCGACTCAATTGCAACAACAAAGTTCTCGAAACTTTTTGGTAGGCTTGACAATAACAAAATAACTAATATTTCGTCAGGCAATAGAACTTCAACTTCACATAAATTCTCCATTGTACTGAGAAAGTCATTGACGTGATCAACAATTTTACCACCTTCAGCCATTTTCATGTACAATAATCTCTTAAACAGCATAATTTTTCTCGCCGGTCCTTTAGGTTGGTGTATTTCCTTCAATTTGTTCCACGCTTGCGCTGCTGTTGTACACGACTTTAGATGATTCAGTTGTGTAGGTCTCACACAGAGAAATATTGAAGCCAATGCTTTTTCATCTTTTGTTTCATACGCAGCAGCTCCTGTCCCTTCAGGTTTCACCTCTCTTCCACACGTAACTCCCCATAGGTCAGCATGTATCAACACACTTTTCATTTGTATACACCAAGTCAAATAATTTTTGTCGTCGAGTTTGTCAATTTGCATTATATTCATATTGATAATTTTTCTTTTCCTTTATATTTCACACAGAAATTTCTTTTCAATAATTCACACAGAATTTATTGTCACACAGTCTCACATGCAGTTATGGCTGTCTGGGCCCATAACCTGTTAAATGTTTAAAGGAAAAAACACACAATTTGCAGAGTTCTAATATATTATTTATTAAGGAGTTTTCAGTTGCGCGGTCAGATAAAAACTAAATATGTATGTATCATAGAAAAACAAATGAACATAAGACAAACGAAAAAAGGGAATTCAAAGCTTGCTTTGTTATGAGAAGGGTTGTGATGTATAATTCATAAATTGTGTTGCCACATTTTCAACAATATCTAATAGTACATTTGTGTTGCTTTAGAGATATTTTGTCGTTTTTACGTTTAAAATTACAAATCACTAAAATTTGTTATTAGAACTTAATTTTTATATAAATTTAGTTTTTTTAGTATACATTTTGAAATTACGGAAGGATATATTTTTATGTAATCTTAACTTTAATAGATGAATGTCTCTTGGCACATTAGATATGAATATGCAGCCGATCTTTTTATTACACTATGCAACAAATAAAGACTTTTTTGCAAAATACTTTTTTGATTGAATATTGCGTCCCTCGAAAAACATGAATAACCTCATCATGTTAACCAATTTTTACAAATGTGTATGCGTTTTACTTATAAAAGCATGCACTTTCTGAATAAAATAAAAAAAACATTAGGGTGCTCTTATAAAATAATGGCTACAAGCCTCTTTAAACTTAAAAAATTGTGAAAAAATCCAACAAATTTGCGATTTCGAGGACCAAACAGACGGATATGACAATTTTTTTAATATAACTTTATATATGGTTGGAATGGCCGCTGTCTCCTTTTTCTAAATCAGTTGAGAAACTTAAAATCGGTTGATTTTCAACCACGTTACTGGCTTATAAAAACGTAAAGGTACGAAAAACAGGTCTCATTATGGTCTTTATGAGCTATTTAGAGTGCCTAGACACGTTCAGATTGTTTTCATATGTTCGTGAAAGTTGTTCAACTTTACCGTGACTACAATTTTGGCGAACATTGTTAGTGAAAAATTTGGACTCCCTCAAAGTAATGCTGAAAAAAGTGAAAACAATTTAATTTCTTCCTCAATTTTTTTTGAAAAGGGCAGGAATAAGTGCTATTTTTGGCATAAATTGTTAATAAAGTATGTACGCAATACTCCCAACTCACTGATTTCGAAAATATTTTAAGGTGCATAAAAACAATCGGTCACCAATCTCGCCAAATTGAGTATAGGGTTTTATTACCCTTAGATAGTAGAATCGAACCTATACTGTCAAGTTCTTGTATTTTACAAAAAGTCTTCATTCACAGCACAACATTTTTTAGCTCATTGACTCAATTCTGAGAACTGCACGTAAAAGTAGTTCTGCATCATTCGTTTTGTCAAGTTACATGCCATAACAATTTAATATCGATTTGAAGTTAGTAAGTATGATTTAGAGGAATTTGTCACGTTTTAGAATTTTTTGTTTGACATAACTCGAGAGCCACTAGTCAGATTAAGCTAAAACAAATTTAAAAAAAATAATTAGAATTACAGTTCCTTTAATCTGTTCATATAACGTTTCCCTACATAAGCAACAGTTTCACTTTTTAATTCATCAAATGATTTTGAACTGGGTTTATTTTGTAGCAGTTACAATAAAACTGTTGTACTCCGTGGCGTTTGATTTACGTGGAATATTACTTATGAAAATCATACGCCACCATATAACAATATAAAAAAAGAGACTAAAACGTGACAAATTCCCCTATACGATACTTACTAACTTCAAAACGATATTAAATTATTATGACATGTAACTTGACAATACGAATGATGCAGAACTTTTTCTTTTTGGGGCTACTTTCGCGTGCAGTTCTCAAAATAGAGTCCCAAAATCATGTGTTGTACTGTGTTTGTTGCATAGTGTTATTAACCATGTTATGTGACAAATATTCCTATAACTGTGAAATGTTTAAAAAAATGTTTGTTTAAGTTATTGTTCTATTTGCGAAATTAGGGAATATTATAAAACTTGTATTTCACTAATTGTTGATCACGAATGTTACATTAGAACGTCAATAAAATAAAATTTAAATTTTGCTGCTAACTGCTTATCATATACTATTATTGGAGCTATTTGTTGATGTAACTAAATTTTTATGATAAGAGTGGACATACATCGTCATTTAATATAATTTTAAAATTTAAAAATGGTGACCCACACAAGAATGCAATTTTGCAGTCCGTTAAATCAACACGGGAACTAAGATAAGCTTTGGAAATTTTAATTTAATAAAATTTAAATATTTGTATTTACTAATACAAGCCAGAAAAAATTTTTTGACAACTTTTAATTTTTCGATCGCGGTTGACACTTCTGTGGAAATACCCATATATCATTTGTTACCAACCTAAAGTGTAAAATATATGGAAGGAGTTACATTATACCCTTGGTTTCTATGAACCAAATTCTATGTATGACTTTAAGTCGTTTGAGTAATGTCCGTCTGTCTGGCTGTACGGCTGGTATGCACGATAACTTTCAAAAGACGCAACCAAATGTTTTGAAACTTTGAACGAGTTAATATTTTCCCAAAACTACTTACGGTATTGAAAATGGGTTACATGGCCTCGCCCTTCTGGTACCTTCCGTACTAATATATCATTCCGCCCACTTTAGAAATCGAGTAATAATACCAACACACCCAACGCGATCGTGCCCAAATTTTGTATTTTGCTAAGCTATAACAGGATAAAGTTTTGGAGAAAAAAAATTGGAAGGGTAGCCACGCCCCTTCTGGAACCTTCCATACAAATGTAACACTCCTCCAACTTAAGAAAATGTTTACGCGGTACTTAACATACCCATCTGATACCGCCTACTTTAGAAATCGAGTAATATTATCAATAAACCCAACGCGATCGTGCCTTTAACAGGATACAGTTTTGGAGAACAAATTGAAAGTCTAGCCACGTCCCTTACGGTACCGTCCATACAAATGAACTATTCCGCCCACTTTAGAAAGCGAGTAATAATATCAATATACTAGATAATTTTATGTTTTACTGATGGTGAGGGTATATGTAAGTCGGTTTTCCTGACTGAAACTTTCATACAGGTTTTATGTAATTTTAACTTTGATAAATTAATGTTACTTGTAACTTAAGATGGGACCGGCCGTGGCATAGTGGTTAGAAGACGCGACTACCATGCGGGAGATCACAGGTTCAACTCCTGGATCCAGTCATCTTAAAAGAAAAACAAAAATAAATAAATTTTTCTTTCATTGTCGGCTCCCCTCGAATGTTGTCGACAGCAACTTCGCAGTATTAGTGTCGAGTCAATCGGCGTGTCTAGTAAGAGCTTCTCAAACAATGGCGTTTGCATTCGTCAATAAACAAGTAGATGCCGTTAGTTGAGAATCTAAAAATAGAAAGCGTGTTAATTCACAACAACGCGAGAAGCTATCCCATACCTCATTCATGGGGTGTAAAGGGAAATTAAGTAAGTAAGTAATTTAAGATATGAATATATTACACAAGGGAACAAAATTGTTTGGAATTCTATAGCTGTTTTTTACTAATTTGAGTCGCTGATTTTAAATTTAATCTCCATTTTTCTCCATCAGCTCGAATTTTTAAGTTACAGGTACTAATCGTATTTTCGCCTATTTTCCAAAAAATTATAGTTCAAAAATTCATAATTTTTTTTCATCAGCCGGATTTTAAAATTTTGTTTTTTTTTTTAAATATATCGTTGTTACCTTTAAAAAAAAATCAAATTTTTTAATATCACAAAAAAAATGACTGAGCAAAAGCTCTTTTATTCAAAAAAAAAAAAAAAAAAATTAAAAAAAAAATTACACATTTTAATTTTCTTCACGCTGAAAGTTAATCGGTTGGGGGCAAATTGATCTTTTTATTAGCTTTATTGAATATTATATTAAAGTAGCTTTCTAAAACATGTATGTACGTAATAATTGATTGAAAATTGAATGAGTTATGCTAAGTTCGGTGATAACAGATTTTTCGAATTTTTTTGTTTCTACCCAAAAAAAAATTAAAATTTTGTATTTTTAAAAATCATGACAAATTTGCATATTTATTTATAGTTTAATTTATAGTTTTTCCTCCTATTACAATATTAATTAACTGACCAAATTTAATTAATCGGCAGGTTTCAATTTGGAAGTTAAGGAAGAAATATTAATTTTCCAAAAATAGGTCATTTTGTATGGGAGGTACCAGAAGGGGTGATCCGATATAGTGCAAATTCATTCCTGATTCATATTTTTATAACCGTAAAACTTACACATAGTTTGACTGAATTCAGTGTACTTACAGAAAAGATATGTATGTAAGACTATTGGGGTAAGTTCGGTCATTTGTATGGGAGGTACCAGAAGGGGTATGGCAACGGCTTCGGTTTTTTTAGGGTTTGTCTACTTTTGCAAGATAAATAAACTGACCAAATTTAAATATCCTCCGGTTGTCTGTTTGACAGCTATCGAAGATATATTAATTATCCAAAAATAGGTAATTTTGTATGGGAGGTGCCAGAAGGGGTGGGGCTATTCCGCCCATTTACAATCCCATAAGTTCGCTTCGAAAAATATTAATACTGATAAATTTTCATAACGATCCGTTAAGGTTTGCTCTAGTTACACTTTCACAAACCTATTAATAAATGTTATTTCTGTATGGAAATCGAGATTTTTGTAAATTTAGTTATCTCAGTAAATTGTTGACAAAATCAAAAGTTGTGCACAGATTTCAATGAAATAAAGCTCATTTGATTCAAAGTATATTAAACTAAATATTTTAAGACCAACACTGTGATTTTTGTTGCATTATTTTTTTTTATGAATTTTTAAAAAACAAATTTTTTTTTTTGTAAAATTTTTGTTTTTTTTTGTTTAAAACTACAACGATATCTCTGAAACTACTAGGCCAAATTAAAAACAATGTAGGCACGGGTTAAAGATAATTTTGTTGACGAGTTTATGTTTTTTTTTTTAATTGAATATGGTGAACCTTTTTCAAGTTATTTAAATATTTGTAGTGGAAGTACCTTAGTTTTGGAAATAACGGTATATCGCGAAAAGTCGAGCTGATACGAAAAAACCAAGTGCAGATTTGGATTCAGCGTCCCAAATTACCTTTAAAACAATATTCAGTTCTTTAACAACAAATACCTTGTTCCCTTGTGTTATCCATCAGAAGGCGGATCAGAAGGGTATTTAGCCATAGAACTGCAGCAGCTGGAACAATAAAACTTCGTTGATTTGGCCAGGATAAAAAGTTACTAGGGGTGATAATTGGTAACATACCGATTTAAGATTATCCTATGACAATTTCAGAACATTCATTTTTTTCTGATCTGAGAATGTTTTATTGCGCTGCCTTGTTATTTACTTTCCTATCGAAAGAAAACTCATACAGTTGTTCTAGTTTTCTCAAAGGCTTCGGGTTTTCCTTGCGTAGGGTGCAAGGACAAAAAAAAATTAAATTGTTGTACTGAAATTGTCTTTGCATAATCATTAATCATAGGGGATTGTCCACCTGAACATAATTTTTCAGTTTGTGGGCCGATCAATACTAGTATTTCATCGGTATCCTGAAAAAATGTCTCAGTCCAATTTTTGTGTTTCTGAGTTATTGAAGAATTAAAACATAGGATTTTTTACAGGGCATAGACTATGACGTTTGGGACACTTCAGCGTCATTAAGTCCATTTTTCAAAAATGTGGACTTGAGAACTTTTTGCAGGATGCCGTCGACATACATTAGGGTGAGTTTATTTTTTGTTGTCTACAAGGAGTATACCACCTGACGAAATCTAAGATGATTCTAAACAAATAAGGACGTATATACTTTGAAAAAAATTGGATGCTTTAAATTGACTTTGGACATTTGGTTATTTCACCAAAATTGTTTACAATCATCTCAGTTTTTGTTTGTTAATCTTATTTACTTCTTTTGATTTCATACAAATTGACTCAACCTAATATACATATATAACAAATTACATTTTAGAATTTTACCAAATTTATAATTATAATGGCGAACTACACTTTTATGTTATTTAACAACTATGGCCCCTTTGTTGCTATAATATTATGACGGTTGAAATACCTAACATTGAACAGCAAAATTTCCCAAAATTTTTTTTTTTTAAATTTAAATTCGCAATTTATAAACAGACAGGAATTTTTAAAAAAATGTCAATGATATAAAAAGGAGGCCAATTTTATATCCTTGAAATTTAGCTACTGAAAAACAATCTGTTGGTCATTTTGATATAATTTCATTTCCTCTGGCTTATATTGAAACATAAAAGTTAACATAGTGAGAACATCATTTTTATTTTTTTATTGTGATTTTTTTTCTCGTTATAATGCATTTAAATAAAAACTACAAAAAAAAAACATTTCCGTTTTTTTTTTGTCTCCTACTTTTGCAAAAATATTAACAATTTTAAGTTGAAATCATATCTTTGTCTAACCAAATATGTTAATATTTCTACAAATTCATCGTTAAAATATCATCTATAAAAAAAGCTTTGACTGTGGTACAAAAACAGCGCAGTGAATAGCGTGGTAAAATTGTATAATGCTATCGTGTGTGTTTAATATAGAAAAAAAAACTGTGTTGTGTTGTGAGTGTGATGTCATAGAAGTCATACTAGTCAACAAATATCCTTAGTGATTATTGGATGATTTCAGACGTTGGGTAATGTAAGTGAAACTTTTGGCCAAAGGTAAATCTGCGGCAGTTGCGGCCGTCTGTATACCTTCGCCGCCTAATTGTATAGACTCAATGGTAGGTGGAATCACTACAGTGTAATGGGTATCGGGTGTATCGACCGTGTAGTAAGTGGTGTCGATGATGCCCTCATTGTGGGCCAACTCTATGGGTTCGTGCAAGACCAACGATTGTAAATTACCAAGTCCATGGGAAATGCTGATGGCGCCGTTTCCATGGTTAATAACGTGACCTGTCGTATCCTTAGCGTCTTCAATGCTGATTGAGTTGCCGTTGACATTTGTGAGACTGTAACCATTTCCATTACTATTCGAGTTGCCGTTTCCGTTACCGTTACCATTTAAAATTGAGTTACTACTGTGACTGTGATCAATAATTTCAATACCGTTTCCACTGGCATGGGTTAAGCCATTGCCAAGATTTCCAGAAATTCGAAGACCATTGGCGTTACCGTTTCCGTTGTCAGTAGTGGTAGATTTTCCGTTGCCATTCATATTTCCATTGCCGTTGCCGTTACCATTGCCATTTGTTTTCCCATTGGTGTGACCATTGCTGCTGCTTTGAGCTTTATCATTTCCGTTAGCATTGCCGTTGCCGTTACCATTACCATTTCCGTTTCCTTTACCGTTTCCATTTCCATTTCCGTTACCATTGCCATTGCTATTGCTTTTCACACTAGTTTCCTTTACTACGCCTCCACTTAATTTGCCACTTTCCAATGCCTGCAGGATTTTTGCTTCACTCACAGCTCCTGGATGACTTACATGGGCCTCGGCGTGAACCTGTCCGCCTTGACTCGACGAAGAGTGAGCATGAGCCTCAGCTGTAGCCGTCAGAATGTAGGAAGCTATTAACTGATTTTGTTGCTGCTGTCCCAACTCTTTAGCAATACGCTCTTGTTCGTGTTCTCTTAACAAGTTTAACAACAGATTTCTGGAATTCTGTTTGCTGATCAATAATTCGCGGGTGTTTTGTTGAAGATCGGCAATTTGCTCGTCAGTGAATTGCCCTTCCAGAGCTCCATTTAAAACTTCATCGGTGTCGGGTTGCATGGCCGCCAACAAGGCTGCTTCACGGTAAGCTTCGAAATGTGCCAATTTAGCCATTTCCACCTCAGGTGTATCTGTGACAGGTTCGGGAGCACAATTAATGTCCACGGCTGGAGCAGGAGTATCCACAGTTGAGCCAGTCGTTTGTCCTCCAACATCACTTGTATCCACATACGAGTATAATCCATTGCTTAAGCTGTCACCATTTGCTTTGAGTCCAGCTTGGGAGGAGACCGCGGTGATATCATCGCCTGTACTGTGGGTTATGGTATAAAATCCATTTGTGTCCTGATGTTCCCTTAGCTCGGCCACCGTAGGCGAGTCTGCTGTCAACAGGACATAGTGCTGATGATTACGTGAAGCCGCTACCATTGTTACGAACACACACACGAATACGAGTTTCATTTTCAATTTGTACTGCTTTCTAGTCCACTGTGATGATCTTTTGCAAGAAGTATCTTTTGTTATGAAGCTGTGGGATGCTTCTGATGCCAATATGTCTTCGCTGTTATAATTTATACTAATCCATAGTTTATGCCAAGATTAACTTAAATTTGCTTCAACAACAACAGAATATCTGAAGTGTGGCTGGTGACCAGTTTCTGTTGTTGTCTAAAGTAAGGTTTTCTGTCACACAAGATGCGTTCGTTCGATTGTTGGCTTGAGGCCCCATTTTCGAAGTCTTCAGAGTTGACCTCGAGACTGGCGCCCTTATAATGGTGGTTTGTAATATAAACTTGTTGCAAGTGCGTTCGTTCACTCAGCATGTAGCACCTCGATCAGTAAAGTGGCTAGAGTGGGTATTAGTTGTCACCATGAAAAGTTTTCATGTTTTTTTTCTGTCTGTGATTAGAACAAGGTGAGACAGAAATGTGCATTGAGTGACGAGAGTAATGAATGCGTTTTGTCTGCAGTTTGCAGTAGAGCTTCTTAGATTGCATGAATGACATGCGAAGTGCGAGATGGGTATTTGTCCAAGGAAATTAAATATTTCAAGGGTGTAAAACACTTAAAGATTAATGGTGACAGGTTATTAAAAATATTAATAAATTAATAGATTAATAGTGGCTCGATATTAATAAAACCTATGAGTGTATAAGTACAATCCCATTGGGACGGGTGTGACCATGTTATTCACATTTTTGGTTATAATTCATAAATAATAAATTTATTATAAAAAAAAGATGTTATTACCAAGAAAGTTAAGTTTTAAAAGACGTGTGTGACCTTTAGAATTTGAGCTTTTGCTAAATTATGACTTTTAGGATAAATTCTGTAAAATTCTCCTTAGAAAGTCCACAATTATTGTTATTTAGGTAATTGTTTATATTGTTTTTGATTGTGTTAAGTACTTCTTCTTCTTCTTTAATGGCAGCAACAACAGAAATTTATCCATCAGTAGCCGCATGTAGAAAAGTATTCCAAGCGCTTCGGTCTTTTTCGCTCCGTAGATAATTCGTCACACAAAGCTTAGTTAACAGCTCTTTCACCTGGTCCATCCATCGGAGTTTTGGACGCCCCCTCCTGCGCCGCCCATCGAGTTTATTGCCGGCGCATTCGGTCTATTTGAATGCGCTTGACTACGTTGATGTCGTTGTACAGCTCATACAGCTCATGATTCATTCGACGACGGTACTCGCCGTTAACGATGATTTTTTTCTCGAAGGCCCCCAGAATAGATTGATCCGCTTGTGTCATTACCCAGGATTATGCGCTATAGAACAAGACAGGTATGGTCAGAGTCTGGTAGAGCTGGATCTTTGTTCTTCAATACTCGTCTTTTGATTTCCAGACTGACTTTATTATTTTTTGTAGACAAAATCATCTACCACTTCAAAGTTATAGTTGTCAACGTTCACGCAGCGTCCCAGACGAGTGGACTCTTTGACCATCTCCATTACGATGTTAAAGAGATCGCAGGACAGACTATCGCCTTGTCTAAAGCCTCGCTTGGTAGAAAATGGCTCTGACAGTTTTTTGCCAATTTTCACTGAAGACTTCGTGTCAGTCAGTGTCATCCCGCAAAGTCGAATTAGCTTCGCGGGGATACCAAACTCAGCCATAGCATCTAACAATTTCTGTCGTATCGGACTGTCAAATGCAGCTTTGTAATCAATGAACAGATGGTAGGTGTCGATCTGCATTTCTTGGGTCTTCTCCAGGATTTGTCGTAGAGTGAATATGTGGTCGGTCGTGGATTTACCAGGTCTAAAGTCGCACAAATAAGGTCCAATCAGGTTCGCCAAAATGGGCTTTAGTCTTTCACGTAGTTGTTGGTACATACACTTGAATCGCCGCCGGCTTTAAAAAGCTCTGCCGACAGTCCATCGGCCCCCGCAGCTTTATTATTTTAAAGCCATGCAATTGCCCTGCTGATCTCGATTTGGCTCGGTGGTGGACAGTCTACTCCATCGTCGTTGATTGGTGTGATTTCGTCACTTATGCTGCCTTCAGGAACGTGTAGAGCTAGTCGAAAGTGTTCCCTCCATATTTGCAGCAGACTCTGAATGCGAGTGGCCAGATTTCCGCCTCCGTCGTTACAGGTGGGGATCCCTGGTCCAAAACCTTTGATTTTTACCTGTTGGTAGAACTTTCGGGCTTTACCTCTATCCCTGTAATTTTCGATATCCTGGCTTTCTCTTTTCTTCCATAGACGCAATTTCCGCCTGTAGAGGCATTTCATCTCCCTCCTCTTCTCATTATAACGCTTCGTCACTGCACGCGTTGCTATTAGCTGCAGTTTTGCCCTGTATGCAGCATCTTTTTCTTCAGACATTGCGCGACATTCCTCATCGTACCAGGGCTTGTCTGAGCGTGGTTTTTAATAAACCAGTACAGACGTTGCGGCAGTGGTCATAGGATTCGCAATATGCTGCCATTGGATGTCGGGAACATCCGAATTAGGAAGAGTTGGTTCGAAGTAATTGAGAGGTTGGTTGGTTGGAGTAGGCATTGACTATTACGGTGGTATGCAGCTTTAGGATGTCTAGCTTCCTTTGCGTTTGGTTACAAGCGCTTTTAGCACTATTTATTCGCGTGCGTACCTTGGCAACAACTAGGTGGTGAGCCGAGTCAACGTTTGCACCGCGCATAACACGCACGTCCATAACGCTGGAGACATGCCTCCCATCAATTACTACGTGATCAATCTGGTTTTTTGTATTTTGATCAGGGCATATCGAAGTTGCCTTGTATATGTTTATGCGGTAATCTGGTTTCATAAAGAAGTATAGCGATTGATAAAACATAAACAGTGATATGCATTTTGTCCCCAAAGGACCCTAAATGGCAGCACAAAAAATGAATTATTGTTGGTGTAGGGTGACTAATGTTTTTTAAACTTCCATAACTTTTATGTTTCTGAATTAAATACTTCTAAAGATTCATGGTTTGGTTTAAATGGACATCATGGATATAGGAAATGAAATACAGGATGTCAATAGTCAAAATTGACTTCGAACTCAAAAGTCATCAAAGGGCAAAACGTAGCCATTGACAGAACAAGAACAACGGTATGAGTTTTGTTTCGATAGGAAACAAATTAACAAGGCAGCTCAATAAAAAAAAAATAAACAAGGCAGGGTTAAAAAAAATTTGATGTTCTGAAAATGTCTTTTATCATTGGGGGTGTCCGCCTCGAGTTTTATTTTCGACCCCTTACTAATATACATATCCATGTTGACAGTTTAACATTTTCTTCAATGTGACATAACGAATTTAGCACGTTTTGATACGTGATCAATTGTTCGCAACACATGTTTTGATAAGAACTTATGTTATTCGTGAAATCAAATCTCTGATGATACAACGGCCAGAAATAAATATTCTTCACCTAAAAATAGTTAATGGTTATAATTGCAAAATATACACAAGAATTACTGTCGTCGATATTGATTTATTGCCAATGCTACTGCTTCTGTGTGACGAGTGCAAAGTATGCTCAAATAAAAAATTGTACAAATTTGACAATGAAAGTCGCCTGACAATTAAAAGATATCTTGGGTTATAAAATAAGCTAAAAATATACTCTTAAATTTACGGAGTCTAGTCGTATAGACGATATTTTTTTAACCACAACAATAGATATGATCAGCTGTTATAGACATTCTGTTATGTTAAATCAGCATAAGAACAGACCATGATTAGATTATTTTGAAATACTTTTTATGGATGTTTGCTTTCAAGGTGCAACATGAACACGATACATGACAGTCTCATAACGTTATCTTCATACATACCTCCATAATTATAAAGGCCAGTTGATGCTACAAATTTTGAATGTTGCAACTAAGATACAAACAACGAATTTAGGATCATTCAGTTTAAAGGATCACATATACTTTTTAATTGATGAAACGATTGCATACCGGCTGTTTGCAAAGTAACACTGATTTAACTAATTTACTACATTCTTTTGTCTAATCAGGCAAGATAATTGCTATACAGTTAATATTGATTTATTATTGTAATAAAAGCAATTATCATACAGCTGCTACAATTTGATAATGGTTAAGACAACCTATTAAAATTCCAGATACCCCGGGAGTTATTAATATGCAATAATGACAAATTTTATAAGCGGATACATATAAATTCAAAAAAAAGTATTTTAACTAGAAATACTGTTACATATCCATTGTCCATACATTGCTAAAAAAAACTACTTTTAAATATCATCATAGTTTTGGAATTTTCAAAACTGCCACTATTTGTTTTTGATAATTCCAAACCTAATAATGAGATTCAAAAGTAGTTCTTTTTTAAGAGGAATGTTATGGTCAATTCCACGTAAAGCGGCCCTATACAAATAGTTCCATAATATAAATAAAACTCGGTCAATTAAAATTTACAAGAGAACGACAATTATGGACAAATGGAAAACATTATATTTTTTATAATTTTTATCAATTCGGCAACAGTTTGAAATGAGCATATAAGGAGCACTCTCATCTCCATCTTTATATGCTAGGACTTACATTAGCACTTATAATATTCCATTTATCTGGATAAGTAAAAACTGTTATCTTCTGTTCTCTTTATCATAAGGTTTCGGCTTTGAATGTTTTGTAATAAAAGTTTCATGAGTAAATAGAAATATACGAATTTTGTGTCGCACCCGTCCCCGTGAATATAACATAAGTTTAGTAAAATTGTTACTTTACATGATAAAACATTAAGACTTTCCAACAATAACAAATGTAGTGTTATAAATAATGTAAATAATGTGAAATTTTGGGAACATTTGTTTAAATATTTGAGAATTTAGTTAAAGAAAACATTTGGTCACACCCGACCTTAGGTAAAAAATTAAGACTGTCATAAGCCATAACAAACACAATGTTTGGGGTTTCTTAAATATGATTGACATGAATTTTTTTTTGCTAATGGCCATGGTAAATGCCTGTACATATGTACATAAGTGCATTTTGTATGAGAATGTCTTTAGGGTGTTAAGATAGGGGGTAGGTACATTAGAGAAAAATATTCGGAAGGAAATACCAGCAGGGGACGGTCGTACATTTTACCCCTCTAGCAGGCACCATGGGAACGACTGGAGCTAATTAAAAAAAAAAAAAATTGCATCAAAAAAAACCTACTTAATGGTTGAAAATAGAAGGTAGATCTTTTGAGAAATTGTTGCGGTTGCAAAAATGTTGGGGGTCGGTCATACATTTGACTTCTCTAGGGGCTGCTTTAGGGCAGTTAGAGCGGTGGGAGCAAATTTTATAAAAATTTGATTTTGTATGGAAGCCCCCTTAGAAGGTAAAGATGGAGGTAGGTATGTTTGGGAAAAATGACTGAGGGTCGGTCACATATTTGAACTCACTAGGGGCGATTCCAGGGAAGTTGCGGGGCTTGTTGGGAATTTATATCCCTATTACGAACAGATTCTCGTTAATAACCGGGGGCTCGATTTTGATTTTAGACGCATAGTTTCTTGGGCAAATTTTCTTAGAATTCATCGTAGATTACGATTTTGATCGAGAAAAATATTGACCTACTTTAATGATGATGTAAACGATAGTACAGATAACAAATAAATATGGGCATTTCCACAGAAAGGTCCATCGCGATCGAAAAAAAAAGTTGGAAAACATTTCTGACTTGTGTTAGTAAAGACGAATGTTTTTTAATTACAATTTCCAAATCTTATCTTATTTTTATTTATGATCAAACGGACAGCAAATTTGCACTAACGATCTGGTCACCTTTTTGAATTTTTAATAACATATTTACTGATGATGGAAATGCACTCTTATTATAAAATATTTGTTACAACATTAAATAACTCCAACAATAGTAAAAGATGATCAGTTTGCTGCAAAATTTTGATTTTATTTTATTTACGTTCTAATGTAACATTCGTGATCAAAATTTTTTTCGATTTAAACTTTATAATATTCTATAACTTTATAATATTCGCAAATAAAAAAAAAATCATGTAGTCATAGAAAAAATGTCACGTTCTAAATTATGAAAAAAATTCTAGAAACAAAAACCGGTGTCCATATTACAACATATAAAAAGCCACATCCCTCTATAGTAGTTTACAAAATTTTAGTTACAAATTTAGTTCCAATACGCTGAATTTAGCATTTTTCTACATGCGTTTAAAAAAACTTATATTTTTGTCATGTTCGCCATCGCATGATTTTTCCTAATAATTTGGAAACAACAAATTTACAACAGCTGAATTTTGCACTTTAAAGGCGTACGAATGTCACGTTCGCCATCATGGAAATGCCTATATATATCTTAAAATTTTCTTATATGTTCACGGTTATGTTTGTTAAATAATTAAACTCTAATAAAACTTTATTTTTTTCATAATTTTGGATTATGTCTTACTAGGTCACACCTGTCGTAAAATGGTGTCACACCCGTCTTTTTTTTTCGAAAAAGTTTTTTTTTATTAAGAAAAAGTAGTTTTTTGCAAACAGTAACAATCGAAGACAATATAAACAATTACATACATCACAATATTGTGTTTTCTACGGAAAATTTTACAGAAATTACTTGAAAGTTATAATTTTGTAAAAGAAAAGAAATTCTTAACGACACACCCGTCGTTGTCTTCTAATGGACAATCTGTACAGAAATTAAATTCGTTTAGTGTCTACCTGTTACTGATCGTTTTAAAATTTAACATTCTTGGTAATCACAGTTTTTTTTAATAATAAATTTTCTATTTATGAATTATAACCAAAAATTTGATTTCATGGTCACACCAGTCCCATTATTGCCATTATTTTCCAAATTTATTAAAATAATTTTAGAATAGCTGTTTACAGGTTTTGACAGATTAGCCGAGGAGTGTCAAAAAATTGTGCTTGAAAAGTGTTTCAAACAACAAAACCTATCCGTAGATTTTAACATTTCGAGCATTTTCGTACATTGGGGTCCATCCCTTGTTCATCTAGACTTTATAAAGGTTATTAATTGAAACTTTATTTTCATGTTGTTGGCCTGTGTAATGGTTTCTCACCGTTCGCTTAAAATAAACATTGGAATTAAAGTTTTTGTTTTGAACATTTTGATAGTCTTAAATTAGAGAATAATGTATGTCATAAAAGAAGCCAGCAAAACATGTTTTATGTATAACCTCACACGTAGTTTTGTATTGTCTAAAGCCTACATGGATTAACATGTTACATTTGAGCAATATCTAAACTACAAAGAATACAAATTTAACTGTAATTACGACATATATTTGAAGGAAATAATGGTATGGAAATACATTTAATTTATTAATAAATAGGATCACAATATATTATTGTGATACTATCCCATATGTTTAGGCCTTTATTATTTATATAATTGATTTAAAGTTTTTTTTTGCAGAATTTTGTATTTCAGACAGGAGCTCAGAAAAGAGCAAACCCCTTAGGAAAAAGGGTATATTATTATATTGTATTTAAATAGTTTTTTTAGACATTCATGGTACACTCCAAATATATTCAATAACTAGTGGGCCCGGCAATGCTTCGCTATTGCATATTAACTTGTAATATATTTCACATAAAACTTACCCATAAAAACTTCTTTTGTCATGTCTTTTTCTCACACGGATCAATAATATTCCCGAATACTATCTTTGTATTGAACTCGGTTTACCATTTTTTGGTATAATTCGGTCACCAATGTTTGGCTTAACAAAGTGATGGTCTCACGCGCTTTATGGCATTTTACACCGTCGTGTTGGAACCATTTCTCCTTCAAATAAAGTGCAATGACATGATGAATAAAAAAAATCAATTGATCGCCCACTGGCTCTAGTTCTTCTACCAGTTGGATTTTATATGAATGTGGGCCAAGATCTGCGAACAGAACGAGCATTTTACAAAAATAAATTTGCAAGATTTGTAAACGTTGTTCTTGTATAGTTTTTACATGGTGATTTTGCAAAGTATACTAAAAGAAAGTCTATCACACTTCATTAGTATGACAGCTATATGTCAAGAAAATATAGGTTATACACAATTTTATTTACAATTGTTTGCTAATGTTACCTCTGATATACTATAAAAATTTAACCATTGTAGTATAACTACAATGAATATTGCTTAATTTTTCTATCTATATGATTTATTACCGATTCGCTCTCCTGAAAAGTAATTGAAAAATACATACCTGTAAAGTAAATTATAAAAAATCACTATTTTAGTCTGCGCATCCTCAACTGCCTGGTGTACGGACCATTATTTGATACAGTTAAAAAGTTAACTATTGAAGTTCTTTGGCAGCGCCTCGCACTTTTAACTTATTTAGTTCGAAATAGCCTGATCATTAGGGTTAATCAATTAGTTCGCGTCAGAAAAAAACGTGTTGATCGTATATCAGTATTGGAATGTACGAAGAATTCTTAGAAAATGTCACTAAGAAACTATATGTATGTCTAAAATCAATTCATAGTTCGCGCTGAGAAGCATGAAGATTTCAGGTAGAGATATTTTTATTTAGCAATGAGCAAAAGTAGCTGAATACTTCAGGCCTATGGGCCCCGGCTCTAATTTTTACCTACCATTCCAATGTTTGGAGACCAAGACGAAAAGAATAGTATATTTTTGATTTTTTTATTGGATCCCGTCCAATATTCTGAAAAATGATTTTAAAAAATTTAATTTCTGTATGCCAACTCTCAGAGGCCATAACTTTAACCAATACATAGATTTGCTTCTGTAATACCTCATTTAGTTTGTTGGGAAGTCAGTTTTACGCAGAAGATCTCAAAATTATATATCTGAAGTTTTCGGTCTGTGCTCATTTCAAAACAAAAAAATCTTTATTTGAAATCTTCATGCTTTCCAACGCGAGCTAGGAATTGATTTTAGAAACAAAGTTTTTGGGTGAAATTTTCTTAAAATTTATCGTAGATTCCGATTTTGGTTACGATTTTTGCGAATAAAAAAATTGGACCACCTTACTGTTCATATCTCTAGGCGAACAGCATTATACTGTGGAATTTTGACAGTTTTAACCATTTGTTTTAAAAAGGCCGTGGAACAGCCCATTTCCAGCCTTTCTTCATACTGCAACAACAACATATGTAACAAATCTCATCTTCATACCTCTGATAGTTCATGAGATATAGCCCTTTTAATTTTCAAGTTGAATGGGCGGTGTCACGCCCCTTTATCCAATCACAACCAAATATAGCCTGAGACTATCAACAGGTCAACAGTACCACTTGGTAAAATTTTCGTATCAATCGATCTATTAGAAAAGCCGTTAGAGCGGTTTTTGAAAAGAGGGCGTGGCACCGCCCACTTCCATCCTGGCTGTAATTAATACTGCTCCAACAACATATATACCAAATATCATCTTCATACCTCTGATAGTTCATGAAATATAGCCTTTTTAATTTTCAAGTTGTATGGGCGGTGCCACGCCCCTTTATCCAATTACAACCAAATATAGCCAGGAACAATCTATAGGTCAACAGTACCTCATGTTAAAATTTTTGTATCAATCGATCTATTAGAAAAGCCGTTAGAGCGATTTTTGAAAAGGGGGCGTGGCACCGCCCACTTCCACCCTGGCTGTAATTAATACTGCTCAAGCAACATACATACCAAATCTCATCTTCATACCTCTGATAGTTCATGAAATATAGCCTTTTTAATTTTCAAGTTGTATGGGCGGTGCCACGCCCCTTTTTCCAATTACAACCAAATGTAGCCAGAAACTATCTACAGGTCAACATTACCTCATGGTAAAATTTTTGTATCAATCGGTCTATTAGAAAAGCCGTCTGAGCAATATTTGAAAAAAGGGGCGTGGCGCCGCCCACTTTTTGAAAAAATAAAACCTTTTAAACCATCCGGAAGCTATAGAGAACAAAACAAAAAAAAAATTTTGAAAATCGGTCCAGCCGTTTTTGAGTTTTAGCGAGACAACTGCACAGCAATTCATTTTTATATATAAGATAAACAATGGTTGTTTTGTTAAAAAATATTGTTTTTTTTTCACTCAAATATGAGCACATATAAAATAATTTATTCTAAAATGCCTGTCGTTTGCCAACTTATCATCACGATATTTAATTACATAATTTGTTGCCACTAGAGTGTGAAAAATCTCACACTGTGGGTCATATATAATTTTTGTTTTTACACATAGCTCTTCATCTTCGCAATTTTAACAAGCATTAATGAACGCGAGCGAAATTTTCTCCAAATAAATTCTTAAAAGTTTTGCTGCACATACGTCCTCACTTTCAAAATGTCAATATACGACCATAAACAAAAACAAATCTGAGCAAAAGCCCCAAATCATTCACATTTATTGATAAACAAACAAAACAAAAAAGTACTGAGCACTGATATTAATATTTGAGTATACTCAAAGTACTAACATGTATCTCTCTCTCTCTGATCTCACGTTCTTCTTTTGTTTTAGGCACCGAATAGCCGCCTAGCAGTTGTTGTTTAGTTTGCTACCTGACCACATCGCGTTTCTAACAAAGCTCGCAGACCCGACTGACCACTAAACAAAAACACACATGCACCATGGACACAATACACGCCGTTTTAATTGTCTTGTGCTATTTAATATTTGCATTTAAGTGTACCGCAATTTCTGGAGCGAAAATAAAATATGCCGACGTAAATGATTTACCATCGGTCAACCCGGACAGTGTAAACCCCACACCCATAGTGGGTATCTTGTCACAAGAAGTGTCTGCTGCAGCTCTAAGACATTATCCGGATGAAGATTTTTCAAGTTATATAGCAGCATCTTATGTTAAATTTGCGGAAGGAGCTGGAGCTCGGGTGATTCCCATATGGTAAGTGGTGGCAAGGGGTTCTCTCACAATGACTTGTATATTTTGTTATTGTTGTCAAGGTTGTTTAGCGTCAAAGCCGCTGCTGTTAAACTTGTATCTGTTGATATTGAAGAATGTTTTAATTTTGATTTTAGTCGATGGGATTTTGAACAATTTACGCCCCCTTGAAAATTCTTAGATAACGGTTTTGTTATCGTCAACAAATTTTCAGTATAGCAATAAATTGCAATGATAACAAGCTACTTGTGCAGTGACAACGTTTAAATTAGTAATCAGTTAATATAAATTAAACAGAAGTTGTCTTATGATGAATCGATAAGAAAACCCCGCTAAAATATTGTCACTAGTAATATATTCCATGTTTTCTTTTCGATTTATTTACAGGATTGGAAAAAGTCGTGAATATTATGTAGATATTTTGTCAAAGATCAATGGGTAAGTAGAAACTGGTGTAGCAATGTATTTATTGATTTCGTGTACGTCATGGAATTTTAGGCGTAATGGTGATATTTGTTTTATTTAAAACTGGTATTGAGTTCAATATTTCATACGAAATGTTGTCAAAACATATATAAATTATTTATGGAAAAATTTTGACAAATTAGTACTAAGTTTTCTTGGACATTTACATTTAAAAATGGAATAATAAACATGTCAATTACTTTGACCAAAATGTTATCAAAGTTTGTGTATGGAAAGAATTTGAAAAATTGAAAACAAGAATTCAAAGCACACTGACGAATTACGTTGTGAACAAATTGATGTAGATCAACAATTTTCGTACAATCGAGCTTAGTATCAGCAAATCTATAAACTATTATATTAATATAATAAAATGTATAATAATTATATGTGAGCATTTCCACATAACGTTCCACCGAGACCAAAATAAAAAAAATCTTGAAAACTTTATCTAATGTTAATCTAATGCGAGGTATTCAAATGAATAAATACTAACAAAATTTATATCAAATTTCGATTAGGTTATACTTCAGGAAATATTCTTAAGACATCTTTCCAAATATAATGCATTTAATCTAAAAACTTATTAAAATTCCCAATCAAAATTATAAAATGTTTTTAAAGTTAAAAATTCAAAAATAAAAGCGGTTTAGAATTAGACTCCAAATATTTAGTACATACTACCTTAATAAGTATAAACAAAAGTTTTATAATTCAAATTTTAAAGACATTTTTAAAATGCATTACATGGGTGTTGGCTAAGGTGTACCTTATTTTTTTTAGATTTTCCAAAAAAAACCGTATAGTTTTGTTATAGGTTTGGGTAAAAAAAATTGACAAAATCGCGGTTTGAATTTTGTAAACCCTTAGGGCAATATATTTCTATTTTACAAAAAATTGTGAAGAGTAAGGCTAAAAAAAAAATTTACAAAAATAAGAGCTCGATCGATTAGAAATTTACGCGCCGTTTGCTAATTGAAGTATGAGAAAATTTTAAATATTTGTAATTTACTTTTAATTTTAAATTTAAATTTTAATTTTGAATTTTGAATTTTGAAATTTGAATTTTTAATTTTGAAATTTGAATTTTTAATGTTTAATTTTTAATTTTTAATTTTTAATTTTTAATTTTTAATTTTTAATTTTTAATTTTTAATTTTTAATTTTTAATTTTTAATTTTTAATTTTTAATTTTTAATTTTTAATTTTTAATTTTTAATTTTTAATTTTTAATTTTTAATTTTTAATTTTTAATTTTTAATTTTTAATTTTTAATTTTTAATTTTTAATTTTTAATTTTTAATTTTTAATTTTTAATTTTTAATTTTTAATTTTTAATTTTTAATTTTTAATTTTTAATTTTTAATTTTTAATTTTTAATTTTTAATTTTTAATTTTTAATTTTTAATTTTTAATTTTTAATTTTTAATTTTTAATTTTTAATTTTTAATTTTTAATTTTTAATTTTTAATTTTTAATTTTTAATTTTTAATTTTTAATTTTTAATTTTTAGTTTTTAGTTTTTAATTTTTAATTTTTAATTTTTAAATTTTAATTTTTAATTTTTAATTTTTAATTTTTAATTTTTAATTTTTAATTTTTAATTTTTAATTTTTAATTTTTAATTTTTAATTTTTAATTTTTAATTTTTAATTTTTAATTTTTAATTTTTAATTTTTAATTTTTAATTTTTAATTTTTAATTTTTAATTTTTAATTTTTAATTTTTAATTTTTAATTTTTAATTTTTAATTTTTAATTTTTAATTTTTAATTTTTAATTTTTAATTTTTAATTTTTAATTTTTAATTTTTAATTTTTAATTTTTAATTTTTAATTTTTAATTTTTAATTTTTAATTTTTAATTTTTAATTTTTAATTTTTAATTTTTAATTTTTAATTTTTAATTTTTAATTTTTAATTTTTAATTTTTAATTTTTAATTTTTAATTTTTAATTTTTAATTTTTAATTTTTAATTTTTAATTTTTAATTTTTAATTTTTTTTTGTTTTAACTTTTTCATGATTTTATATATTTGTATTAAATTTCAGAGTCCTTTTACCCGGTGGTGCAACCTACTTCAATCAAAGCAATGGGTATGCGGATGCTGGTCGTCATATCTATGAAATTGCTATGGAAATAAACGATAATGGCATATATTTCCCGGTGTGGGGCACTTGCTTGGGTTTTGAGTTGTTGGTCTATCTTTCGGCCAATTCGACAGAACCACGCACTTATTGTTCATCATCGGCCCAGGCTTTACCACTTGAATTTAAGGATGGTACGTAGTTGTGCTATGAATACTATGAGACAATAGAGAATTTAAAAACCCTTTTATCTTACAGATTTTCGAAAATCCCGCCTATTTCGCAATGCTAGTACAGAAATAATTGATATATTTAAAAACTACGCAGTCACTGCCAATTTCCATTTATATTGCTTCACAGAAGAGGTAAGTGTAAAATTTATTAATTCTCTGCATGTCCATAACAATTTCCCAACTCATAACTTATTTGATAGTTTGAAGCTGCCGATTCATATTTTTTATATATATATATTTCAACAAAATTAAAACATCAACAAAATCTGTATTTAATTTGATTTTAATTTCAAATTTCTTATTCCGTTTCAGACTTTTGCTAACATGAAACTGAATAATATCTGGGATGTGATGAGTGTTAATCACGATTGGAATGGCGATGAATTCATCTCCAGCATCGAACATAAAAAGTATGTAAATGTCTAAAAGTAATAAATTATTAAAAATTCAATCTTATGCCTCTCCCTCTGGATGAAACAGAGCTAATCAACTGCAGCTACCGTCAAAAGCCACTCTAACAACCTTTTGTTTTCCTTTATCCACATTTCAGGTATCCCTTTTATGGTGTACAATTTCATCCGGAAAAAAATCTATATGAATTTATACCGAAACGCAATATAACCCATACCCCACAAGCCATACTCACCTCACAGTACTTTGCTGATTTCTTTGTGAGTGAGACGAGACGCAATCGCCAACATTTCACTAATGCGACCCAAGAAAAAAGTGCCTTAATCTACAATTATTCACCCAGGTACACTGGTCTATGGGGTTCAGCATTCGAACAGCAATATTTATTTGAACGCGAAGTTGCATTCAAGACTGGTGGAGGAGCAGCACAGATTAAAGGAACTTTAAATTTGTTATGCGGTTTAATGATGAGCCTGATTGTTCTATGGGCTATCGAACGATAATAACGAAGCAATGTAATGATTAGCTGTAGGTTTTAGGTTAAGGATGTTGGTTGGTGTATTGTAAATAATGTTCCTTTGCCACTTGCTGCTTGTCTTTGAGATTATTCTATGCGTTGATTTATTGCATTTATTATGTACAATTTGTAAATATTAAAAATTAATAAAAACCGAAATATAAGTAGATGAATTTAAATGCTTGATATGAAAGAATTTTAAAAATGATTTTGAATTAGGAAAGGTAATTGCCGTACATAGTTTAAGGATTATAATCGAAAGTTGGTAGGACTATATAAATAGAATTTTTAATACAGTCATAATTATAATTGGGGATTATGACCATTTGTTATGGAGTTCATGGTGCATTTCGAGGCTTAATTCTAATATTGATTGAGATTTTGGTAAAATAAAAAAACCATAACAATGAAATATAATAAATTTATGCATTTATGAATTACACAAATAAACAAGAACGTGCCGTTTATAATATAAAAAAAAATTCAACAATAAAATAATATTTTTTAATTTCAAAATGCTGTATAACTAACCAATTGTTTTGTTTTTTTTACATATATGTATAAAAATATTTTATGTAAAATTTTGACTTTATTGGAAAAAATATTTTACAATGAAAAAAATTATAAGAAATAATTAATTATTAATTATTATTTGAGTTATAATTTTAATGATAAGAGTGCACTTGCAGCGCGATATGTTATTAAAAATTCAAAGAGGTGAACAAATGATTAATGCAACTTTTGTAGTCCGTTAAATCATAAATGAAAATACGACAAGCTTTGGACAATTTCAGTATTTTTCTTAACTAATACAAGTCAGAACATTTTTTTTTTAACCTATTATTTTTCGATTACGGTGGACTTTTTTGTGGATATGCCCATATGTATTTCAACCTAAATTGTAATTTTTGTATTCATAGTGAATTGAAATCGGTGAAAAGTGTTAAGTTTAGCACTTTGGTCAGTCGAGAAGTCAAATCTTTTATCGAAATTGATTATAAGGAAATTGAGGAATTTCCTTAAAAAATCGATAAAAACAATTTGATATTATTTTAATTTTATATTATATTGGAGACACATTTGTAAACAAGGGGTTAAACCTAGATTTATTTTTCTGTACCACAAAGTAATTTACGTGTTCCAGAAAGTACAGTTTATGGTACCAATTAGTAAAATTTTTATACCTACTGTAATAACAATTTATTTGTAATTAACAATTTATTGTACCAAATAGTACTATAATTGAACCAAAAAGTAAAATTTTTTGTACTAAATAGTCAAATTTTTGTAAAAAAAAATTTAATTTCATTATACCTAATTGTACTTTTCTTGTACCAAAAAGTACAATTTATTGTCAAATTTAACAGATAGAATAAATAGTACATTTATTGTACCAAAACGTATTTTGATGTACCAAAAGTACAATTTATTGCCCAAAAATTTACATTTATTCTACCAAAAAGAATAAATTTTGTACCAAAAAGTACTTTTATTATACCAAAAAGTACTTTTTGTACCCAAACGGACAATTTATAGTACGAAATAGAGCTTTTATTGTAGCAAATAGTAAAATTTTGTATACCTTAAAAATAATTTTATTGTACCCAAAAGTAATTTTAATGTACAAAAATGTAAAATTTATGTACTAAATAGTTCAAATTTTTGAACCAAACAGTAATTTTATTGTACCAAGTAGTACATTTGTTATTTCTGTTGTAAAGTATTTCTGTTGTACCGAAAAGTACAATTTACTGCACCAAAAAGTAATATTGTTGTATCAAAAAGTACAATTTATTGTACCAAAAAGCTGTTTTATAATTTATAATTACTTATATTGTATCAAGAAGTACTTAGTAATATTGTATCAAAAATTGTTCTAAAGAGTATTTTTTTTGTGTCAAAAAATACTTTTATTTTACGAAAAAGTACATTTATTGTACAAAAAAGTTAATTTATTATAATGAAAAGTTCACTTTACGAAATAAAAAAGCATTTTTATTGTACCAAAGAGTACTTTTAATATGCCGAAAAGTACTTATATTGTACCAAAAAGTATTTTTATTTTACGAAAAATTAATTTTATTGCACCAAAAAGTACTTTGTACTAAAAATTAATTTTATTGCACCAAATAGTACTTTGTATTAAAAGATACTTTAATCGTGCCAAAATTTTATTTAAATTTTTCTAAAAGTACTTTTCTTACATCAAAAAGTTACTTTGTTGTACAAAATAGCAAGAGCAAACTTTTGCATCTCCTCCACGTACAAAACTACAACACTGTTTGTCATTATATTTTAAAAAAGAAAAGGCTGACTTTAAAATATTCAATGATTTCCTGTATTCATTGACATAGCCGGTGGTTGTTACTGTTTTGCAAGATATGTTTTCAGTTTGATTTGAATGTTTTGCAAGCAATAGTTAGTAATTTGTTGCATTACTACAAATATTCCGACAGATTGAATTTGTCCTCTAAATTACAAATTCTAGTCTATTTCTTAATTAACAATTAATTTAAAAAAAATAAATAAATCTATGATGTGAAACCATTAACACGTAACCCCTAAAAGTTTGCTTTAATTAATGTAGCAATAGCTAGTGTCTTTTTCGAGACATAGAAACGGCAACCGGTAAACCGGATTATTTTATTTTGACAGACTATTGTGAAAGCGAGTGTATTTTACAATTGGAATTTAAGGACATAGACCCTATGTTAGATAAAAGGCTCGAATGCACTTCGTCATACAAATATCAAATCTGAAATTATTGTTAAACATTTTATTTTTTTAATGTAAATGGCTCAGAGCAATTTACTCCAATAATTGACTTTTTTAAGTTTTAATTTAAAATCACAAGTTTAAAAACCAATACCACGCTTAATGTTTTATAGAGTTAATCGATTCATGTAAATCGTTGGTATCCAATGTGTATTATATTTGATGATTGTTGAATAATAGTTCACTCTCGTTAGGTTCTTGTGTTGTTGTAATTTGATTCCATACTTATTTCTTAATCTTTTTTCTAATATGATTTCATATTAATTTCTTATTCTGTTTTAGATATTTGGGATGGAATGTGAAGAGAGTGAGTGTGGGGCGGCGATTTGTAAATAGTTAGCATCGAACATGAATAAATGTAGTTGCCTAAATGTATGCTTATAAATTATTCAAAATTCAATCATATCCCCCTCTACCAAACAAAGCCAATCAACTTTAGTCAAGAGGCACCCCAACCATTTGTTTTTCTTTTCATTATTCAGGTATCCTTTTTTGGTGCACAATTTCATCCGGGAAGAAAAATGTATATACACCTTGTCGTGCTTACCTCTCAGTACATAGTCGATTTTTTTGTGTCAGTGAGACGTAATATAATGCTATCAGTAATGTGACCCAAGAAAAAGCTCCTTTATTTGCAATTATTCATCCAGGTATAGAGTAACTTGTGAGTTGCCATACTTGAGCAGCTATATTGCGTTCAAAATGCAGTAAGGGCAGCTGAAAATTGAAAATAAAATCAAATGATTAATATTTACATTATTAAAAATTAAGGTTACTTAATAAATAGTTGTTTTTAGAAATTTCGAAAATTGTTTTTGTATAATAGAATTTAGAAATAAAAAGATTAAAAATATATAACATTAGTGTGGGTCGGTCCCCATGCAAAAAAAGGACACATCCAACGATTTAAGATTATCCAAAGAAAATTTGAGAACCGCAAATTTTTTTCTGATTGGTGCACCCTACATACGGCTAAAATATGTTTTAATGAACTGTTTTGTTATTTGATGTTATATCAAAACAAAACTCATACCATTGTCCTTTTCCTTTTCATAAATTTATTTTAAGTTAAATTTCATAATTGAAGTCGGAGTCAAAACACGAACAATGATATGCATTTCGTGCCGATAGGACTCCAAATGGTAGCAGGGTGACCAACATTTTTTTAAACCTCCATAACTCTTGTGTTTGTGAATTTAAGTAAACACTTCTGAAGCAAAAGTTTTATGGTTTGGAGAGGCCTTCATGAACATTACAAGAAATGAGCATCATATGGATATAGAAAACGAAATATAGGAAGTCAATAGTCAAAATTGACTTCGAAGTCAAAAGTGACTAAAGGGAAAAACGGAGCCTTTAATATACCAAGAACAATGGTATGAGTTATGTTTTGATATCCCATCAAATAACAAAGCAGCTCAATAAAACATATTAGGCCATAAAAAGGGAGAACGGATCAAAATACAAATGTTGTGCTCTGAAACTGTCTTTGCATAATCTTCGATCGTAGGGGGTTTCCACATCAACTTTTTTTTCGACCTACACTAATATAACATTGTATGGTAGTTTGTGTTATTCCGTTAACTCAATTGGAAAGTTATAATTAGAGCAAAGAATCGTGAAGCTATTTCACTGCTTCCCCAAACTCAAAAATATGCACTAAAAACGCATAAAATATGCAATTAAAAATTATTTAAAATATTATTAAAAAATAAAATTTGCATGAATTTTGGCAAAAAATTACACAAAATTCATTTGAATACTCGTATATGTTCATATAAAATTTATATCAATTATGAATCGATGTCGATTCGGAATCGTAAAGCTATTTCACTGCTTCGCTAAATTCTTCGAAATTTTTGGAATAATAAAATATCGAGGGGGCGGCGGTGAAAGAAAAATGTAGACGACTGTATCCGGGAATAGTTATTGTTATATTTGGTTCTTAAGGAAGCGGAATACACGGATATCTATTTACATTCACAATATGTAGCGTTTTAAAGAAGATATTTTATTTCATTTGAAAACTTAAACTTAATTCAATAAAATGACTCTTTAATAAAATTAATTCAATAAAATAACTCTTTAATAAACTTAATTTAATAAACTAGTCAACAGCATTGTAACACCCTTGCCGCCTTTACCATGTAGGCGCTGCATCGGTTAGAAAAAGAGGAACTTTATATTTGTCGAAATCCTCACCGAGCCAGGCAGTTGTTGATTGGTTTGGTCTATTGATTTTGAGCAACATTTTTTTGTCGCGCTTATCGCCTTTTCGTATAAAATTACCACAATAAAATTTGCTTTCTATAACCAATGGATATCGGTGTAAACATTTTGTAATTCAGATGAATATTGTGTAATCTTTACCCAAAGACTTTTAACATTGCTTAACTTTTTTAGGTGATTGTTAATCAAAAAAGCAATATTATGCAACAAAAACATGCATTTATTGTAAAATTTGCTAAAATATGCGCATAAATATGCAAAAACACATATTTTTCGTAAAATATGCAAATTATGCAAAAACGATTGATGCCATTTAAAAGGAAATTTCATGATTTGTAAAGATAACAACTTAACAGTTTCTATTTTAGGATGTCCGGAAAAAATATGCATTTGCATAACATTGTAAGAAAATTAAAATTGTTGCAACCTTTACCCAAAGACTATTAACATTGTTTTACCTTTTTAGGTGATTGTTAATCAAAAAAGCGAAAATATGCAACAAAAACATGCATTTATTGTAAAATTTGCGCATAAATATGCAAAAACACATATTTTTCGTAAAATATGCAAATTCTGCAAAATCAATTGAATGCCATTTTAAAGGAAATTTCATGATTCGTAAAGATAACAACTTAACAGTTTCTATTTTAGGATGTCCGGAAAAATATTCATTTGCATAACATTGTAAGAAAATTAAAATAGTTGCAACCTATACCCAAAGACTTTTAACATTGCTTTACTTTTTTAGGTGATTGTTAATCAAAAAAGCAATATTATGCAACAAAAACATGCATTTATTGTAAAATTTTCTAAAATATGCGCATAAATATGCAAAACACATATTTTTCGTAAAATATGCAAATTATGCAAAAACAATTGAATGCCATTTTAGAGGAAATTTCATGATTCGTAAAGATAACAACATAACAGTTTATATTTTAGGATGTCTGGAAAATTATGCATTTGCATAACATTATAAAAAAATTAAGTTATTGAAGAAATTAAATGAAACGATTTTCTTAGTAATTAAAAAAGAAATTATTGGATTAAAAAATGATATTAAAGTCAATCTATTTTTTTTTAATTTTTTAGAATAAACGACTACACCAACACGAGCCTTAAGTTTGGATTATGCTGACTTGTGGTCTGTGTTGATCCCATACAGGGAAATATCGCAAACACTTTAAAACAGCAGATTGTTTACTATACATATGTAGCTATTTTTTGTTTTTTTTTTTGTAAGCTATTAAATACATTTACCTACGAGTAAGTGAATGACCGATTTCAAAAGGTATACAAATGTAAATATTTTTGGAGTTTCGATGAACTCTGAGTAAAATATTAAGGGTTATGTAATTTTGGCGAATACTTTAATAACACCGGTTAACTAAATTTAAGCTTTAGCATCCACACGAACTTGTTTTGTGTTTTTTTTCTGTATATAAAATGCGCGTATCTTTGTAAGTATGTATGAAAAAACAAGGGAAAGTATACATTTTCTTACAAAATTTGGGCAAAAAGCAAAAAAAAGTCATAACATTTCTAAAGTAATAAAACTATCACTTAAAAGAATGTCATAAATGCACATCGATCAAACCAAAACAACAGTCGTGTCACTACCCAAAGAAATCATAGTTTTGAATTGAAGAATATCGCCTTCTATCACATGAGCTCAGCCATAATTGTAATATAAATATATCGATACCTTCCCTACCTACCTTGCATACATGATAGGGCAGCGAAACCCAGGGCAAAATGTGGTGCTTAACTTCTAGTATAGTTCCACATCAAAAAGTCATTTTCGAAAAAAGTGTCGCTTAATACATTCTTATGGGAAGGTATCGATATTTTGCCAAGATATAGTCTAGCTGCGTCATATCAATTTGCCAGCTGTAATAGCGTATAAAACCGCAAAGTACCACAAAGAAACAACTACTCGCTATTTGTTTATATCGTCCACAGGTCATCACCACCGCCACCGCCAACACCACCTGCAAACGAAAATGCACATCTAGAATATTTTCATTTGTTTACACATTCATTCTGCAGTCAGATATCACACAATAAACATCTTCCACACGATTGTTCGCTAGTTTTTGTACTTGACCGAGAAAAGTGGAAATTTGAACAAGTTTGCCATTAGTAGCCAACAAAAGACAAACGAAGATGTCAGAACCGCATAGTAAAAGTGATAATTTTTTGCCTGTCATAGGCATTTTGTGCATAGATTTGGCTCAGACCTTGCAAACCATATACGGATGTGAATACCACAGTTACATAGCAGCATCCTATGTCAAATATTTGGAGTCGGCGGGAGCCAAAGTTATACCGATATGGTAAGTACCGAGTAACCAGAAATTATAATTTTTGCAAACAAAGAGAAAATGCGTTTTCTTTGGTCAATTTCTTTTAATATTTATCGCATTTAAATATGTTCGGTTTGTTTAGTAAACAAACAAAATATTGCATAAACAGAAGAAAATATAAAAACAAAGAGAAAGAGTATTACTACCAAATGGGAAAAATCAATGAAAGCTTATAGATGTTTATTGTACACACACACACATATGTATATAATAACGAAAGTGCATATAGTATATATGTATTGTTATACAGTGCGCGTGCAAGTAGAAATTGTGTTAGCAAAGTTGTCAGTTATTTAACTATTTGAAAAAATTGAATTAAGTAGTTAAGTTTCAGAGCAAGAGAGAGGAAGAGTTGGAGGAACAATTGTGCTTTATTAAAGCTTCGTCAGGGAACATGTTGAAGGTGGGGGATATATAGAGGAACACAGTTATATATACAAGCAACTGTTGAATCTTACATATATACAGGGTAGAGCGAGGAAACTTGCTTTTATGGAATGAAATAAAAAAAGAATTTATTTTATATTTTAATTATATTGAACAATAAGGGAATTTTTAAACTACATGGTTTTAAATAGTGTATCTGGCAAATGTCGACATTCGCTAGCCACACAATACTGCATACGTTTTCAGAAGTTTTCATGAACTCTAACAAGCATGTCGACTCTTCGGAGTTCACAGTTGCAGCAAGACGGTTATCCTGGAAAAAGTAAGGGCCAAAGATGCCTATGCGTGATATGACGCACCACTGTTGAAGTTCTCTGGGGTTTGTTTCACTCCAGTACAGCATATTTTACAAACGAAGAGCACGCTGCACTGCAATGATCGAGTCCGCATTTGAAAAATACGCTTCAACACAAAATGACCTCTCTTCATGACCTCTCATGCATGATGGCAACTGAAAGGGCACACCGCCACAGCCTGCAGTGCAAAAAAGCATATTACCGCGCTCCACCCTGTATTTGTTGGTTTTTTAAAATATTCGTTTGTAAAAACACTAGCAAAATTGAGAAGTATATGAAGTCCCAATAAATTAAAATCAGTGGAACTAAACTATCAAAAAAAAAAAAAAAATCACAATATTACACAGTGCGACAAAAAAATATATAGATGATACAAATTTTTTTGGTAGATACAGCTGATTACAACAAAAATCTGTTTTTGAAAATTCCTTAGCACCTCCAAATATCAACCAAATTTCTCAGCGGTTTTGGAAAGAAGAGACTGCGGCCTTTCCACCGATATATATAGTTACATAGTTAACTTTTGACAACTGTCTGCTTTTGCCTCGAAATCGCAACATTTTGGATTTTCATACCCTCGCCCTACGGGTAGAAGGGTATATATCATTTGATACGACCCAAAAGTGTAACACATAGAAGGAGTCAATTTAGACGCTAGGTTTCTTTGAACCAAATTCGATTCATGACTTTTTACGTCGTTTGAGCCATGTCCGTCTGTCTGTCTGGAGTCTGCGCACGATAACTTTCGAAAGACGCAACCAAATGTTTTAGAATTTTGCACGAGTTAATATTTCCCCAAAACTACTTACGGTATTGAAAATGGCCTACATGGCCAAGCCCCTTCTGAAACCTCCCATACAAATATTTAGAAATCGAGTACCCTTCTGGTACCTCCCATACAAATCTATCTTTCCGCCCACTTTAGAGAAGGAGCAATAATATCAATAATTCCTACGAGATCGTACCCAAATTCTTTATTTAGTAAAGATATAGCAGGATACAGTTTTGGAGAAAAAGAAGTCTAGCCGCGCCCCATCTGGTACCTCCCATACCCATCTGGTACCGCCCACTTTAGTAATCGACTAATATTATTAACAGATCAAACGCGATCGTGCTTAAATTCTGTATTTAGTAAAGCTCAAGCTCAAAAATTTGGAAGTGTAGACACGCTCCTTCTGGTACCTCCCATACAAATGTACCACCCCGACAACTTTAGAAACCGAGTAATAATATCAATAAAGTAGAAAATTTTATGTTTTATTGAGGGTGAGGGTATGTGTAAGTAGGGTTGCCCGACTGAAACTTTCTTAATGGTTTCATTATTTTTTAAGTTTAAAGTAGTTTGTTGACACTATTTTATAAGGACATCATAATGTTTATTATTCAGAAAGTGCACGGTGTCACGATTAAAACGCATATTTGTTTGCAAAAATCGGTTAACAAATGTTTCAGTTATTTATGTTTTTCGAGGAACACAACTTTCATATGCCATGAAGAAAGATTTATAGCCTGTTCAGCGAACTTTTTCGTGTAGGCAGACGAACGATTGCTATCCAGACGATTGTGTTTTTATTTGTGTTTTCTTTTTCTTTTCGCTCGGGAGTAAAAGCTCATTTCACTCATTGTCCTTCTTTCAAGATCCATTGTTGCCGATTTGTTGTTTTGGTCTTTTCAAAAGCTTTTGCTATTGAAAAATACCAAGATTTTGAAAGAGGGGGCAACCCTGTCTTTACTGAATACAGCTGACTGCGGACACACAAACAAAATAAGCAAACAACAACTCGAAGGTGTAAAGCCGCATTAATTAAAAGTTGTATTAATGAAAATCTATAATGATTTAAGTAAATATATAACAATACGAAAAACAGTAACATAGATCGATTCCGTTTTTTTTTTAAATCCACCATTTTCAAATTTCAATGTATATAAGTGTTTAAAATGTTCTAAGCTGTAAGAAAGAACATTCTTTTGTACAAATACTCAATTTTAATAACAATATTTAATTTTCTGTGCAATTTTACACCTCAACGATTGCTCATTTTTGATCGTCTAGTATGACGTTTTGTTTCGCCCGTGTTTCAGTTTGTCGAACCAAAAATTTCCATCAATAAAAGCTCTTTTTTGTTTAACTCAAAATAAAGAGTAAAAAACCAAAAATGTCATTAAGCCATTAGTTGAGCAAAAAAAAAATCTTATAAAAGCCTATTCTAACTATCGTAGGGTGTGTACTAGGGTAGAACCTATACTAAAAACTCATCTGTTTCAAAAAAAATTTACAAAAATATAATCTCGATCGGTTGAAAATTGACGTGCAGCTCGTCGTTTGAAGTTTTTGAACCCTAGGGTAAATTTTAATTTTTTTCGATTTTCCAAAAAAATCGGTAATATTTGTGAAAGGTTAGGCTAAAAAAATTGACAAAATATGAGCTCGATAGTTTGAAAATTGACGTGCCGATCGCGGATTAATGTTTGTTTGTGGTTAGTGTTTTCTTTTGAGTTTAAGGGCGAATTATAGAGTTGGTATTGAATGAATTTTAGTCGAGGGCTAAACACTGTGCGACGTTTTCCTCTATTTGTCAAGCAATAGACAAACATATTTGTGTGTAGAGGAATTGTACGTCATTTTAACGGCAAAATTTGGTTGTTAAGGTGTCAAAATGCAAACATTTGCCAAAGAAATTAATGCATTTTGAAAACTTATACAGTATAACATTTTTCAGCTCATTAATTTGGGACTCAATTCTGAGTACTGCACGTGAAAGTAGCCCCAAAAAGAAGAATTACTTCGTTTTGTCATGTTACATGCCATAATAATTTAATATCGATTTGAGGTTCTTAGAATTGAGTCCCAAAATCATGTGTTATACGGGTAATATAAATGTTAAGAGAACCCCGCAACTGGTGCGACTTCTCAATGAGCAAAACAATTCTTAACAAATTTGTTTAATTCTAAGTTACAACTGAGATAAGGTCATAATCTATAATAAATCCAAAACGACATATTTCTCTCACACCAATAGAAAATTTCGGTGTTTACGACTAATAGTTGCAATCTGAAATTACTTAAAATCACATTTTGTAGTACTAAGTTCAAAAATCGCAAATGAACGATAAGACAAATTGTAAAATGTAATAGTATGAGAAATTTGTTCAAAAACGTACTATTTAAATTCTTAGCATCATAATCGTTTAAATGATAATACTGGCTGAATGTGAAAAATTTGCCAAACGCATTAAGAGGGCTTACTTGACAAGGTCAATGATTCACTCGACGCATATAAATAAATACAATATGTATTATTATGTGATATGCTGTAACTAGATGTCTGATTACACTCACAAAAAAATTTCGAATAGGAAAGTTTTGATAAGTGAATAAGTTCAATTTAAGAGATATCAGTTATTTTCACTTTCGAATTAATAATCAACTGATAAACAATAATTTGAACCAATGAAACCGAACTCGGCCATTAGAACTTTAACAACTATTAATTAAGGAGTGTCACATAAAAAGGAGGAGTAGAAATCTCGAATAGACACACAAATATGGTTGCAGTAACAATATTTTGAATAATTTGTTTATACCGATCAATAACAAATTTGGATAAAAACATGAAAAACTTATATCCTAGAATGACGACTAGGGACCTAAAGCAAATTAACTCGTGCATTATCTCCTGCTAATCTGCATTAATTCTGATATTAATACCCTGGACAGAGACAGCGTTAATTCGCAGTAAAAATTCACTAATGCATATTAAAATTTTACCCAGTTTCTTAATGCAGAAACTGTCGTCTGTCAGGGTAAAATTTTAATTTGCATTAGTGAATTTTTAACGCTGTCGACTGTCTAGGGTAACATATAAGTCAATATGTATTAAATATCAATGATGTGTTGGTTACAGTGACACACAATTTGCGGTAGCCACAATCTCGGTTGAAACAAACAATTTTTTTTTGAGTGTACATGCAAAGCACTTAAATAACAAAGCGTAAATAGGGTCATTCGCAATTGCATCGACATGACGTCACATTCATATTTATACTTATATCACGTTCTATATACCGCAACAATTGAAATAAATTGTTTGAATTGACAAAACGCTGCATTCACTAAATAAATTGCATACTAATGTATATTAATACATTTATGAATTACAAGTTTTCAATAGTTTTTCCGACGCTCTGGGTGTGTAATCATAGATTCAAACTATTTACTATTAAAAACGCTGCTGCTTGTTAATCAAAATATTCGTACGTGTGAATTGCTTTGGCTGAGTTATCACATTAGCTGTAATTAATGGATTACCGGCACTCATTACAAATTCAGCTGACGGAATGAATTGAAATGCAAATTTTGAAGCTAAAGTTTTTTTTTTCTCATTTTATGTAATATTCACACCTTTTGTAAAATAAGGTGGATTTAAATTAAAAGTTTTAGATTTTCTACGCTAACTTGGAAGTTCTGATTCGTTTGTAGCATTGCGATAATTTCAGTTGACATTTGTGAGGAGAATCATTTATTATAATATGAATTAGTAAAAAAATTAATGCATTAATTTAAGGCAAAATATCAAGTTATCCTTAAGAATATATTATAAAAAAATGCAACATAGATTAATGAAATTAAAAAAAACTGTATGTTTTCCACACATGTCAAACACAATAAATGAAAGTAAGTTAGTTTATATACATTTATGTAGTATTTCTTCTTAATTGAATCCATTCATCACTGACTGCTTAACAAACGGTAGCTTAACATTTTAAAATATACTATTACTAATTCCCTGGGAATTATTTTTTCCGGGAAATAAAATTATCCTATTTTAAAAACCCGTGTAAGGGAATAACAAGGGAGACGTGTTTCAAGTGTTCGAAGTCCGCGTTTTTGCAAAGCATGTTTTGACAAAAAATTGCAAAAAAAAATGTAAAAATATCAAAGATAACAAAACCACCATATACTTCTTGCTCTTTGGTACAACAACGATACTTTTTTATACCATCAAAGTCCTTTTTGGTACAATTAAAATAAAGTAATTTTTGGTACAACAATGTTTTGTTTGTGTGCAATAAAAGGACTTTCTGGTACATTGACAGTATTATTTGCTTCAATGAAAGTACTTCCTGCTACAATACGAGTACTATTTGTGTAAGAATATCATACTACCCTTTTGTATTTCACAACCCAAATACATACCTATCATAGTACCAACTTAAGTACTATTACAAGTGAAGATTAGACCCACGTTTTTAGTTTTATGTTCACTCCTTGTTTAACCTTTATACAATAAAGTTCGTTTGTTCTCTTGCACTTAACCTGACTTTCATTTACATACCACAATATCCTAACAATTTGGTACAATAAAAGTACTTTTTGTGAACACTTAAAGTACTTTTTTGTACAACAAAATTACTTTTTGGCGCAATAAACTTATTATCTTGGTACAGTAAAAGTAAATTTTGGAACATTAACTGTACTTTTTGGTCCAGTAAGTATATTTTGGTATAATAAATGTACTTTCTGGTACAGCTAATGTACATTCCGAACAATGAAATTACTTTTTGGTGCAGTAAATGTACTTGTTGGTACACAAAAAGTGAATTTTTGCACAATAAATTTACATTTTGGTACAATATATGTTTTTTCGACACAAAAAAATTTGTTTTTGATACAAAAAATTTACTTTTGAGTACATTAAATGTATATTGTGCAAGTTTTACAATAAAAGAACTTTTTGGTACAATAAATATTATATTGTTACAACAAATGTACTTTTTGGTATAATAAAAGTACTTTTTGGTTCAAGAAATGTCCTTTATTCGACAATAAAAGAACTAATTGGAACTAAATGTTCGTTTCGATACAAAAAAGGTACATTTAAAGTACATTTTGGTTCCATAAATGTACTTTTTGGTACAATAAATGTACCTTTTGGTACAATAAAAGTACTTTTCGTTCATTGTTATACTTTTTGGTACAACAAATTGTATTTTTTGATACGAAAAATTACGTTTTGGTTCAATAAATTCAGTTTTTGGTACAGAAAAAGTACAATAAATGCATTTGTTGGTTTTATAAAAATACTTTTCAGTACAATAATTTCTGGAACAATTAATGTAAAGTTTCGTACAATAAAAGTCTATTTTGTTACGGTAAATTGTACTTTCTGGAACAATAAAAGTATTTTTTGGTACAATAATAGTACAATTTGGAAACACTAAAAGTACTTTTTGATATATTAAATAGTGTTTTTTTTTGTACAATAAAAGTAATACTTGGTACAATAAATGTCTTTTTTGGTACAATAAAAGTAAAAGTAAAAAATATTTACATGCATTTGTTCATGGGCTGAGGATTCAGTATGTTCACGCATATCATCCTGTTGCATGTCACGACTCATTTATTTAAAATATCTTCTCTTTCTAAAATACTTTTTTGTACAATAAAATTATGTTTTGGTACAATAAATTGTACATTTTGGTACAATAAATTGTATATTTTGGTACAATAAATATCTTTTATGGTACATTAATAGTACTATTTGGAAAAAAGTACTATTTGGTGCAATAAAAATATTTTTTTGTAAAATAAAAGTACTTATTGTTACAAATAAAGTATATAAAAAAATTTACTTGTCTATGTTCATGACTAGAAGATTCAATACGTTGCACATTAAGCCGGGTCGATCTAAATGGAGATAAAAAATATATGAATGTTACCGCCATATATGAACGGTGAAATAAAAACAAATTCGGAGGTGCAAAATTTTTATTTTTGTGGGCGTGGCAAAAACGGCGGATTTGACGTTTTGTCCATAACTTTGTTATTCGCTGTCCGATTTTTATGTTTTGTATATCGTTGAAGATGTATTAGCAAGAGGTTTGTTAGTAAAATAGTTACATAAAACTATGACGTCATTTTGCAGTGGTTCTCAACATTGTGTCTTTAAAAACCCCCCTAATCATAAAATTTTCTGATGCAGATTTGAAGCCTTGTATAAATTATTAAATACTTGCGAAATAAGCGTCACATTTTTTTTATAAATAAAAAAGTTATCATAATTTAAAATTTTAGTACATATGATAGTTAGAACTAGACCTTTATACAAATTTTTATTTTCTCTATTAAAGATTTCCTCATGCTCCGATATGGCATTAAGCATCATCATATTTAGTTCACATTGGTCGCTAAAAAAAATCTTTGGAAGTCCTTCAGTTAGATAATATTCCGATTAGTTGGTATCTTCGATTATAGATTTTAATTTTTTTAAACTTTATTTATTCTTTATTTATAACAAACGAATGTAATAAAAATATACAAATGTATATTTCGAATTATCACAGTGTGCATTAGACCGTATCACCTTACAGGTTTGTCTGCCACAGACAAACACATCGATATATCATACTTTAATATCTGAATGTAAATACTGAAGCTATGACAAATTTAAAAAGGTGACCCCTACGATCGGCAACATTGAATTTATAAAAGCATTTTTTAGATAGTTTTGCTGTATTTATCGAGATACTTTCTTCGCAAAAGTTTTATGGATTTTTGCGAGCTATAAATTTCTATCATTAGGGTGTCACATTAGGGTGGTAGGAAATTAGATTTGGGGGGTAAGTACTAGAACGGTACACTTGAGGTCAATGGACCTAAGAGCAAAAATATTGGCCTCGCTGAGACAAAAAATTCGCTGTATCAAGCTTTAAGATCGGACTGTTAATATGGAAGATATAACGAAAAAACTAAAAAGGCGACCCCTACGTTCGGCAAAAAAAATAAAAAATTTTTTTTTTGAAATGTCCTTGGAACAATGTTTCATATTCGCTGGTGTACGGAGAACTTTTTTTTGCGATACGGTCTAGTGTGCATACATGTACTGACTTTTTAAATCAATATAACTTTTTTGTTTATGAATAAAAGTTAACGTTTTTTTTCTCAAATCTTTAATAGTTTTACAAGGGCTTCAAATCTACATCAGAAAATTGTATGCTTAGGGGGTTCTTAAAAATAAAATGTTGAGAACCGCAGGAAGATGACGTCGTAGTTCAAAGTCTCTAACTCACAAACAAAGCTGTTGTTAATACCTTTTCAACGATGCATAGATCTTGACAATCGGTATACAAATAACGATGTTATGGAAAAACTTAAACTTAACTGTTCATATTAGGCGGTAACATAGACAATTTTTTTTTTCGACCCGGCTTATTGCACATATGTCGGAAATCCGAGTTTTCTGGCCGAAATTCAAAACATATAATTGTCCAATTCGTACTTTTTTTTTAGCTTATTTATGAAGTAAACACTCCAAATAAGAAGAAAATCATGTGATAATTTACCGTTATGCTGGAGCCATTTAAAGTTGACCCATGTTTTGGGTATTCGTCATATTTATTTAGGCAAAATAGGGTGAGATAACTAACGGTAGATTTTAGTTGAAACAAAAAAATTATATTCTTTGTATTGATGTTTCCTCTATCGAAATGATTCAGGACGAAGGCCACTTTTTGCCGTTTTTCCTTATTTTGCCCTTTGAATTTACCCTTCTTTTGATAAAAATTTTGAAAAATTTAGTCCGACAATAAAGAAGCCTTCTGATATGCCAGAAACTTAGCACTAGGGGGTTTTTGGTCAGACTAGAAAAAACAAAATGGCGGATATTTTTTAAAAAAAATGCTGGAATCCACATTTTTTCAAAACTTGAATTCAGATTCAAATTCAGCGACCCCAAAATCCTCTTTAGGCATAATATCAGTTAAATTCCAGCATTATTTTCAGGGGCATATTTCCTTAGAAGATTTGAACCCTCTATCTCCCACCCGTATGGGACAGTTAACAAAGTTTACTTTTAAGCTGTTTTTCAAAATTGGGCCCAAAATATCCCATACCGAAGGAAAATTTTAATATAGGTCTCCTAAGACATGAATGAACAATTTATTTTTTCACATAATGTTCCATATTCTTTGATTCAACATTTGACCAAAATTATCAAGTTTCAAACCAGGATAAAAAATTTGTGGCGTAGTAGAGCAATATAGAGTTTAAGGTTTTTTTTACTGAGGTCAAATGCTATCGTCTGTTATAGGGTTGCTTCACCCTCGAAAAAGTGTGTTGCCCTGTGTAATCAGCCAATCGTTTCAGTCAGAAACAATACTCAATTTTGAGTACAAAATCTTTCCGACATTTGTTATAGGCTTGAACATATCTTAAAAGTAGTATCAATACTTGATTGAAATTTTTAGTCCAAAGATGTCCTTCAGCAGGATTTAGTGCTCATGAATCAATGTTGAGAAAGAATTCGTCTTAGTCTTAATACCAACACTTGATGCTCAAATGCGGTCCTTAGACGGGACTCCCCAAGGCCATCTAAATGTTTTCTAAAATCTAAATTTGGGTTTAGGGCTTGTGAATCTATGTTTTTGAAACATTCAAGTTAAGTCAGATATTGCAGAATCTACGCTTTAGCTATCAAATATGAAATTATACCCACCACTGTAAATGTCATACATCATGCAATTATTTTAATATATAACGATGATGTGAGTAGTCAGAGCTAATAATGATGTTGGAGATGAAAATACGAACTATTTGATGCTTTTATTTTTAAGCAGTACATCTTATATATTACAAGCTCAAAATATAATTTAAGTATGCATTCATATACTATTGACTACTGGCTTACATTTTAATGACCGCCATTACAAATTCATTTCAGGAACAATCGCCCTAGATCATATTACGAGGAGATCATGAACAAAATCAACGGGTAAGCAATTGTACATTTGTAAAAAAAGGTTTACTTAAATTAATTATACATATTCTGCCTTTCTTGTTACAGTATTCTAATACCTGGCGGTGCTATATTCTTCGATAAGAAAGATTGCACAAAAGATTTGACCAACGATTGTTACTTAAGTTCCAAATACATTTATGATATAGCAAAGAATCTCAATCGTAAGGGTCTTCACTTTCCAATATGGGGCACCTGTTTGGGTTATCAACTAATTGTAAATCACTCGGCTGAAAATGTTGTTGATGTGCGACGGGATTGTAAATCAATGAATTGTTCGCTGCCAGTGAAATTTGAGGAGGAGAGAGGTAAGTTTGGTAGAGACATTAAAAAAAACTGAATGGATTAATATAATTTAATAAAAAAAATCATATGGAGTTTTGCATCAAATTATTATATACTAACACAAGTGTATAAGTACCTAGCAAAACAAGAATTACACAGTACAACATATGATTTTGAGACTCAATTCCTTACAATAAAAACAGATTAAGTTAATTTTTAATAAAAATGACGAGATATAACCGTGTTAAAATATAGAAAAAGTGCTAAAAGTTCACCTTGAGCAAACAACTTGGTATGACCCTTAAATTACACTGTGCGACACACAAAATATACAGGGGTTCTCATGTAGCATTTCTGTTAGACTGGAATCCATAGAGTACAGTGACAGTTTTAGTATTTCTCGGACTCTTCGTTAAGTAATGTTTTTATAGCAAATTAAGTGAAATCACGATATTCCTAAAATAACAAGTTCCAAAATTCATAAGTTTTCTCTTTGTAAACCTATTTTTAAAAATTTTGAAAATCGGCTAAAAAATAGTGAAACGGCGGTTGTTTAAGCAAAAGAAAAGCGAAAAAAAAATTGCGAATTCTCATTTTAACAAAGCTCTAAGTTGATCATGAGGTTGAAAAATGAAAATGAACGTTTCACTATTTTTTAACCGATTTTCAAAATTATTTTTTTTAAATCAAATGTGAAAGTCATAGCCATGGCCAACAAAAGTATGCATTGCATACTTGCATATGCAAATGCATATTAGAGCCCTTCCGGCATGTTTTAGGGGTTTATGCATATAAAAGCATATTTTGAAGTTTTCAGTGTTTTTATTATTTTTTTTTTACTTTTAATATATATTTTTCGCAATGTAGACAACACCTGGGGATTTTATTAAGATTGGAAGATAATTTAAATTATTGTTCGCAACTGGGGACGCCAATATTTTGTTAAAATATTATTATTGATAAATTAATATCGTCTCCCAAGGCTGTTTTTTATAGTATGCTTTTCCGGTACCAACTTATCGAATGAGTTCTACTTATCGTTGCGTTGCCACCAGTTCCATGCATTATCTTACTCGTTGGCATAGTCATTATCTTACTCGTTGGCAGTGGAATTCACAACATTCCAAAGAGAAAAAAAACTCAAAAACAAAACATTTTATGGTGAAACAATGGGCGGTGGGACTTTTAAATCTAACTCCCTCAAGAGCCATATAAATTTAAAAAAAAAATTCACATATAAAACACTTAGCCGGTTTTATGATTTCTTTCACAAATATTTATCAATAGCAGAAATCTAGAATATGTGAGAAAAATTATGGTGAAGGCGTATACATAATATTTATTATACTTTAAAAGATTAAGTACTACATTGAATTCACTCATGTAATTTTGTTTACAGTAGAGTAATTAATCAATAATCTGAATCTTATGTGATGTAAAAATAACTTCATTTAATTTTCAACTATTTGTGATGAATTTTTGTTTAAAATAAAATTTATTTAATGAATAACATTAATTACGAGTCAAAATCTTTGTGCATTTTTATCAGTTTTAAAGGCATTTTTAAGTGTTTTTCGTGCTTATCTAATGCGCATATTTTTAGTTTTTCCGGGCATATTTGTGTTGGCCCTGGTCATAGCTTTAAAACAGATGTAAGCTTTTGAAAATCGGTTAACAAAGAGATGACTTATAAATTTTGGAACTTGCAATTTTAGGAATATCGTCATTTCACATAATTTGCTATAAAAACATTACTTAACGAAGAGACCGAGAAAAACTAAAAGTATCACTGTACTCTATGGACTTCAGTCTAACAGAAATACATGAGAACCTCTGTATACTTTTTTCCATCACATTTGTATCACTGTGTTATTAATGCAGCCAACTTGATAAAACGAATGATGCAGAAGCTCTTATTTTTGGTGTTACTTTTCCGTGCAATTCTCAGAATTGAGTCCCAAATCAATGAGCTGAGAAATGTTGTACTGTGTAACTGATCCAGAAGTACTTTGGCTTTTAGTGAATTTACTTAAAGTTTCATTCTACATTCTTTTAAGTTTTTAAAGAGATTGCCGTAATAAAGTCATATTAATATAATTCGCGGTATTATTATTTATATCTTAAGCTACATAACATTACAGCCAATTGTTTAGCGCCACTTTTTGTTTATCTTGCAGTTTTGGGGAAGTCAAAATTATTTGGTCGCATTAATAGTCAAATGAGAGAGCAAATGTCTCAGCTGCCATTCGGTTACCACTTCCATCAATACTGTATAACCAAAGAAGATTTACGTATGTTCAAAATCGAACAACTATGGACAGTTTTGGCGACAAATCAAGACGATGATGGTTTGGAATTTATATCAATCATAGAACACAAAGAGTGAGTATAGAAAATAAAAATATCTATGTACAAAAAAATAATAATCTCTTATATAAAATTTCAGATTTCCCTTTTTTGGTTCTCAGTTTCATCCAGAACGTGTGGGGTATGAACATTTTGGTGCCAATGATTTATGTCATCATTGCAGCGACTGTTTTGAATTGAATCGTTATCTCAGTAAATTTTTTGTTCAACAATGTAAATTGAATGCTAATCGGTTTCCAGATTTCACACAGGAATTATGCTATAGTATATATAATTTTCCTATCATTTATACGGCACCTCAATCAAAATTACGTTGGCAGCAGTGTTTCCTGTTTCGCTCGGATGTGGAGTATCCGTTAGTGCAAGTTAAGAAAGTTTAAGGCAGTGCACCATTGTCTTAAGTGAAGTAAAATTGTGATAATGTGATATTAAATATTTTCAAATGTATTAGTAACGGATATTTTAGATAATAATTTCAACTGAAGCTAGTGATTTGTTTAAAACATTTCATTGAATGTTCTTTAATTTAGCTATGCCATTTTGAAATACGATTTCTGTTATTTTGGTATTAAATATATATATATATATATATATATATAAAAATAAAATGTAATTCAAAAAAATTTACATAAATTTATATTAAAAAAAAATCGGGAGGTGGAATAGTGAGGTGACTAATTTTAATTGTTATAAAATAAAACTTTATTGAGTACAATTTTCATGTGAGATGAGATCGTGTGATAAGTTTTATTATTAAATTTGTTAATCTAGCTTAACAATCAGAAAGGTTATTTAGGAAAGACTTTCCTCCATTTTCATGTCAATATAAAATAGTTAATTCATGGATTGATGGATGGACATTTTCGGCTGATATCTACTTCGCATGTGGACATTTCACATAATTTTAAATATATATACAGCTGATGATGTACCAAAATGCAACAATCCGTCACAAAGTTCATCATCAGACCGATGAACTCGTCATGGAGTTAGAAACGCGTCATCCTAGTGAGTGACAATGAATTTCCATTTATATTGACAATAAATAACCTTTCTGAACTTTAAGCTAGATTAACAAATTTAATAATATAACTTTATAGTATCTTGTTAACGAACATGTTGGAATGCTTCGTTGCACAAATTTATGACGACATAATTTAACTGACAAATTATATTGTAGCAGCAATAACAAAATACCATATAGGCTTAACTACAAACAACACAAATCTTTGGTGTAGGAATGACAACAGCAACAACTATATTTGATTTCACATTTGTCACATATTACTGTAACAAAGCTGCTTGTTTGGCCTACATACAATTTGTCGTCATCATGCCATCAGCTCATGGAAATTTCCTTAAGGAAACGTAAAGCTACGCCACAGAGACTATATCATAAAAATGTTAGCAACTGTTGGCATATTCGTTTCAACCTGTTATCATTTTATATTATACAAATTTCCTGAATTTATGCTACGAAAATAAAATGTAATTCCTTAAAGAAAACATAACGGTGATGGCATGGAACAGGGAGAACTCATTTAAAGCAACTGCTACATAAGATAAGGGAAGTGCTTCAAAAATGTGACAAGTATGTATGGCAGAAAAAGTGTAAAAAATTGACTAAACTGAACACTAATTGTTGAAGTAATAATGTTACTTTTCAATAAACTTCAAAGCGCACGGTTGTTAATATGGCCGTTTAAATAAGGGCAGATAGTTGTTGCAATGGATGAAAATAAGCTGTGTTTAAGCTATTAACTAAGTTGGTTTTTTATTCGAAGATCTTCTGAATGTCATTATATGTATAACTAGTGGGCCCGGCAATGCTTCGCTATTGCATTTTAACTTGTATTATATTTCATATTTAGGTCTACAAAGTACTTTGAAAACGGTACTTAAGCTCGATAATGATATGTTGAGTTTATTAACTTATGTAACTAATTTCAAGCAACTCCTTAACATGAAAGTTAACAAATTAAGTGTTGTTGTTTTAAATTCTAAATATCATAGGCTCTATGACGATAATAAAAAGTTCATCAGCAAAGTCATATCTTTTACAAATCGGAAACAGACATTCCGTTAAAGATCAAAATTCAATGTAGTAGCGGTAACCGTCTGTATACTAACTATCTCTTTGGGCGTAAAAAATACTTTTGACATGCCTTCTCCGCCTATTGACCGAAAATGGAAATTTCGTTTGAAGCTTTATGCCTTTAGCCATAAAAACCTCTTTTGCCATGTCTTATTCTCACATGGGTCAAGAATATTTCCGAATACTATCTTTGTATTGAACTCGTATTACCATTCTATGAGATAATTCGGTCACCAACGTTTGGCTTTACAAAGTGATGATCTCACGCGCTGTATGGCATTTTACGCCGTCGTGTTGGAACCATTTCTCCTTCAAATAATGTGCAATGACATGATAAATAAAAAAAATCAATTGATCGTCCACTGGTTTTAGTTATTCTACCAGTTGGATATATGAATATAGGCCAAGATATTTCCTCAGCATTTGCAGAGACCGAGTTGCTGAGAATGGCGTCGATTCGATAAATTCGAGTCCCCTGTCACACTTACGTCTACAGCGTTGATGGCTTCTATTAGCTGCTCAGATGGATGAGTATATACACCATAAACTTCACAAAGGGCAAACAGAACGCGCATTTTGAAAATAAATTTGCAAGATTTGTAAACGTTGTTCTTGTGTAGTCTTTTACATGGTGATTTTTCAAAGAAAGTCTCAATGAAAGTCTATCACACTTCACACACCTGGCCTGAATGACGAATTGGTTGACCTAAAATGGCAACAAAAACGGTAAATGGGGTTCTGTTGGGTGTCAATTGTACATTAAAAATCCACATGAATCAAAATTCAAGCTGATACTTTTTTTAAGATAAAAGGATTTTTCGTTTATTTACTCCGTTTTGCGCTTCTTTTGGAAGTGACGTTCGTTGCCCCATGATTATTGAAAGCGAACAGACTTCAGCTTTAAGACACTTCTATCAAAATTTAAGTTTTCTGCACTAAATTAGTCTTTCCCAGCGCGAGCTAGGAATTGATATTACACACAAAGTTTATTGGTGACATTTTCTAACAATTCATCGTAGATTTGGTTAAAATTTTTGCGAATATAAAAACTGGCCCACCTTACTGTTCATATCTCTAGGCGAACTGCAATATACTGTGGAATTTTGACAGTTATAACTGTTTATTTGAAAAAGGGTGTGGTACAGCCCACTTCCACTCTTACTGTAATTTATACTGCAACAACAACATATACACCATATCTCATCTTCATACCTCTGATAGTTCATGAGATATAGCCCTTTTGATTTTCAAGTTGTATCAGCGGTGCCACGCCCCTTTATCCAATCACAACCTTTATAGCCAGGGACTATCAACAGGTCAACAGTACCATTTGGTAAAATTTTCTTATCAATCGGTCTATTAGAAAAGCCGTTAAAGCGATTTTTGAAAAGGGGGCGTGGCACCGCCCACTTCCACGCTGGCTGTAATTAATACTGCTCCAACAACATATATACCAAATCTCATCTTCATACCTCTGATAGTTCATGAGATATAGCCCTTTTGATTTTCAAGTTGTATCAGCGGTGCCACGCCCCTTTATCCAATCACAATCTATTATAGCCAGGGACTATCAACAGGTCAACAGAACCATTTGGTAAAATTTTCGTATCAATCGGTCTATTAGAAAAGCCGTTAGAGCGATTTTTGAAAAGGGGGCGTGGCACCGCCCACTTCCACCTGGCTGTAATTAATACTGCTTCAACAATATATATACCAAATCTCATCTTCATACCTCTGATAGTTCATGAGATACAGCCCTTTTGATTTTCAAGTTGTATCAGCGGTGCCACGCCCCTTTATCCAATCACAATCTATTATAGCCAGGGACTATCAACAGGTCAACAGAACCATTTGGTAAAATTTTCGTATCAATCGGTCTATTAGAAAAGCCGTTAGAGCGATTTTTGAAAAGGGGCGTGGCACCGCCCTCTTCCACCTTGGCTGTAATTAATACTGCTCCAACAACATATATACCAAATCTCATCTTCATACCTCTGAAAGTTCATGAGATACAGCCCTTTTGATTTTCAAGTTGTTATATTTTCAAATTTATGCAAATCGGTCCAGCCGTTCGTGAGTTATATTGTCACTCCATAACTCGAGAATGGCTAGACCGATTTTGGATTTCAACTAACCATCATCACTCCTCCCTGTACCTTCCCTAAAAATTTTATGGCAATCGGTCGAGCCGTTCTCGAGTTATGGAGTGACAATCAAAATGTACACTTCTTTTTATATATATAGATAGATAAAGTAGATCAAATGTCTACCCCGGCTTTAATGTTGCTCATAGCTCATGCAAAACACGGTTGCTAATAAGGGTTTTTCAATACGGGCGTGTCGATGTTGCTAGAGAATAAAGCAAGATGTGTATGAGATATTAACGAAATTATTTTTCTTATTTAAAATACACATGTATGCTTTTATATGTGTGGAGTATATCATTAATCAAATGCCCGCCGCGGCTTTTGCACAGTGTCACGCATCAGAGTGGATATGACTCTGTCTTATAGATTTGACAGAAATTGAGCGTTGGCTTAGGTTATGCCAACATCCAATACGCCCACTGCCAACAGCCAATACTTCTTTTTGCATAAAATATATGTTTTTTTTTTAATCCAAAGAAGAAATGCCCACCTTTCATTTTATGGAAAGAATGGCTTGGGGGAATGTGGCTACATAAGTTTCTTCCCACTGAAAATTTAAAAAAAAAATTCAAATTTGTGATCATATCTTCTTAACTGTTAACGATATAGGCAAATTTATTAGAGGCATGTTGTATTGAACGGTACAACACATGATTTTGGGACTCAATTATGAGAACCGCGCGCGAAAGAAGCCCCAAAAAGAAGAAGTTCTGCATCATTCGTTTTGTCAAGTTACATGCCATAATAACATCGATTTGAAGTTAGTAGGTATCGTATAGGAGAATTTGTCACGTTTTAGGCTCTTTTGTTTGTCTATGCACTCAAGAAAGAATACTCATTTTGTTGTGAATTCTGGTGCATAAGACTTGATAAACATTTTGCAATCATTATACCAAAGTCTGCAGATGAGGATTCGTGGCTGAATCCGAAACAGCTGTACAAACTGCCTAGCATTATGAGAATATCATTCTGCTATTAACTTCTTTCAAAACGACTGGTCTTGAGCGTGAAATAAATTCCAAGTCAATAATTGTTTTAATTTAAAAAAAGAAGTAAATATTGAAAACAACGAATTCCTATGCGTAAAGTACTTTTGTAGCACCAATAAGTACTTTTATTACACCAAAAAGTAAAATTTATTGTACCAAAAAGTAATTTTATTTTACCAAAAAGCTCATTTTATTGTTCACAAAAATTGCAATATTGTACTAAAATGAACTTCAATTATATCAAAATGTACATTTATTGTACTTTATTATTGTACACAAAATGTACATTTATTGTAGGAAATTAATTACATGAAAAAGTAGATTTATGTACCAAAAAGCAATTTTGTTACACCAAATAGTAATTTTATTATAGCAAAAAGTACAATTTATTGTACCAAAAGTTACTTTAACTAAACCATAAAATACTTCTTTTTAATTAAAAAGTACATTCATTGCACCAAAAAAGTACATACATTGCACCATAAAAGTACAATTTATTGTACCAAAAAGAACTTTTATTGTACTAAAAAGTACTTCTTTTGTACGTAAAAGTAATTTAACTGTACACAAAAGGTAAAATTTATTTTACATAAAAATTGCTATTTGTTTTAACCAAAAAGTACTATTTTTTTGCACAAAAAGTAAAATTTATTGAACTCAAATGTATTTTTAAACTTAAATTTCCTTTACTCCCCATGAATGAGGTATGACGCCCTATGCTCCCTATTTACTAGACATGCCGACTCGACACTTTTACTGCGAAGTTGATGTCGACAACATGGAGGGGGCCGGCAATGAAAGAACAATGTAGATGACTGGAGTACAAAAGTACTTTTACTGTACAAAAGGGAAAATATATTGTACCAACAACAAATTTTTTTTGAACCTAAGAATACTTTCAATGTACCCAAATAGTATCTTTACTTACTTACTTACTTAAGTGGCCAATTACGATTTACGAAACGTAGTTCATAAATTTGAGGCCTGAAGTAATAAAGAATTCCACACGCTTCGGTCTTCTGCGTGTGTTCTCCAGTTAGTCCTACCAGATGATGGCACATCGCCTACCACTTGGTCCTTCCAACGGAGTTTGGGTCTCCCTGCTCTGCGCCGTCCTTCAGGTTCGCCTTCAAACACCTTTCTCGCTGGAGCATTTACATCCATCCTGGCAACATGTCCCAGCCATCGAAGTCGTTGGATTCTGACTCTTTTAGCTACGTCAATGTCGTGGTAAAGCTCATACAGCTCATCGTTCATCCGATGGCGAAACTAGCCTTCGACACAGATAGGTCCATATATTTTTCGGAGTACTTTTCTCTCGAATACTCCCAGGTTTTGTATGTCCGTTGTAGTAAGCACCCATGATTCGGCAGCATACAACAGAACAGGTAAGATAAGCACCTGGTATAGCTGTTTCTTAGTATTCCGAGAGAAGGTGGTGTTACTAAAGTGCTGCAGAAGTCCGTAGAAACATCTATTGGCTAGCACTATTCTCCGTTTTATTTCTTGGCTGACATTATTTTTCTTGTTGACGGAAGATCCGAGGTAGGTTAATTCGTCGACTACCTCAAAACAATAATTGTCAACGTTCACGGTGCGTCCCCATCGAGAGGACTCTTTGTTCGTCGAAATCATTATTTTTGTTTTGTCCTCGTTGACCGCTAAACCCATTTTTGCTGACTCCTTTTCTAGTGATGAGAAAATTGCAGTAACATCCCGCAGATTTCGGCCAATGATGTCTATATCATCGGCATAGGCTAGTGGCATGTGGCTCTTGTGGAATATGGTGCCAGACATGTTGACACCAGCCTTTCTCATCACCTTCTCCATAACTATATTAAATAGTGTACAGGACAGGCTATCGCCCTGCCTGAGACCTCTTTCCGTGTTGAATGGTTCAGACTGATCCTTACCAATCTTAACCGAGGATTTGGTGTTGTCTAAGGTACATTTGCAAAGTCGAATCAGCTTTGCAGGAATACCAAACTCAGACATGGCCTCATAAAGCCTATTCCTTATCGGAGAGTCGAAGGCAGCTTTGTAGTCGACAAAGAGGTGGTAGGTGCCGATCTGTATCTTTACTGTACAAAAAAAAAAAAATTTTGTTCCAGAAAGTACTTTTATTGTGCCAAAAAGTAGTTTTATTGTACCAGAAAGTAATTTAATTGTACAGAAAGGTACAATTTATTGTTCATAAAAAGTACTATTTTTTATAACAAAAAAGTACTATTTTTTGTGCACAAAAAGTACAATTAATTGAACTCAAATGTAATTTATCTGTACAAAAAAATACAATATATATATATTGTACCAACAAATTAATGTAATTGTGCTAAAAAGTACTTTAATTGAACATCAAAAATAATTGTATTGTAGCGGAAAATACTTTTGTTGTACCAAAAAGTACATAATTGTCCCAAAGAATACTGTATCAAAAAGTATTTTTTTTAATATCAAAAGTTCTGCTGTTGTAGCAAAAAACAAGAAGTACAATGGTTTTTACCTAACATCTAAATATTTGACAATTCTGACGGTCGTCAGAGTTTGAAGATTGTATACCGGCGTCTGTATATAATACCACTATGTGACAGTCATTTGGAACATGGTGAGTAACCTCGTGCATGTTGTAGATCTGTTCGAGTACAACATGACCCTGTATACCAAAATTTCCTAACACCCTCAAATTTTTGACTTACTGTTAAAAACTGGTTTTTCGGATCTTTCCTTACTTGTGAACTTATAACTTAGTCAATTTTAAAGCGAGTTTTGATTCTATTATGAACTAGGGCCCACAATGCATTTTTGATCAAACTCTTCTTTGCCTTCAAATGTATTTATTACGAAACGGAATTATTTTCAACTAATGCCTTATTGCAATAATCAACTAATACCTCACACTTCCATTTGCCTTAATCGAGTTTTTACCGTATCCCCAATATGCTCATTTACATTTACATTACTCTCGATATGGCAGACATAGAGTCTGTGTGTAACCAACTCGTACTTATTCAACCAGACAGCGGGATAATTGTGTATGACAGAAATTTTCCATAACCGTTAATGATATGACAACGAAATCTACACTAAGCATTTGAAATATACACTCAGTAGTTTTCCATTCATTCGACTTTACCCCAACAGATGGTTTATTAACTGTCTTGTAGATTCTTTATCCCAATTGAGATTGCGTCTGTTTCTTTTTAGTTCACCCTTTTGCCTTTTGAAAAACCAAAAAATTTTCCAAGAAAATGTTAACGAGTCCGTCTGGGTGGTTGACAGTTTTGCTGTTTATTGATGGGGCAGATTAACAAGTGGGAGATAATTTTGTTAAGAAGATTCATAAATAAGTACTCATAAAGTGAAGATAATAGTTGTTGTCGTTGATGATGATAATAGTAATGTCTGTGCTATCAACAGATGGCTGTTACGTTAAATTTCTATGGCGTATTAAGAATTATAGTTATTTGGTTTGAGAATAAAAGTGGTTGTAAATTCCAAGGGTAAAACTATTGCATTAGATATTTAAAAGTAATAAGTTTTCAGCGAGGAGGATTTGTTTTCAATTAGTGGTTTGTTATAGCAGCGATAAAGGAATAACGTAGATATTATGAGAATGAATGAAGAGGTTAAAACAGGAGAATGTTTACATAAGATGGGGTTAGAAGCTAAGCGATGCAAGTGACAAAAAGTTGATTTCGAGATTTTCCCTTTGAAGTTTTAAATTCTAGTGCAAATGCATGTATTACTTAAACTGTTTTTGGGCTAGATATCACCACTGGTAATCAAAATTGATCTCGTCTCATGCTAGTAGACAGAGATAGTGTCAAGGAACACAACTGCACACTTATCTTCTAACCCCCTCAAATATAATATTTTTAATATCTGCTCAAATAACATACTTAAAGGCACAAATAACTTCTTATTATATTACCGACAAATTGATTAAGTCACATATTTCTCCCTAAATTATACCCAAACCCAATTTTACTTTTGATGCGCAACAAATGTTACCAAAATTAGCTACGAATTATAAACCATAAACTAACGGTTATTTCGGTAGATATTTCTTATATATTTTGTCCATTTCTTGGAATCATTTAAAAATCTTTGAATTATTAGCCACAAGCTGCAAAAGGGTAACCACAACAAGGACATATGGAAGGATATATTTCAACAGCAGTAGTAGCAGAAAAATAGCGACAACTTAACTTTGCTGCCAACAAATTCCAAGCAAAAGAATTCTATTTAAATTGCTTCTGTTTCTGTCCAACAAAAACAATAACAACAAACAAACTATAACTCTTGAATAAATGATGGGATTCTGATAATTTCTCCGCACTGGCCTACAAAAAGGATACATTTCTTGATTGGAACGCTGGCCAAACGTGCAAATGCTTAGTTAAACACACACAATATTGATGAGTTTGACTTTGTGCTCAAACGAAAATTTATAACTACCAAGGGGCCACAAAGAAGTCATCATGATATCGGAAGGTAAACCGGAAAAAGGGTCAATACACGTGTATGTTTGCTGTGGCTGTTGAAAGGATTCCTTGCATATATTCATTTGAGTGCGTGTGTGTGTGTGAGAGTTTAACCACTCAAAGGTAGCTTCTACAACTGATATGGGTCATATTGTCAATTCTTGGTATTGGGGACATACGTAATATATTACTGCTGTTGATCGAAATATATTAAAAATCTACCAACATTTAGATATCACTTATGTGAAATGTGTGTGTGTGTGTTTTCTTTTGGTTTCTCTGAGTATTTAGGAATGCTTGAAATTTTAATGCGTAATGATCTTGTCCATGGGGAATACAACTTTCTTGTTTGTATGTATGAGAGTTTCATTTTGTAATAACTTTACACTTAGGCGTATGATTGAGAAAACAGAGTATGAAATATTAATCATACGTAAAGGGTTGATTTGGTTTGGTTATCTTTTCGTTTGGGGTTGCTTCGAGAATGTGTGAGTATAAGGATGTGGTTGAATGTAAGCTATATGCATCAATTTGTTGAATATAGTAATTTGTGCCTAACGATGTCAAAGTGGTCCACTTAGCAAATGTTTGTAAGGTAAAGAGGCGGGAAAAAGTTAGAAAAACATGGGACAATCTTAAACCAACTACAGTCGGCAGCGGTTTTTTTTTTGTGAAATACGGTAAAATGATATGAAAATTTTTGCTCTAATTAAAGCTAGACTAAGACAAGAGAACAAAAATGAATATAAACTTTTTTCTTAAATGAGAGACATTGCCTTTAGGCAAGATGTATCAATTACAAGGCAAGATGTATCAAGCAACAAGAACAACAGGGAAATTGTTTTTGTATTTTATGACTATGGCTGTCAAATTAAGCACATTGTTTGTGGTGTTTGTTGCCCGCGAAAAGTCAATAGGTGAAAAAATAAAAAAAAGTTAAATTTCATGCAGCAGTATTGATTGAAAATATTCTATAGAATATTATCTTTTCACATAGTTATTAAAAACAATACATTTCACAATCTTTCATTAGAAATTTGTATCCAGCTAACATTTTAACACCACCTTGTAATTGATACATCTTACCTTTAGGCAAGCAGATGATGAATTTAGAGCTACGACGGCGCAACAAAGGCGGATCATGACTCCCTGGGAAGGACATATGTTATATCTGTCCTATACAGTAGTAAATATTTAAAGTCAACTTCCAATTTAACAATAATAATGTCGGGTGACATGAAAATCGTGAGAAAATAAATAAATTACATATGGGGAATTCCATGGTCACATATGTGACAGTCGCACATTTCAAGGAGATGAAAAACATATAACATATAAGCAAATAAAGAGGGTGTCGTGACAAAAATATGTCAGTTTTTTTCTTTTTCACAAAAACATAAACCATTGAGTCAAATTTTTTTTGGTAGAACCTTTGATTTGGAATATTTTTACATTTTCTAAATTACAATAAAACTTTTTAAATTTCTTTTTACAACCTGTTTTGTGAACAATACGTGACGTCACGTGATGTGACATACATTTCTTTTTTGATAATTTATGACAAAAATATTTAAAAAAAAATATGTATTTGCTTTATTACACAGTACAAAATTTTTCAGCGTAATAATTTGGGACTAAATTACGAGAACTGCTCGTGAAAGAAGACCCAAAAAGTAGAAGTTCTGCATTATAGGTTTGGCCAATTTACATGCCATAATAATTTAATATCGATTTGAAGTTAGTAAATATCGTATAGGGGAATTTGTCACGTTTTAGGCTCTTTTGTTTGACATAACTCGAGAACCACTAGTCAGATTTACATGAAACAGTTTCACTTTTCTATTCATCAAATGATTTTTAGACGGAAAAAGAAGGAGCTGAAGAAGAGGCAGGATGAGTGCACAGAGTTGCTCCGAAGCAGAGGGGAAGCCCGAAAATTCTACAAGAGAGTTAAAGCGAGAATGCGTGGAACAGGGTTGCCCTTCTGCAAGGACAGCGATGGTCAGCTAGTGACGGACCCGGATAACGTTCTGAAGATATGGAGAGATCACTTTAGTAATTTACTGGATACTGACACCACTCCAGAAGACCCCGCTCCAATCCATGACGATGGTATTAACTGTTCACCTCCGAGCCAGAGCGAGATACGTATGGCCATCTCCCGCCTTAAAAACAACAAAGCTGCTGGAGCCGATGGTCTCCCTGCTGAATTGTTTAAGGCTGGCGGGGAGGAGCTGATTAGGAGCATGCATCAGCTCATGGAGAACATCTGGCAAGAGGAGAGCATGCCCGGGGATTGGAGTCTCAGTCTGTTATGTCCCATATACAAGAAAGGAGATGCCATGCCACTAGCCTATGCCGATGATATAGACATCATTGGCCGAAATCTGCGGGATGTTACTGCAGTTTTCTCATCACTAGAAAAGGAGTCAGCAAAAATGGGTTTAGCGGTCAACCAGGACAAAACAAAAATAATGATTTCGACGAACAAAGAGTCCTCTCGATGGGAACGCACCGTGAACGTTGACAATTATTATTTTGAGGTAGTCGACGAATTTACCTACCTCGGATCTTCCGTCAACAAGAAAAATAATGTCAGCCAAGAAATTAAAAGGAGAATAGTGCTAGCCAATAGATGTTCCTACGGACTTCGGCAGCACTTTAGTAACACCACCTTATCTCGGAATACTAAGAAACAACTATACCAGGTCCTTATCTTACCTGTTCTGTTGTATGCTGCCGAATCATGGGTGCTTACTACAACGGACATACAACACCTGGGAGTATTCGAGAGAAAAGTACTCCGAAAAATATATGGACCTATCTGTGTCGAAGGCGAGTTTCGCCATCGGATAAACCATGAGCTGTATGAGCTTTACCACGACATCGACGCAGCTAAAAGAGTCAGAATCCAACGACTTCGATGGCTGGGACATGTTGCCAGGATGGATGTGAATGCTCCAGCGAGAAAGGTGTTTGAAGGCGAACCTGAAGGACGGCGCAGAGCAGGGAGACCCAAACTCCGTTGGAAGGACCAAGTGGTAGGCGATGTGCCATCATCTGGTAGGACTAACTGGAGAACACACGCAGAAGACCGAAGCGTGTGGAATTCTTTATTACTTCAGGCCTCAAATTTATGAACTACGTTTCGTAAATTGTAATTGGCCACTTAAGTAAGTAAGTAAGTAAATGATTTTGAACTGGGTATATTTTGTAGCAGTTACAATAAAACAGTTGTACTCCGTGGCGTATGATATACGTAGAATATTACTTATGACAATCATACGCCACCATATAGTGTTTATGTTATGTCAAGCAAAAGAGCCTAAAACGTGAATTGAGTCCCAAATCAACAAGCTGAAAAATGTTGTACTGTGTTATGGGATGTCGACAAAATATTTTGCTAATAGAATTTGTTGAGGACATATCATATTTTTATACAAAGATACTTCCACTTATATCAGACATACATATCATACTAAAATCTATTTTTCAAAAAACCGACATACATATCAACTTTAGTTGTCAGGTATATTTCCTACATAACCAAAAACTGATTCTAATATACTTATATCTAGATCAGAACCGGAGTTATATAAAATTAATGACATTTTTGTTGCTATATTGCAACAACACAAATGTGACTTGTGAAAAATATTTCGAAATTTGATAGATCACATTTAATTTGACCAACAAGTACTAACACCTTTGTTTACAAAGCCTTTTTAGTTATGATACTATTACAACTCCCTTATTGCTGATATATGAATTTATATACTTTTCAAAATACATACGCGGCATTTCAATAGCTTTCGACCGGAATATTGCTCTAGAAACGACTACGATAATAACTGTAATATTAAAATGAAAGCCATAATACAATTTTAAACTGCATTGCATTTTCGCAATTTCTAACCTTGTGCTCGTTTTAGTACAACCATAGCATGGATGCACCCCAGATAGAGAAGATAAAAATCTTCAAAAGGAGCAGAGGTTTGGTGGACGGCAATGGGGGTAAAGAAACAGTTGACTCAAAAGCCAAACCCATCTGCCGTCTAATACATATACGTGTCCATTGGTATGCACAACGAACTGCAGACATCCATACCGCACACACAGATTCGTGTCTATTAACGACTATGAACAGCGGAACTTGATAGTGGTGACGTCATACATTGCCTAAATGCATTACTTAACGAGCGCAAAAAAATACACCCAGAGATACTAAGAGAGAGATAGAGAGCAAACAAGAGTGTGAGAGCGAGAGTGAAAAATGGAAATATCCGTACACTTTACTACAAACACTGCAAGTCGGTTGTTAATGTTTACGTAGTTAACCTAAATAAGGGCTATTGAACTTTTGCCGTATGGAGGAAGCACCGGAAGCTGCTGCTGCTGCTGCAGTAGTAGCAACTGCGACTGTGACGAAAAGATACAGGATTAAATGACATTCGACAACAACACGCACTTACACGCACTGTTATACTCTATGAAAGAATATAAGTGCGTATGTATGTAGGTGAAGGTATAACAACGAGTATGTTTGTAATATTCTAAGAATAGTTATTATTAATGTGCATAATTTTTGTCATTGCCAAATTGTTGACTTAAAACCAGCATAGATATGCATTAATTTACACATTTCTCTACCCGCTGCAGACATAAAGTTTCTAGAAAATGTGTGCTTCTTCAAATTGCTTCTGAGCAATCAAATGGCCGCCAAAATGCTACGAGTTACTGTAAGTTGTTTGTAAATGTGTTTGCACCCTGATGCAGTTGAACTTTAGTTTGAAGTATCTCTAGCACATTTCAATGTTACATTCGACATCATCATCAGCAGCAGCAGCAGTATTTTGATGACGTTGTATATGATGTCGTTGTAGTGTCGCCGCATCGTTTCCTTTTCCCTTTTTCGGTAGGGAAATAAAAACATGAAACGAAAACAAACTGAACTCCAAAAAGGCAATGAACTTTTTCAATGGTTTTTCATTAAAGGGGTTTTGATGGTGAAGGGTTCCTTCATCAGTACTCTCTTGTTGTTTGTCGTTTTGGATTCAAATTTATATTTAATATTGTGTTAAAATCTACTGGTACATGTAAGGCAGATTATTTGGATACAAAATATCCTAAAATTCGCTGAAATGCAAATGAGGCCTATGTGTGTAAAATTTCATTGTAATAAAATGGGGTTAAAATAAGAAAGACATGAATAAGCAAAAACGGAATATACTTTTATCTAAAAAATAAAAATTTAATAATGTCACGTTAGCTAAGTAGTCAACCCCTCAGCAGTGTAAAATAGAATTGAATGGAATTCCATTTAAACTTAATACAGTTCCATAAGCTACTCTCTTCCTACATAACTTTAACTTTTATATGCCTCGCAAAATATTATCTTCTTTCACCTCATTGCCTCTCAGTTAAAGGTCCCATCCAACCCTTAGCTTGTCTTCCCCGAAATCTGTTACCAAGCAACAATTTATGTTTTACAACTTACTTATAGCATAAAGTAGGCATTAATGTTAATTTTACCAATGCCTATGTGTGTTCGAACATTATTACACCAATATGGTAATTATCCTAATGCTTGATCAAAGTGTGTATGTGTGTGTGAGTGTGTGTATCTTTCAACACAATAAGGAAATAAAGTCTAGCACGTTTTTCATAATGGAACATTTTGCCTTTTGTTACATGTGCCAGTCATTATGGCATTATTAATTGAGCACGTGTACATGAATGACATTCCAATAGTAATTTTAGATAAAATTCACATTAATACACATGTTAGACTAACGCTTGTCTAATTAGTTGCAGCAAATAAATTGAAAAAAGTTCTAGGAAATTAGGATGATTTAGATATATATATGACATTGGCAAAGAATATGAAACATTACGTAGCTATAATGAGTGATTGGTTGGTAGCAATCATTTCCTAAGTGGTTGGTAAGGAGACTTAAGCTTAAGCTGAAATGTGTGACAATAATGGTTATAATAACAGTAATGCGACTAAAGGTTGCGTTACTTTTCTTCTTTACTTTACTTTTACGAATAATATAGGTTTTTTTTTTAGATAATATAACTTTTTTTTTATAAAACAAATTCAGTGGAATGTTGATTTTATTAACTTCAAAAATATATGGCCCTATGCTTCCTGGACGGGTGAAAGGAACGATTTTTTAAATGTAAATTACAGGGCATTGCAATGCCCCTAAAATAGTAAGAAAAACTATATCTTTTTATGACATAATCATTTTTATTTTGAATATTTTTAGATTTGAGCCAATCTTTAATGTTTTAAGTTTATTTTTCTAAAATTTTTGATCCACATTCTTATAAACATGTCAACCTTTTCCAAAATTTAAAAAAAAATTATTTCCAATTTCAAGGACCTAGTCTCTTTAAAATTAATCTTAAAATAATTGCAGATTTAACAGTGCAATAGTGAAACAAATACAAGAACTTGAGGTTCGATTATATTATCGAAGGGTAATAAATCGCCTATAATCATTTTGGCGAGATTGGTGACAAATTTTCTATAATAGACCTCAAAAGTTTCTTAAAATCGGCGAGCTCCTTAAAAAAGGTGTCATCAGTTTTTGTCACACAGCTAACTTATACTTCAGTATCGCGCTTAACTATATTCGGCGAAAATGTAGCTTATTCCAGTCGTTTTTTTTCAAAAAAATTTAGGAAAAAATTCTATTTTTTTTCACTTTTTTCAGCATTACTTTGAGGAAGTCTAAATTTTTCACGAACAATGTTGACCAAAATCGTAACCTCGTTAAAGTTGAACAACTTTCGTGAACATATCTATAAAATCTGAAAGTCTCTAGCCACCCTACATAGCTCATAAACACTACGACGAAACCATTATTTCGCACCTTTACGCACTAATAGGCCAGTAACGTTTTTGAATATAAACCGATTTTAAGTTTCGCAGAGGATTTAGAAAGAAATGAATGCGGTATTTTCAACGGTATATATAGTTATATTGATAACTTGTCATATATGTCTGGGTCTCCCTGCTCTGCGCAGTCCTTCAGGTTCGCCATCGTAACAACTTTCTCGCTGGAGCATTTAAATTCATCCTGGCAACATGTTCCAGCCATCGTACTCGTTGGATTCTGACTCTTTTAGCTACGTCGATGTAAAGCTCATACAGGTCATGGTTCATCCGATGGCAAAACTCGCCGTCGACACAGATAAGTCCATATATTTTTTGGAGTAATTATCTCTCGAATACAATTCTATTGGCAAGCACTATTCTCCGCTTAATTTCTTGGCTGACGCTATTTGTCTTATTGACGGAAGATCCGAGGTAGGTAAGTTCATCTATTACCCCAAAACAATAATTGTCAACGTTCACGGTGCGTCCCCAACGAGAGGACTCTTTGTTCGTCGAAATCTTTATTTTTGTTTTGATTCGTTGACCGCTAAACACCTTTTTGCTGACTCCTTTTCTAGTGATGAGAAAACTGCAGTAACATCCCGCAGATTTCGGCCAATGATGTCAGTATCATTGGCATAGGTTGTGTGATGTGGCTCTTGCGTAATATGGTACCAGACATGTTGACACCAGCCTTTTTCATCACCTTCTCCATAACTATATTAAATAGTGTACAGGACAAGCTGTCACACTGCCTGAGACTTCTTCCCTTGTTGAATGGTTCGAAGTTATTCTTACTAATTTTAACAGACTGCAAAGTCGAATTAGCTTTGGAGGAATACCAAACTGAGACATAAAAAAAAACTTAATTTCCCTTTGCACCCCATGAATGAGGTATGGGATAGCTTCTAGCGTTGTTGTGAATTAACACGCTTTCTATTTTTGGATTCACAACTAACAGCACCTACTTGTTTATCGACGAATGCGAACGTCACTGTTTGAGAAACTCTTACTAGACACGCCGATTGATTCGACACTTATACTGCGAAATTGCTGTCAACAACATTCGAGGGGAGCCGACAATGAAAGAACAATTTTTTTTAAGATGACTGGAGCCAGGTTTGATCCTGCGATCTCCCGCATGGTAGTCGCGTGTTCTAACCACTATGCCACGGCCGGTCCCTGAGACATGGCTTCATATAACTTACTCCTTATCGAGAAGTCGAAGACAGCTTTGTAGTCGACAAAGAGGCGGTATGTGTCGATCTGCTTTTCATGAGTTTTTTTTCCCAGAATTTACGATTGCCTTAAGACGTTCACACAAAATGCTCGAAAGGACCTTGTACGCAATTGGTAAAAGGCTTATTCCACGGTAGTTCTTACAGTCACTACGATCTTCTTTCTTGACGTAACAGACTAAGACTCCAATCTCAGGGCATGCTCTCCCCTAGCCAGATGTCATCCATGAGCGGATGCATGCTCTTAATCAGCTCCTCTCCACCTGCCTTCAACAATTCAATCGGGAGAACGTTATCCGGTTCCGTCACTAGCTGGCCATCGCAGTCCTTGCAGGAGGGCAACCCTGTTCCTCTGGTAAAATTTTCGGGCTTCCCCTCTACTTCGGAGCAACTCTGTGCACTTATCATGTCTCTTCTTCACTTACTTAGAAACTTAATTTCCCTTTACACCCCATGAATGAGCTTCTCATGAATTAACACGCTTTCTCTTTTTAGATTCACAGCTAACGGCACTTACATGTTTATCGACGAATGCGAACGTCACTGTTTGAGAAGCTTTTACTAGACATGCCGATTGACTCGACACTTATACCGCGAAGTTGCTGTCGACAACATCGAGGGGGCCGGAAATGAAAGAATTTTTTTTTAGATGGCTGGAGCCAGGATTTAAACCTGGGATCTTCCGCATGGTAGTCGCGTGTTCTTACCATCATACCACAACCGGTATTCAGCTTCTTATTTTTCCGTCTAAAAAGACGAGTTGCCCCTCGTCTCTTCTCCCTGTGCCGTTCACGAACAGCTCGTGTTGCCATTGGCTGCAGTTTCGCCCTGTATGCAGCATCCGTCTCTTTTGTGGCATTGCGACATTCATCATCGTACCAGGCATCTTCTTGAGACGGCTTAGAGTACCCAAGTACGCTTCTCGCAGTCCGTTCTATAGAGTCGGCTATATATTGTCACTGCGAGGTAATATTACACTATGACACAATTTGAGGGTCAGTGTCTCGGGGGTGAACCAAACCAAATTCAAACTATAGCATTTGACCTCAGCAACACAACCCTAAACTCCATTTTGCTACACTACGTCACAATTTTTATTTGCAGTGGTTTGAAGTTTGAATTTTTTGGTCCAAATCGATTGAAAGAATATGAAAAATCATCTATAAAAGTACATTTGGGGTATTTCATGTCTTCGGAGACCTATACTAAAACATTCAGGGGAATATTTCCTCGGAGCATTTTAACCCTCTAGCTGCCACCCGTGTGGGACATTTTGGGCCCAATTTTGAAAAACTGTTTAGATGTCAACTTTGGAGGGAGGACAAGGCTTAGAATCTTCGATAGAAATATTCTCCGGAAAATTTCACTAAGAGTCACCGAAGACAAATAGCCTCTACGAGTCAAAGGTTATAAAATAAAATCAAAATTAAATGTTAAGAAGGCTACTTTTGAGCAAAGAGCGCAATAAGCTTTTTCGGGAGTGAACCAAACTAATATCAAACGGTAGCAATGAAATGACCTCAGTAACAAAACCCTAAACTCCGTTTTGCTCCACTACTTTAAAAATTTTTAATACAGTGGTTTGAAGTTTGATTTTTGGTAAAAAGTAGAATCAACGAATTTGAATAATCATGTGTATATATACATTTAAGATAGTTCATGTCTTCGGAGACATACATTACAATTTTCTGGGGAATATTTTATCAGAACATTGAACCCTCTAGCTCCCACCCGTATGGGACTTCTTAGGATGAATTTAAAACAAACAGCTTAAAAGTCAAATTTCTTAAGATGTTCAGCATGGGTGGCAGATAGAGGTTTAAAATGTTCCGAGGAAATATTCCCGGAAAGTTTTAATTTAGCTTTTTGAAGACATGAACTAACCCAAATCTATTTTTACACATGATTTTTAATCTTCTTTTGTTTAACTTTTGATCAAAAAATCAAACTGTAAACCAATGTAAACAAAAATTGTGACGTAGTACAGCAAAATGGAGTTAAGGGTTTTGTTACTGAGGCTAAATTGGTTTGGTTCTCTCCCGAAAAAGTGTGTTGCGCTGTTTGCTCGAAAATAGATTTTTTAAAGTTCCATTAACATTTCATTTTGATTTTATTTTGGAACCTTTGACTCATAGAGGTTATTTGTATTCGGTGACTCTTAGTGAAATTTTCCGGAGAATATTTCTATCGAAGATTCTAAGCCTTGACCTTCGTTCAAAGTTGACTTTTAAACAGTTTTTCAAAATTGGGTCAAAAATTACACATACGGGTGGGAGCTAGAGGGTTATAATTTTCCGAGAAAATGTTCCCCTGATTGTTTTAATATAGGTCTCTGAAGACAAGAAATACCCTAAAAGTATTTTTATAGATGATTTTTCATATTCTTTGAATCGACTTTTGACCAAAAAAATCGAACTTCAAACCACTGTAAAAAAATTTGTGACGTAGTGGAGCAAAATGGAGTTTAGGGTTTTGTTACTGAGTTCAAATGCTATCGTTTGATATTGGTTTGGTTCACCCCCGAAAAAGTGTGTTGCACTGTGTTATCAGTGGTTGGAGCATTCTGCAGCAGTTGAGTTGGTTGGTTGGAGTAGGCGTCCGCTACCTCTGTGGTCCGCAGTTAACCTATGTCAAGCTTTCGTTGTGCCTGGTTACGTACATTTTTCGCCAGGCTTAGCCTTGTGCGTACCTTAACTTTGGTAAGGTAGTGATCGGAGTCAATGTTCGAATCCTTGATCACTCGTACGTCCAGAATACTCAATGCATGCCTTCCATCGACTACCACGTGATCTATCTGATTCCTCGTCAATTGATGTGGAGATAACCATGGTTGCCTTATAAATATTTGTATGGTTAAATCTAGTGCTGCTAACTACCATATTTGATGTCATGGCTCGGGCTACGGTCATATATATTTTCTAGGCTCTCGTAAAACTCGTCTTTGTCCACATCGCTTTTCTCTTCTGTCGGAGCATGGGCACTTATGAGTGTTGTGTGGGAAAACTTCGTTTTGACTGTTATGGTGGATATTCGTTCACACACCGAGTTGAACCGTGAGACTAGGTGTTGCAATTTCTCGCCAACCACAAATCCACAGCCAAATTCGTGCTTGTCCGCGTGGCCACTATAGTAGATGTCGAACGTCTCCATGCGCGAGCACCTGTGTCCGGTCCACCGGCTTTTCTGTTAAGCTGTTATGTCAACGGTTATGACCGGCCGTGGCATTATGGTAAGAACACGCGACTACCATGCGGGTGATCACAGGTTAAACTCCCGGCTCCAGTCATCTTAAAAGAAAACATTTTCTTTCATTGTCGGCTTCCTTCGCAGTATCAGTGTCGAGTCAATCGGCATGTCTAGTAAGAGCTTCTCAAACAGTGACGTTCGCATTCGTCGATAAACAAGTAAGTGCGTGAATCTAAAAATAGAAAGCATGTTTTAAGCTATCCCATACCTTATTCATGGGGTGTAAAGGGAAATTAAGTTTAAATTTAAGGTTATGTCAGCCTTGTATTCTTCGAAGACTTCCGCCAGTTGGATGGAGGCACCTGGTCTATACAGTGTTCTAACATTCCAGGTGCGGTGGTCGTCAACATTTTGGGGAGTCCATTTTATTCTTTTCTTACTACACGAAATTTTAATATATATAGTGGGCGTTACCCCACCCATAGGACCCAATTGTAGAAAATGCGATATCTGGAATGCATTTGTGCCGATGTCAATAAACTGGCGTATACGTTTTATAAAGGGGTTAGCAATTTATTTTAGATCCATGGTTTCTTGGAGAAATTTTCTAAGAAGTTTTTTTTCTACCCATACAAATCGGCCCCTCTAATGTATATAAAATAAGTGTTCATATAGAAATATAACAAATTAGAACGATTTTAGAATTCAAGATATTGTGTCTTTGCCAAGAACATAAGAAGCATCACCGTCATGATTCAGAATGCAATATTTTCATTCTTTATACCACAACGCCAGAAATTTGATAAAAATAAAACTAAATACCAAACTAGCATTGAATATAGACTCAAGAACAAAACACAGAAAGATTTTGTCAACCATTAATTATTTAATTTCAAATCGTATCTAATTAAAATCATTTTTATTATATTACAAACCAAACAACTGCGGTTACTTTGGCAAAGCAAATCGAAAACGAAACCTCAAATGTGCACCACTTACAATAGTGTTTAGTGCAGATAACCTTTGAACCTTGCACAAACATTTCCATTTGTAACAAATATCCATTGTAAATCAACTACAAATCTCGTTCGTCATTTGTAGAAATTATCCAAAATATGTACAAGCACTTATAAAGATTCAGTTAATTAAGATCATATAACAATCACGAAACCAAAATGCAACAACGACAATAGAAGCGACAATAAAAGATGCTTCAAATGGTCCGCTGTCGAGGTAAAGCAAAGTTGTTTGAACTTTTGGACAATAATACCAGAAAATAATACGACGAGTTATTGCACTTAAGCGTTGATATCCAATACGAGAATACAGGATAAACACTGACGTCATAGCAAGACAACAAAACTGCATGCACAATAGAGATTTAAGGTTGTTTAAACCGCAGTGTCGAAAGAAACTGCACACAATGGTAGGAGACAGTGGGAAGTATTTGTGACCAGAAAGATTAACAAGTTGTCAAGCAAACTAACAGTAATAGAAACAACTATAATATTTATTAATATGTTAATGTCACATAAAGTGTTAATGTTTGTTGATATATCTATCTCTAGATAGATATCTTTATATATTTTTAGTTTCAGATTTACGCGAATGAAATTGTACCCTTAACAATACTGTTTTCGCTACTGTCCCCTATTATTCTATACAAAAGCAGCATAGCAACTACTAACACCTTGTTCAAAAGTTTAGTTGTTATGCTTTAGTTGGCTGTTGCCCCTTTTGGCCTAAAGAGGCTAGAGGTCAGTGTTTTTATAGCCTATACAAGTATTGATGGCATTTGTCAATAAATTCTGTGAAATCTTGTGAATATAGAAATTGGTAACACGTGTTCGCACACTTTGATTATTTATAGTTGTTATTGTGGAGACAGAGTAAAGGTGCAAATAATTGTAGTTTGGACAGCAACAATAAGATAATTCTCCGAATAGGCAAAGTGTCGTGAACAAAGAAAGTTTTTGTTGAAATATTTTCGGATAAGGCTTTTTTGGGAAAAGTGTAAATATAATAAAATATTTTTAATATATATCAAATTTGTTGCGAAACCATTAGAATGTTATAAAGACTGTATATGAAAGTTGTCATTGTTACCATCTTATTTAAAGAGTTAAGTCAATACAATTTTGTGGGTCAAAACAAAATTAGACTGGAATTTGTGTTATGTATTTGCTATCAAACTATTAACTTATTTCTTACGAGAAAATGAATACGCAACCAACTATTTCAAAAGAAAGATGAAGTTACCTACAAGAATTTATTTGAAAGTAATGGTATAAATAATATACCAATTATCGGTAACATAGACTATGCTCGTGCAGGTGATAAAGATATACAGTCGCGCCGCCAACAATAACATTTAACAACATTACCCATCAAATGTATCTTAAGCATTCACCAAACATAAATAATAAATTTCTGCAACATTGAACATCAAGCAAACAAAACAAATTCCCTATTAATGTTCTGTACAATCCCATCAATCTAAATACTAGCATTATACAAATTTATCATCATTTAACCACAATAAAAGCTGTATCATTAACAACAAGCGAAGTTTCCGCTATTGTCCGTGTATTTATCTTATAATATCACAGACGAAGGGTAAATAATAAATCATCACCTACACAAAACATCCGCTCATCATACACGTGATGTTCACCCTCCAAAGAAATCCAAATGAAAAGAACACAACTATAATTAGATAAATAAGCACGAATGTCGAACCCTCGTTATATAGAAAAAAACATATTTTTAGCGTATTAACCTAAATATAGGCAACCGTTTTGTTCATCTTATTTATACCTTCTACATAATTTACCGGTTGCCGTCGCTTCGTAGGTTGAAAAGCGTTGGCAATGTTATAAATGCAATCTATACAATTTATTTGTTAGGATGGGTCACAAGTAAGAAATCTATACATGTGACAGATAATCAGATGTCACAGCCATACATTTTTATCGAGAAGTTGTAATAAATACCTAAAAATAGGCAACACTTTGTGGTTGTATTGTTCTAAGTAACAAATTGTATATGTGTGGGTGTGGCGATAGGAAGGTCCAGCTAATATCATTTAATAAATTATTTTCCACTTAAGTATAAAACGCTATAGAATAGATGATAACAAAGGAAATAAAATGATTTGTATGGGAAAATATATAATTTCTGTTAAGATATGACAGATAAGATATTTATAAATATTCGTTGTAAAAAAAATACCAAAGAAATTACTACTATATTTAGAGAAGTGTTTAGTGATTAAGTGAAAAGATAATTGATAATTGACATCCTTTATGATTAGTATGTGTAATACTTTTGTAATTGTTGTTGGGTAAGATGTAAGACTTAAGACAGAACATTTGACGATTTAGACTAAAGCTGTGTTCAAGGACCTGGTTTTGTGACGTTTGCTGAAGGCATTATCTAACTGATACAGATTTTATTCAAATCCTCACAACAAGTTGTTGTAGGAAAGGAAAGTTACATTGAAGAAAGTAGTAGGAAAATGCAGCAGTAATTGATGCAACTTCTAAAAAGCGCGGTTGATAAATATGTAGGTGTTTTGCGTATGTTGTAGGTGTTTTGCGTATGCTTAGTTTTAAGTATGTGTTTAATTTGTAAAAAGAAGTACCATTTCTCTTCCATATAAATATTGTTTTTTGTTAATTAAATTGATACTTTTAAACGTTAAAAATTAAAAAATTATGATTTTCATATTATTTTGTAAGCATAAGAAACTGATTTCGGAACATAAAAGTTGCGGGCTTTCAAAAATTGCTTATAGTGGTTTAGTTAAAAACGTTAAAAAAGATTTTATTTGTTTTATGTCTAAGCTCCCAACAATAAATCAAGTGCTATGGAGCGTATGATCAACGTAGTAGAGTTGTCCGTAACTCATACGTTAGTTAAAAAAAAGTTAAAAAAAAAAAAACTTAATTTCCCTTTGCACCCCATGAATGAGGTATGGGATAGCTTCTCGCGTTGTTGTGAATTAACACGCTTTCTATTTTTAGATTCACAACTAACGGCACCTACTTGTTTATCGACGAATGCGAACGTCACTGTTTTTGAGAAGCTCTTACTAGACACGACGATTGAATCGACGCTAAATACTGCGAAGTTGCTGTCAAACAACATTCGATGGGAGCCGACAATGAACGAAAATTTTTTATTTTTTTTTATTTTTTTCTTTTTTTTTAAGATGACTGGGGCCAGGTTTGAACCTGCGATCTCCCGCATGGTAGTCGCGTGTTCTAACCACTATGCCACGGCCGGTCCCGTTAGTTAACTCAGGAATTACTAAAGTGATGATTGCCCACTTTTCTCTCATCTACATCTACACTTCATAGACTCTATAGTAATGTAGAATGGGCCATATAAAATTTTAAATTGGAATTTAATTTGAGGCCTTTGGATTACTTTCTGAGTGAAGCCATTAAGGATAAATGTTGCGCAAAGCATCCAGAGACAATTGAAGCGTTGAAATCGAAGTTGCCATTGAAGAACCGAAACAATCGAAAATGTACTGAAAAATTGGGTCGATCGGATGAGGTACTGCCAAGCCAGTCGTAGTAGTCATATGAATGATATTGTGATCCATTATTAAATGACATAGTTCAATCTTTCCAATAAATTCAGAAATTTGAAATATTTTTCTTTTTATAGCCGATTCAAATTTAAAATTTTAAATGTCTCGCCCTTTGTTATAAAGGAAAAACGATTGTAAGTTTTTTAGTTTGTATTTATGACTCATTACAACATATGGTATTAAAATGAAGTTCCATCTATTCAATTGTTTAGAAAATTGTTGCAAAAGTATATAAAGTATATGAAGAATAAAAGATTTAGGAACAGGGGTCATTGGAATGGTGACACAGAAGAGGTAGCAATTACTATCATGAACAATTGAGAAAAATGCTTATTAAATTCTGTACATAACATATATGGCAGAGAAGTACCGGTAGAAACGTATTAAACTCACCTAAATTTAGGTATAAGTTAAAGCTAAAGGATAAATTGCTGTATACGAATTCGGTTGCTAATTTTAAAAGTGATTGAATAAAACAATATATATGAGATATTAAATACATTTGCATAGGAGGTACAGAAAGGGCAGGAATAAAATAACACCCAAACATATAGTAAATAAAGTGCAACAAAATAATATGATTATCGAAATGTAAGAGCATCCAAATTCATAACAAAGTTTGTGTCAATAAAGTAATTTAATTAGGAATGTAGTGGAAGGAATGGGGTTAGCACTTCCCACCACAGCCCACCAATGCATGTCAATTCATTACTGAACTAGTAATAATATTTACTCCGAAACATATATTTTTGTATAGGAAAGGGGCCGTTATAACTCAAATCTAATAAAAAAGTTACATTGTGCAAAATTTCAACGAATCCGATTGATTTTTTTAAAAATCATTGTCAATGTAATATACGAGGGATCAGTGTTGTTTGTATCGTGGGTAGCAGAAGGGGTGATTTAAAATGACCCACTGTCACAAAATGAATTAAGTGCATTAAAATAATTTAATATAATAATGCGACATTATCATCCTTAATAACAAAATATTTATTATTATTTTTTTGTAAAAGATGTACGAATGGGAGGGTGGTTCCATGTCGTCCAACTGTAGTATTTACCATGAACGAAAATGTATCGGTGTAGCACCAGTCACGAGACCGATTCTCTGAGGTGCATCAACCGGTTCTATGTACATTAGGGTGAGTCTTAAAAAATGTTTTTGGAATTTTTCATGGGCCAAGTTAAAATTTTATTAAGACGTACAAAAAAACTCTATGTGAATTTTTTTAATTTTTTTCTTAAAGGTTTAGGGGTCGCTACCGGGGTTCGAAATTCAAAATTTTACCGTCATCCTGAGGGATAAGCCGAATAACTCGAGTGAACCTTAACTGATTCTTATGAAAATTTTTCAGTATTAATATTTTCCATAACGAAGTAATGGAATTGTAAATGGGCAGAATTTCCCCACCCCTTCTGGTACCTCCCATACAAAATTACCTATTTTTTGATAATTAATATTTCTCCCATAACTTTCAAACGGACAGCTGGATGGCATTTAAACTTGGTCAGTTTAATGACCTTGTAATAACAGATAAACCCCCAGAAAATCAAATGCTTTGTCACACCCCTTCTGGTACCTCCCATACAAATGACCGAATTAACCCCCATATTTTTACCTACATATCTTTTTAGTAAAAATACTGAATTCAATAAAATTTTGTTTGAGATAAACTCATGCACAAAAGTGACTCGTGAGTGAATGTGGACTATACCGGCCAACCCCTTCTGGTACCTCCCATACAAAATTACCTATTTTTAGACAAATTATTATTTACCAATAATTTCCAAACGGACAGCTGGATGGCATTTAAAATTGGTCAGTTTAATAACCTTGTAATAACAGATTAACTTCCAGAAAATCAAAACCTTTGTCACACCCCTTCTGGTACCTCCCATACAAATGACCGAATTAACCCCCATATTTTTACATACATTTTTTTGTAAGTATGCAGAATTCATTTATATTTTGGTAAAGATATCTCTTATTGTAATTTTACTAATGCTTATCTTAAATATAAATCTTGTTTAATGAATGTTATATGATATTCAACGTAGATAATGGAACGCTATTGTCTTGCCCCATTCCACTAATTTGCAGTCCAACTTAGGAATTTTTACAGTACAGTTAATAAGAAATGATTTATTTTAAATTTGTTCATCAGTTTTTGTTGTGTTATTATTTAAAAAGATACATTTCAAAAATAAAAATTATATTAAACAGTTAAAAATAAATATTAAAATAAAAATTTAATATATTAATATTAAACATGAATTCATTGCATGAAAAACTTAACATTAAAAAATATAATTATAAACAACTGCATTTACTGCTTACAATTTTCTTTAAATTTTAAAATATTGTAAAATATATTATTATTTACACATGGTAGATTTTTTTGGATCTGAATATTTTTGTCTAAATTCTTTCACCAATAATAATAGAAACTGCTTCTGTTCTTCATTATGTGTATGCAATTTATTGTATTCCTGCATCAAGGCCACTCCGTGTTCAGCAATATCGTTAAAAACCCTCATAGACCGAACTAATTCTTTACAACAATCTTCGGCAACAATCTTCAACATTTTTTTTTAGGAAACCCGATATAATACCCGTTCTGCTGAAAAATTTAAGAGTATTGTTGGATACAAAATGCTCAAGACTTTTAGAATGTAGTAGGTTTACATCTACTGTAACTCGTTTTTCTGGATTATCTACTCCTTCTATGTTTAAAGCATTTACCATCTTCTTCTTAATTTCATGAGAAACTTTGTCATCAGAAAAGCAAATCCATCTAGAGATGACCTAGAATTTTTTTAAGGCTATCTCTTTATTAATTGTTGCATAAGACTTCAAGTCTTTTAATAACTGGAGGTAATTTCTTGAAGCAGGAGGTCCAGAAGTGTATTCAAACCAATATTTAAGGTAAATATTAATTATAAAAATGCAAACATCCTGTATTTAACATAATTCGCTTTCTTTTAGCTTGAACTGCTCTCTGAATAAATATATTTTTATGGAATATATTGCCTTAGCTATCCATCTAGCACGGTGAAGACTTGCTGGTGCTCTGAAGAATATTGGTGTTTTTGGAACACCTCCGCAGGATATTATTGTCAGCTTAAGTAGCTCTTTGTAGTCATCTCGTGGCTGAAACTCTTTAAGCTGATTTTCGGCAAAACAAATAGCATCCGCAGAATTCTTTATGTTTTTTTGTAATGGTATGGTTGTTATTTGATATTTCGGGGAAGTCCCGAAATACCATGCATAAGTCATATTATATGACTTCTACGTTTAAAACTGCGCATGGATTTCAGGGCACTGAAGCGAGTTCTTTTGTACTTCTTAATAACATTTTAAGTTAACCTATAAAAAAAATCAAAAATAAGTAGCATATCTATGTAAAACTAGCAAGGTGAATTCGGTCATTTGTATGGGAGGTACCAGAAGGGGTGTGACAAAGGTTTTGATTTTCTGGGGGTTTATCTGTTATTACAAGGTAATTAAACTGGCCAAGTTTAAATGCCATCCAGCTGTCCGTTTGGAAATTATTGGTAAAAAATAATTTGTCTAAAAATAGGTAATTTTGTATGGGAGGTACCAGATGGGGTTGGCCGGTATAGTCCACATTCAGTCACGAGTCACTTTTGTGCATGTGTTCATCTCACACAAAATTTTATTGAATTCAGTATTTTTACTAAAAAGATATGTAGGTAAAAATATGGGGGTTAATTCGGTCATTTGTATGGGAGGTACCAGAAGGGGTGTGACAAAGGTTTTGATTTTCTGGGGGTTTATCTGTTATTACAAGGTCATTAAATTGACCAAGTTTAAATGCCATCCAGCTGTCTGTTTTGAAATTATTGGTAAAAAATAATTTGTCTAAAAATAGGTAATTTTGTATGGGAGGTACCAGAAGGGGTTGGCCGATATAGTCCATATATACTCACGAGTCAAATTTTTGCATGTGTTCATCTCACACAAAATTTTATCGAATTCAGTATTTTTACTTAAAAGATATGTAGGTAAAAATATGGGGGTTAATTCGGTCATTTGTATGGGAGGTACCAGAAGGGGTGTGACAAAGCATTTGATTTTCTGGGGGTTTATCTGTTATTACAAGGTCATTAAACTGACCAAGTTTAAATGCCATCCAGCTGTCCATTTGAAAGTTATGGGAGAAATATTAATTATCAAAAAATAGGTAATTTTGTATGGGAGGTACCAGAAGGGGTGGGGCAATTCTGCTCATTTACAATTTCGTTACTTCGTTATGGAAAATATGAATACTGAAAAATTTTCATAAGGATCAGTTAAGGTTTACTCGAGTTATTCTGCTTATCCCTCAGGATGACGGTAAAATTTTGAATTTCGAACCCCGGTAGCGACCCCTAAACCTTTAAGAAAAAAATTAAAAAAATTCACATAGAGTTTTTTTGTACGTCTTAATAAAATTTTAACTTGGCCCATGAAAAATTCCAAAAACATTTTATTTTTGCCAAATAAGAATCAACCTAATGTACATACCTTTTTTATGTAGATAACCGATAAATTTTGTATGAGGTTGGCTGCTGCAGTGTCATCAACTTGACATCTGATTGATACTTAAACTAGACCTTAAAGCACAAGTTCAGTTTCGGTTCAGTCCTTAACCCCATATTAACCGATTTTAGACAGAACTTCAATACTCTTATTGATCAAATGTTTTGATCAGTGAAGTTTTTATGGGTTAAGGGTCTTTTTTATGTGCTATACCATAGGTGGTAAATAGATATCGTCCCCTTAATAAAACAAAAATGTATAATTTTTTTGGGGTTTTGAGAAAGCGAGTTTAAAGTTTTCTTCAAATCGGATGTCTATGAAATTTTCGAAGAAGAAATTATACACTACTTTTTCCAATGATCTTTTGACTCACTTTGTGGAAGTAAATTTTGACCAGGCATAGAATCAATGGTGGAGATTCTAAATATGCAATAAAAAAAATAATGGTGTATGAGCCTATACACTATTGTTATATTAAGGGGACGATATGTTATGCACTGCAAACATAAAATGTATTAGACCTTGTTTTAGTATATTTTAGCAACTTAATTTCCCTTAGCACCCCATGAATGAGGTATAGCTTTGCTTCTCACATTTTTGTGAATTAACACGATTTCGCGCTTTAGATTCACAACTAACTGCACATACTTGTTTATCGACGAATGCGAACGTCACTGTTTGAGAAGCTTTTACTACACATGCCGATTGACTAGAAGTTATGTCGACAACATTGAGGTGCCGGCAATGTAAGAAAAATGGAGATGACTGGAGACAGGAATTGAACCACGGATCTCGCACACGGTAGTCGCGTGTTCTAACCATCATGCCACGGCTGATCGATCAGTTATAGTTCAAAAATGAGCACAACGCCTCCAAACAAAATATATCCACAGGCATTAACTGCTGACAATACACTTCTTCTCCGACACACCGCACAGTGGGATCGCTTCATACATTTTTGTGCAAAGTCTATAAGGAATGTTCCGAGAGCATTGAAAGTTGACACCGAGCATTATATTGACTAAATTAAGACAAAATTGGCCAGGCCTATCGCCCACCGTTCATACAATCCAAATCGATTTTTTTTCGCGTAAAATTTTCTTATCCGAACAAAAGTTTTCAAATTTGGTACATGGATGGCAAGTTCAAAATCGGCGACGCCTACCGCCCGTACCATCAAAGATGGGGTTTTACAGAAAATCGTTTTTTTCGCATAAAATGTTGCTTATCCATGCAAAAGTGTTTAAATTTGGTTCATACGCTTTCTAGAATAAACAACGCCAACCGCCCATATAACCAAATGTGGTTATCCTCAAATTTGAATACATTCTCTCCACAAAATTCTTCCTGTTCCTGTTTCATAGAAAGAAGACATTCTCTAATTTAATTGTATTAATAGAACGGGTTGGAGGAAAGTGGAGCAACATTATTTTATTTCCATTCAAAATCAAAAATAAGTTAATTTTTAGCGGCTTACGGATTTTTTTTTATGATTTAATTTATGAAGAATTACTTTAATTTTAAAGTCAAATGGTATTATCAAGGAAATTTTACATATATGAACCACTATATTGCATGAAAATATAAGTCGTTTCGTGCTAAGCACTTGCACCATATCTCAGCAAAACTGCGTCATTAGATTTTTGCAATTCAGTGTTCGAAAAATATGGTTTTTAACACCAAAATATAAATACCACCATCAAGCTAGGAACATTGTTCCTATCAGGTTGCAGTGGTCAACTCACGAACTAAGTATGTTGATTTGCCATCATCTTTAAATTTCGCATACACCGTACTTTTCTTCAACAAGCACTTACAATACAGTTCTACTTATACCCGCCAATTCGCAGCCAGTTCTCAACTAGAAAGTCAGGAAACAACTCGGCACAACAAGGCACTTACCTTCCTGCACCTACTAGGTACACCTTTCTTAAAGATTTTCAGCTACATAGTCCCCTTTAATACGTTGAGGATGCAAAGCCGCATAAACCAAAAGGATTTTGCTGCACAATGACTTAAGCGAGTACAGCATAGTGTGACTTCATTACTCGAGAAACTATGTTCAATTTACAAGCGTGTCTATTGGTCTTACTTCAACCAGATCTCCTACATCGGAGCATGCAATAGATTTGAAAGTCCCTGTGATACCGCCTTTTACTACTACATATTCGACAAAACGATCCACCGTTGACTGAAAGCCATTGCACGATGAAAATCAATTTCTATTGAATCGAATTGATTAATAAGGCGGATGATAGAACGTGATTCCAACAGAAATAGGAAACTTCGTTAATATATCATATATATATATTAGAGTGGGTCAATCTGTATGGAGTAAAAAAATACATCAAGCGGTAATCGAAGTCATAATCTACGATGTGTTCTAAGAAAATTTGCCAAAGAAACCATGGATCCAAAATTGAGACGCCGTTTTTTAACGTGAAACTTTTCGTATTGGAGAAAAATCCACAACAAGGCCAACAACTGCCCCGAATCACCCCTTGAGGGTTCAATTGTATGATCGATATCCAGCAATTTTTCCCAAACATACCTACTCCCCATCTTCAGCTCCTAAGGGGGCTCCCATATAGAATTTGTTTTTTCAATATTTGCTCCCACCGCTCTTACCCACAACTGCTTAAGAATCGCCCCAGGAGTGTTCAAGTGTATGATCAACTTCCAGTCATTTTTCCCAAACATACCTACTCCCCATACAGAACTTTCTTTAAAAATTTGCTCTCGCAGCTCTTACTGCCCCGGAGTCGCGCCTAGAGGAGTTAAATGTTTGACCAGCCCCCAAATTTTTTTTTACACAACAACTCTATCTTCATATCTTAAGCTGGTCCCATGGAATTTTTTTATTTTTATAATTTTTTAATGTAAATAACGGCTTGGTTGAGAAAAATATTTACCCACTCTAATAAAACATATGAAATATTAAAAAAAATTATTTTTTAGATACATTTTTTTATTTAATTATATACAAACAGATTAATATTTTACATAAAGATTGCCCCGTGACGCACAAAACTTTATATTAGTTACGTAAAAATTGTAAATATTTGTTATTGCTTTCCAAGTCAACTCCTGTAGTAATTTAATTAAATAATGATATCGCTCGTTTCCTGCAAGACCGTCACAACTCAAATTTTGGCATTTTTGAGTTGGTGATAGAGAAATGTTCTGCTTTTAAAACTCTATAAAACTATCCAAGAGTGGAGATATACATGCAAAAAATAACGGTACTACGGATAGTTGTAACGGTATTACCTCACTCGCTTCAGTTCTATTTATTAATATCAACAAAGTCATATTTTGGTTTATGTTTGATCGTCTACCAATGCACGCGAAGTGATTTGTGACAAAAAAGTAACATTTATTTTTGTAACTGTTTAAAAACAAAAATTAGATTAAAAATGGAAAAGTCTATGCATACATAAGTGTGTTATTTTCAAATGTGACATTATTGTAATACAATTTCATACTTACAAATTAAAAATATTTTCACTTAAAAGTAGACACAAAATAAGATGTGACGTTATTGTCCAAATATTGCTAATAAAAATTTTAATATTTCTATTTATGACGTTATTGCTATTAAAACTACTACTTTAAAATAATGAGTAAATTCGAAATAAAATAAAATGAAACGTTTTTGCAAATAAATATGCCATTAGTAGAAGTAAACAATATGTCATATCTTATGTTGTAACTTTATAGCTACATTTTTATACCCTTACCATTAGGGATGAGGGTATATATCATTTGATACCGAAAAAGTGTAACGCATTAAAGGAGACCTGTTAGACACCAATTATCCCAAAACCAAATTCGTTTCAGGAATTTTTGAAACTTTTGACTCTGGCTGGCCGGTTGACTGGTTAGATGGCTGTTGGGATAATAATTAATAAGACACTTTTTCCTTAGTTCTCAGTTGGTACCGTATAAGATCCTTTCGGTTACCCCACACAAAGTGACCAAATTTACAGAAATAGTGAATTGAACTTTTTTACATTTATTGTTGAATTTGTTTACACCTTTTACACTGTAACTTTTTTACTGTTTTTTTACATGTCTCTAAACCTCTGGTCTGACGACCAAAATTCATATCTTCAACCGTTGGCGCACCACCAGCAGGCACATAATAATACAAAAGTTATTTCAATAACTCAAGACTCAAACTATATCTTACATTGGGTGAGGGTATTTATCAGCCAGTTTACCTGACAGTAATTTCTGTACACGTTTTAATGTGATTTTGATATTAGTGTTCTGTTTTTGTACTATTTCATAAAATAAATAAACTTTTTAATAACAATATAGTCATATGTTGACTTGTAAACATTATTAATCATTAATTTTGCATCAACAGTGTCACAACTCAAATATACAAAAATAAAATCGGGTCTACACAAAAACAAAATATGTTTCTGATGAATAAAAGTCAATAATTGACTTAATAATGCATTAAATATGTTATGCATGGAGATTTTTTAGATCCAGATAAGAAATGTTTCGAGATATGATGGTTTAAAAACTTTAAATTGTTCTCCTGTAAAGTTGCAAATTTTGAGCTGTAACGGTCTTGCACAAAACGAGCGATATCATCTGTATTGATCACGTTTCCTTTCCCATCACAACAACTAAATTAATTTAAATAATAATTAGGGATTATTGCAATTAATATTAAAAATGAGAGACGTACAACACACATAACAATGTCGAATCATAGTTAAACCCTCCTCTTGTTGCCTTCACTCGCATGATTGTGTTTACTTAAAGTTGACCCTACCAAAAGGAAGGCTAAAGTTGACGTATACTTTTCAATTTGCCATTTTGCTGCTTTGCTGCACTCCGCTTCATTGACACGTCTTTTTTTGTCCGCACTACTTGACAAAGCGGCGGCAGCAGTTTGTGAAAAACCTTAAAGCTATAAATAACTGAATATATGAATGAAATGCTGCCGCTCCGGCTATAGATAGATACACGACGTCACCTTTACAGAGCACAAACTCATATACACACATACACACACACACGCGCTTGCAATACTATAGATAGAACCGCAAACGCTTGTAGACTGTTAAACAGTTTAGGGTGGAGCTTTTGCTTAAGCCCGGAATCAATAAGCTGCAGCTGCATACAATATACACCGGTCGGTTTGCTACTATTACAACAACACTTTGTACCGCTTTAGCGAAAGCTTTTTCTATATCAAAATGTCATTGAATCAACGACGAAGACGATAAGATAGTGCAATGCCGCTGCAACAAAACAAAAACGTCAGCAAGCACTGTGAATATTATAAGCATTGTTCGGGTTCGTCTAAGGTCAACATCTTTGAAAAACCCTGACCCAAATACTTGGCTGCCTTGCGCCAAGCTGCACTGCATAAAGGATGGACTTGTGCAGTGTTGAGGTACCAAATCGCTCTACCCATTCCTACTCCATTTACTTGCTAGCTTGAGCTACCTAAAATTGTAAACGTCATCAATTTTTGAACGGGGCTTCCTTTTCTTGCTGAGATTTGTCAATGAATTTAATGTTTGTTTTTATACGCAAACAGCGGCGTTGTCGGTGTTTACATCACAATGCGACCGCTCAACAGCCGGACGGACAAAAGTCATTATAACAAAATGCAATGGAATATCGTAGTTTATGTCCTTGCGGCATACACGAATACACACACACACGCATACAGAGCTCATGGGTGCAAGCGTGGAGAATAAATAACTAAGGCTGTTGTGGCGATATTTTTAAATATGTAGTTTCAACAGGGATGAAAATGTTGGAGAGGGGTACTAAAAATTGGTAAAAAAGAAACGTTTGTTGTGCCTTTTGAAGAAAATAACAATTTCGATTTGAAACATTTAAAAAAATGTAAGTAAAGGTTTGAGTTAAAGGTGCCAATCGCTACTTTCCTCACTTGAAGGCTTATGACTCAGTAAATTCTTAGAAGAATTTTGATTTCTTAACGGTTTTCGAAAGAAAAATCTTAGACCTTTACAGGGTTGTACATTAGAGTGAGTCAATTTGTTTGGAGTAAAAAATATCCACCAAGCAGCTATCGAGATCGTACTATACGATGAATTTTAAGAAAATTTGCACAAGATACCATGGGTCAAAAATTAAAGTCGAGCCCCCGGTTTTTAACGAGAAACTTTTCGTACTGGGAAACAATTCACCACAAGGCCCACAACTGTCCTGGAATCGCTCCTAGAGGGTTCAAATGTATGACCGACCCCCAGTAATATTTTCCTAAGGGGGCTCCTATCCATAATTTATTTATTTACAAAATTTACTCCCACCGCTCCAACTGCCTCGGAGTCGTCCTAGAGGAGTCAAATGTATGACCAGCCCCAAATATTGTTTCAACCACAACAGTTTTTCAGATCATGTTTACCCTCTATCTTCAACCCTTAAGCTGGTCCCCTTAGAATATTTTTTATTTTTATAGTTTTTTTTTATAAAATAAGCTGCTGCTGCTCCCATGGTGCCTCCAAAGGGGTAAAATATACGTTCGAACCCCACTAGTATTTCGCTCCTAACATATTTCCCGAACATACCTCTCCCTATCCTCAGCACCTTAGGGGGCTCCCATACAAAGTGCGACTAAAACACAAAAATTCTCCACAAAATAATATTTCCGTTAAAATTTGTCGTTTTTATTGAGGGTACTTAATAGTGCTCCACATTAGGCGGGACACGGTATTCCCAGACCTATCGCAGAAAACCGGAATTAAATATTTCCCAGCAACATATTAAGGGCTGGTCGTACATTTGACTCTTCTAAGGGCAACTTTGGGATACTTGAGGTGGAGGGAGCAAATTTTATAAAAAACAAAATTCTGTATGGGGACTCCCATATCAATTCTTGAGATATCAGACGTTAAAAAACGGAATTTTTGACTGTATGCATAGCAATGTCTAATGAACTTTTGTTCCATCTGAACACCCATTGAATACTTACCAATAACGATTTTTATATGATATAAATAAAAAATCCCCTCAAAAGACCATTGGATATTAATGGTTTTGGTGAGATTTGTAAGCATACACAATGGATATACAGGTGGAACAAAAGTTAAGTAGTCATTGCTATGCTTTTTAAGCCCCTGATATCTCGAGAATTAATAGAGATAGTGATAATATACACATATATTTTTTAAACATATAGATTTTAACTTGATTAACCTTTAAAAGTTGAAATATATAATTGCCCATAATAATCTACATCGAAATTCAATTTCAACATTTTTAATAATTTTTTTAAAAATACCCCAACTTCTATATCAAATATCTCGGCTACTATAAGAGATATGGTAAAAGCAAACACATATTATTTTAGGTCTTTATTTCAGCTATTGAACGGCTTCTTACTACTTAGTCTATATACGAAAGAAAAATACTCAGCGGCAATAAACTGATTTGAGAACAAATTCATACTTTAACCTCATTGCGGCACACCCTAATGTCCAACTATCGATACAAAATTTCACATAATATATTCCTAATATTGGCAAAAAGAAACGTAAGGTGAAGATAGATGACCAACATCGTGATTAATACATATTTTTAACGAAATTCGAAAAAATCCATATAAGGAACACCCTAATGCTCTTTGTGAACAATTAAGGGGGTGGAGTATTCCGATCATATTGGTTGTTTACAGAAGTTATTCAGTTATACAATAAGTACGTTTTTCGTAAAGATAGCAAATAAAAACATTGCACAATGGCCCAAAACTCCTAAAAAACTGATTTGTTTAAAGTAGATAGTGTGTTTTGAGTGCTATTTACTATCCCTAGACTTTTTCAGAATGCATGGGTTTGTTGAGAGAAGTTATTAAGTGTTACCTAAACTACAATTTCACTGAATAGAGTATGCAAAAAATCTGGATTCCCTACGACTTATATAAAAAATAGTGAAAAAATGTTAATTTTTATCGAAGTTTTTTGAAAATAAACGAGGGAAGTCTAATTTTTTTGGGAAATTTTTTTATATCAGTTTCTTAAGCGGACTATTAGCTACAACTTTGTTGAAGAAGAGAAAGAGCTAGATTAAAAACTGTAGAAACTGTTGGCCAACAATTGATGTCACCTTTTTCCAAGGGGTCCAAGGGATTTCAAAAAGTTTAGGGGGCCAAAAAAAAATTTGGTAGCCAATCTAGCCAAACTGAGCTAGGGTTTTACTCAGCTCCGGTTGTACTATCGAACCTATATAGTCTCGTTCGGGTGTTTTTTTCACTGTTGCACTGTGTTATCATAACAAGAAGTAGAAACAGAAGAGCCTAAAATTTGACCAATTTGCCTATACTTACTAACTTCAAATCGATATTGAATTATTCTGGCATGTAGCTTGACAAAACGAATGATGCAGATGTTTTTATTTTTGGGGCTACTTTCACGTGCAGTTCTGAGAATGGAGTCCCAAATCAATGAACTGAAAAATGTTGTACGTGTTATTCAAGTTTTACGATGAACGCAATTTTCATTTTATATTTTTTTGCTCACCTAAAAAAACGGAATTTGGAAGGTAAGAGATTGCTTGTGAAAACCAAAGATATTTTTTTATATCTTAGTATATTCTTTTCACGTCATAGACTAATGTACATTTCTGCGCGCTGTGCCATCCCTCACATTGTCTCACAATCTCGTTTTACAAACGGAATATAATTGAAATGTCATTGAGAAGTCAAAAATGTTTGATAAATATCCACAGTAATTGTGATTTAGATAGTTATACACGGATGAATGTTTGAATGGATGAATGATGCCCTCTGAACGGATGACTAACGCATGCACAGTTACAAGTGATTCTGAATGACAATGACGGTGGCCGCAAGGTTAACTTTCTTTTCATCATCAGCACTTTAACATCTAATCGTGCATAATTGCATGGATGTATGTCATGACGGTGTGTGTATGTTCGTGTGTGTGTGTAATGTTTGTGAGCAATAGTTTGCAGCGTGTTAATAGTAATTAAAAAGATTTGCTAATTACAGTGATGAGTGATTTATTGATAACATCAGGTGGCAAACATTAATACTGCTGTGGGAAATTTAAGGAAAGGACAGACTAGCCACAAATACAGACTTTAATAAAAGAAGTTTATTGGAATTTATAGGAGCCTTATTCAAAATAAAAGTTTAATAGAACGAGTTTGATTACTAAACTATTGATAAATGTTTTTGGATACGACTGTAGGTCGTTAATACCGATTTGACCTTAAAGTTTTTACCAAAAAATATTTGTTTTAAAGTTGGTTTAACAAAATCACATGTAAAGACAGGTTGTCAGTAACATTTTAAGTTATGTTTTGCATTATGTCACAACGTGAGTAAGTAGAAAGTCTGATTTATATTAAGGTACAATTCTAACTTATACGACAGCAAAAAAATAAACCAACTAGCTATGTAAAAATCATATTTACTTAAAATATTATTAAAAAACTGTTAATAGCAATAGCAAAAGCCAAATATATATATTTGTTTTCAATTGTTTTATTTTGTTTAACAATAGTTTATTTAGTGCAGTTTGAATTTAAAATTTTGTCTGTCTACCTCACAGCTGTTAGGCGAATAGCTAACAACGAAATATGGTTATCAGCAGCTACGCATACGTGTATGTACGCCCAGACACCAATACACACATATAATTTATAATCCTCAATGTGATTGCATAAACACATACACATTCACACACATACTCGTTTAGATACATCCGAAACGTGACATTTTCTAATTCAAATGTTGCCTGAGTGTTTGATCTATGATAAATTGCAATTATTATACAATTTTAAGTTGAATTTTCAAGGTGAAACAATATGAGGAGAATGTATGCAAAAAAATAATCTCAGAAAATTATATTAAATACAAAATACCAAATAAAAACGAGTTTGTGTAAGGTGATAATAAATGCCAAATATCTATAAAATAAAGCAACATTTGCTTTTTAAGATAAAGCGGAAAATTTTTTGGAAAATGTTAAATGTATGTAATCATATTAAGATAATTTATTTGTATATCGTAGGCAATTGAGCTTAGGTGTCAATACTTGGAAGGCAATTAAATTGTGGGCGATTTTAACACTTATTCCAAATTTTATCCGATAATTGCAATTTAATATAGACGAAGATTTGGTTATTTTCCTTTTACGACATAGCAGACATGTCTTGGTGGATTTAAGATAACAGCGCAAGTATGGTGGCGGCCATGTAAGCTTCATATGGGATGATGATCAGCTTTAAATTGGACTAATGTATATATTCTACGGAGAGTTTGGTTTATCAAGCAACATATCAATGCTAGTATGAAACACTGTGGAACATTTTCGGGGTCATTGTCTGGGCTTTAGAAATATCAAGTGAGGGTGAAGGTACTAGGTCAGTATAGTAAAACCGCCAAAGGATTTGGCGTTCTCAGGCTAAACTTTCCAAACTATATATGATTCTATGTACAACGTATAAGTAATGTTAATGTTATGCGGATTTTATATTACTTATACGCACTTCGTTTCAGTATTGTGGATTTATGGTTTTATAATAATGAAAATATGTAGAAGATTTCATTCGATAAAATTAATCCAACTTGATTATTTACATGGATATATATGTATAAGTTATTTACATACGCCTTAGCTACAATTCTGCTGTGGAATGACATGAGAAATCATCAATAGTTCTTAAGTTATAGCTGAAAAACTAAGCGAAAAATTTTAAATAAACAAAAATATAAAAGGCCATAAAAAAGTTTAGCCTGAGATCGCCAAACCCTTTGGGGATTTTTACTTTACTGACCTAGACTTGGAATTTCTCACCCCGCACTTTGTTATATTGGCGTGATAAAAGTATAACTATTACAATTTTTCCTTGTTCATAATTCGTCGTGAAATGGTACAGTTCGGACTAAGTCACTTCGAAGATAATTCTTTGCACAAGGGGATACCCACAATATTGTTAGAGGATAGAAGCATGCATACCAAATTTCAACTACATAGCTCTTAAACTACTGCTGTACTCGCGGTGACAGACGGAAGGACAGTATGATGGACATCTTAAATCGACTCAGAATTCGATGCTAATCTTATATATACGTATATATATGTATATATTTTAGAGTGGGTCAATTTGCATGAAGTAAAAAAAATCCTCCAAACCGTAATCTACGATGAATTATAAGAAAAGTTGCTCAAGAAACCATGGGTCTATAATCAAAATCGAGCCCTTAGTTTTTAACGAGAAACTTTTTTTATTGAGGAAAAAATCCACAGACAGCCATGCAACTTGCCCAAAATCTCTCCTAGAGGGTTCGAATGTATGACCGTCTCCCGAGTATTTTTCCCTCCTGACATTTTTGCTTTGAATGCAGCATCTTTCTCCCCAGGCAATACGCGACATTTTTCAACGTGCCAGGGCTTTTCTAAGTATGGTCTTCGTGTGGATCCCTGTCTAGTATTTGTATGAAGTAAAAAAATGCACCAAGCGGTTATCAAACTCGTAATCTACAATGAATTCTAAGAAAATTTGCCGAAGTAACCATTGGTCAAAAATCAAAATCGAGCAACAGGTTTTAAACGCGAAACTTTTCGCAACAAGGCCCACAAATGCCCCGAAATCGCCCATAAAGGTTTTAAATGTATGACCGACCCCCAGTAAAATTTTTCCCAAACATACCTACTCCCCAGGGACCGGCCGTGGCATAGTGGTTAGAACACGCGACTGCCATGCGGGAGATCACAGATTCAACTCCTGGCTCCAGTCATCTTAAAAGAAAAAAAATAAAAAAAATTTTCTTTCATTGTCGGCTCCCCTCGAATGTTGTCGATAGCAACTTCGCAGTATTAGTGTCGAGTCAATCGGCGTGTCTAGTAATAGCTTCTCAAACAGTGACGTTTGCATTCGTCGATAAACAAGTAGGTGCCGTTAGTTGTGAATCTAAAAATAGAAAGCGTGTTAATTCACAACAACGCGAGAAGCTATCCCATACCTCATTCATGGGGTGTAAAGGGAAATTAAGTTTTTTTTTACACCTACTCCCCATCTTCGCCCCCTGAGGCTCCCATACAGGATTTTTTTTCATTAAATTTGATCCTACCTATCTGCTCCGGAATCGTTGTGGTGAGCTTCAGTAAATTGAGCTTCCCTAAGTTGCAGCCATTAAGTTTACTTAACATTGCGCCTTTTCATATCTGCTGCCACTTAAAGGATGTCAAAAGTGGAATATGTCATATGCCGAACGTTGTAAGCTATTTTCGATAGAGAGCTACTGATTACATCCAAGTGAATAACGGTCGGAAAACTCATATTGGAAAGTCCCCCATTCCAAAAAAATACTCGACTGAACTCTTCAAAATATAATTTTTAAATCTGCCAAAGCATATTATGATATCCTAATACACATGAACATAAAAAGGTTGTCCAACATCAATTACTTTTTGCACATTATATTATGGCATTTAACTACACATAATTCAACTAATTCATACTTTGGCCAAAATAGGCCAACGGAACGATGCAAAAAGTGAAATAAAAAACATTATCGGCAATGATAAATGAATTTGGTTAACTGCAAATGACGTTATTAACTAGCACCATTAAACATATATTATATATGAGCATTAATATAAAATCTTGTTCAAAGAATTTGCAACGTTTCTATAAATACTAAAGTTAACTCACACAAACACTACAGGACATTTCACCCATGTCCTACGTTATTGTATAGGAATCCTTAAAGTGTCACACTAGTACAATTATGCCTTTGGCCCACTTTCGTTCCACACCCCAATCTCCTAAACGCTAATCATCCTTGTAAGCATAATTATACTTTAACCAACACATGCATACATTTTCATAATCTTAATAGTGATTTACTCACATACATAAACAAAAATGCCTATGTATAAGTAGTGTCAAAGCAAATTGCCCAAGACATGTTCGTTAATGCCATTATTATGTTATGAAATCTATCTTCATGCATAAGTAATGTAACCTTTTTTTCACTCTCTGTTTTGTTATGTCGCACATGGGTGAAAAGGACCTTTTCATTAATGTCACACACAAACACACACACACACACATACTCGTACACACCAAAAGTAGGTTAAGTTAAGATCAAAATTTGATGAAAAATGAATAAAACAAGCAACTATTACCATAGAGTAAAATCAGTGTGAACCGGTTTAGTGTGTGCGTATGTGTGTGTCGTGCACATAACAACGAGGTCATATGTACGTCTTTTGTATTAAGGATATTAGTGTTGTCAGTGAGATGCTATGAATTGCGTTTGTTATATTTTAGTCTGTACTGCGCCACGGCCTGCATAGTACTTGATGTAGTTTGAATAAACGTAAGTGTTACAAACAAAGTGTTTAAGCAAAAATTTTTATGCATATCAATGAACAAAGGATTGTGTCTAACCTTCAACGACTTGACCCCTATCTCCGTGTAGCAGTAGAAATTGGTTTACTCTAGTTATTTTCATAAAAAAAACATGCGGCAAAATGTGAAGCACAGCCGCATAAATGACAAAAGATTTAAATCAACCTTGCTTTCAATGCTCAAAATATACTGTAAGAAAAGTACTCATCACTTAAAACATAGTTGAAATGCTAATGCACAGAGAGAGAGAGACACAGAGATACTACGTGGATAATAGAATGGAGCGTTTGGAAGTTTTTTTTTATATAAATGATCTAATTATTTTTAAAGACCAATTTTTAAGAAATGAAATTCTTAAACGGTTATTTGAAATGTTTACTTTTTTTCTCTTTACATAAATTGTGATTCATTTCGAAATTTTTTGCAATTTTTTTTCCCAAAGAATTTCTTTTTTTCGAGCCACTCTAACTAAACATTTTGTAAGCAATGACATCAATGAGCCAACTCAACCTTAATTTTTAATTAACTTAAACAGCTGTTGCGCGCCCAATGTCAAACACAATAGCAAGCATACTTTCAAAGGTTACATTCAATATTATAAATGTTGCCTATTTTAAGGCTGTTTTGTATTTCTCATCAAACGTAATGGGAATTTGGTTCGTATTGTGTTTTTTACGTCCAAAAATAGCTAATGCCAGAAATATGGCCTATTCTAAAGCAATCGTTTGTTTCTTCGAATAGCAATGACAACCATAAAGTTTATGGCAAAAGGTTCGAATTGTGCCGCTATTTGCTTGAAAGTTATTTCGTTTTTAAACTAATTATAAGCAAATGGCTGCAGTTTATGGTAAAGTTGAAAACTTTATAAGGAAAATTTCTATTTTTAGAATTATTGTGCTTGGCAACAAATGTGCAGAGGGGGGATGAGGGAATACCTCGTCTTATACTGATTACAAAAATAGCATTAACATCACAAGAAATACTAATTATAAAAACATTTTAGTCGTTTGCAGGAAAATATTGCAATGTATAAGTAATTACTAACGTCATAGGTAAGGAAAGTGTAAAGTATGAAATTGCTATGGTTAACCTAAGGATAACAAGGATTAATGCAGTGGCAGAAACTACTTAATAAAAAAGGTCGATTAACTCTTTATGACTTTGGATTACGTATGGGTATAAAGGTGTAAGAAGATTGCTATGGCAGATTTAAAATTCATAATAAAAAATTTTATAATATACCAACAAAGAAGAGAGGACACATATATAAGATGCATAAATTGTAGATGTTCAAATGTAGATGTAGATGTTCAAATGTGTGTAGTCAAGGCATTTTGAATAGTCTGTTATATTTCCACATTTTACCCAACCACACACTGAGCATAGTAGTTTTATAATATGGCACAACACACACACACACATTCAGCAAATAAATAAACTACAAAGAAATCTCACAAAGCAACAATTTAATTTAAATCTTTACAACTCTTTGCGTTTCATTCATGTGGTTTAATACAATTTGCTCCTGTTTGTCATCATACAAATGTTTGACTTTCATCTCGTGACAGCTAAACGAATTTCAACCTCATATAAAACCAAATTTCTTCTATGTAAACTTACCAACTTTTGCTATCGCTCGGGAAAATTTTCCATTTTCGTCAAACACATCTAAAAATAGAAAACAATATGAGAACAGCCAAATATGAGCTACGAGCTTGCGTTGATTACAATTTGGTTTGCATGAAATCCAAATTTGTTGCCATCTACAAATATGAAACAAAAACCAACAACTGATATTCCAAAGTAAAATAAAAATGAAAAGAAATTAAATAATCTTAAATGCTTTTGATACAACATTATGAATTTGAGTTATAAATAACGCTTGATAGCGATGATTTGCAGCTGTTTCACGCACTTATCTCCTGTAACTGTGTTAGAGGTTTTTGCCGGCACGAGGATATGATTGCTTATGTACACGCGCAATCCTATTCCAGGTAATAAAATACATATTTTGAAAATGGTCATAAGTTTAGGGTATTTTTAGACGTTTTAGGAACAAATGGAAACACATTTAAGTAACCGAATTTGGTAAGAGAATGCTGCTTACAAGATTATTTTGACATTAAATTGAAGGATAACGCCCGTAGTGGTTAGATATTAAGGAAGTGCTAAATTTGCGATAAAGTTTAGCCTACTGGGAAGTACTTTTGGAAAAGGCTTAGGAAAATATGACGCAAATGCTTGTCATTGCCATCATAATTATGTTATTGGCATGTAGGCCATTTCCTGGTGGCATTCGTTGTAATTATCTCAAGCTGTTGGGAACTGACAAATCATTTTGTAATGTCCTTATATTAAGAGATTAGGTTGTATTTTGTAAAGGCACAGCTTATTGAGGTATAGAATGACCACAAATAAATAAGCATTTATTTGACAATATGCGGTATGTTTGTGAGCGAACTTCAACACGTGCTTATAGATTACGACTTTTTCAAAACAATGAAGCAGTTTTGGAATGAACAAGAGAAAGAAAATATTGACAAAGCACAGGTATACAGATTGGATTAAAAAATTTACCTTAAAATAAATAGAATTCTTTGTCATTTTTTTCTGCAGTTTTGTTTGATAATTTTTATAAGTGTTCGACTATATTTCAATATTTAAATATTGAGTCAAGAACATTAAATTGACTCCAATTTGGGATTCATCGGAAATTTCTTTCTTGAAACATAGACAATATGGGCTAGACTAAAAGGAGATACGTTGCATTATATTTAAGTAGAATATAGTGAAATATATAGGAATTTCTTTATTTGACAAAAGGTTTCGGCTTTGTATGTTTTATAATAAAAGTTTTATGAGTAAATAAAAAATATATGAATTTTGTGTCACACCCGTCCCCGTAAATATGACAAAAGTTTAATAAAATTGTTACTTTATAGATAAAATATTAAAACCTTCCAACAATAACGATGTAAGTGCAATTAATAATAAAGTGAAATTTTGTGAAAAACATTTTGTCACACCCGTCCCTGGGCACTATAGGTCGAATGACCAATTTTGCCGTGCGAAATTAATTGAAGCGAAAATATCACAGTAATAGACTCCAAAAGCACAGGAAACGATATGGAATATATAAAGCAAACATTTAAAAAGAGAATTTAACCCATCAACGACCATTAAGGAATATTTTTCGTTCAATTCGCTATCTACACATAAATTCTGAAAAATGTTTGCAGATTCTTCAGATAAAAGCATATTTTTTTTATTTCACTGTAATGGCATCAAAACAAAATTCTAAAGCTTTTATCTAAAATTTGGATTTAGCAATGCAATAAAGATCATTTGACCTATTGTGCTGGGTAAAGAATTAAGATTGACATGAAATGAACTAATTTTAAAAAAAAATTTAAAATACAAAAATTTAATAGAAACCTATTTTAGGGTTGAAAATAGAGTGTAGAAATGTTTTAAGAAACTGTTGGGGTTGCAAAAATCTTGGGGGTCTGTCATACATTTGACTCCTCTACGGACTGCTTTAGGGCTGTTAGAGCGGTGGGAGCAAATTTTATACATTTTGATTTTTGTATGGAAGCAACCTTAGGGGGTGAAGATGGGGGGGGGGGGGGGAGGTAGGTTAATAACTGGGGGTTCGATTTTTGTTTTAGACCCATTGTTTCTTGGGCAAATTTCTTTGGAATTCATTGTAGATTACGATTTTGATAACCGCTTGGTCAAGAAAAAGTTGACCCACTCTAAAACTGATGTATATGAATAAATATATGTCTTAGTATTTTCTTATATGTTTACTTTTATGTTCTTTATATAATTGATCTCTATAAAAAATTTCTATTCTTCATACTCGTTAAATGGTGTCACACCCATCTTTTTTTCTAAAAAGTTCTTTATTAAGAAAAATTTGTTTTTGCGAACAGTAAGCACTTAACGGAAAATTTTACAGAATTTAACCTGAAAGTCATTACTTTGTAAAAGCTCAAATTCCTAAGGTCACACCCGTCGTTGTCTTCTAATGGACATTCTAAGCAGAAATCAAATTCTTTCAGTGTCTTAAAACGTCGTAAAACTTAACTTGGCTTTTTTTAATAATACATTTTCTATTTATGAATTATAACCAAAATTGTCACACCCGTTCCAATGGAATGGCCTAAAATTAGCTACATTGGCCTAAATTTAGCTACATGGAATAATGACGTTTGACCGAATATTTTGGCATTTCTCAAGAACAAGTTGTCGGACTTGGTTCAATAACATTTGCTTCAAGTTTCCTCTACACTGATATTTGGTTTTATTTATTTTGAAAATATTTAGAAAGTTCTTCAAGTAAAAAAACTTTTTAAAGGAAACTTTTATTTTTTTTTAGTTTAAATATTCATACTAAGCAAAAACGACTAAACTGCTGTTTTTGACCTTAGGTGACATCTTTTACAGCTGCCATATAGAAATGCACGAATGTGGATGTGGAATCATAGTCGGCAAGAGACTTCGACGTCTAATCTCGACGCCTAATGATTTGTATACACGCCTCGAAGGAAGACCAGGACAAGTTCAAAAAGAGTCTAAGTGAGCGCTTATTATTATTATTCTTGGATATTAAAATACTATATAGAGAATGGAAGTTGCTCATGGTTCAGCTTTCAAAACAACATTTCCAAAAACGGATTCACAGTGGAACCAGATCCAGCAATCACTCCAGCTAATTACTGAAAACAACCGCCCCTAATTCTGATGTTCCCGATACATAGTGGCAATATACATTACATTCTATGACCACTACAGCATCAACCGAAATCCACGATCAATTAAGTCCTGGTACGATGAAGAATAATGCTTATTGTTGGAGAAAAAGGATGCTGCATACAAGGCATCACTGTGACGCAACATGGTGACGTGTGCTGTAAGTAAACGATATAAAAAGAAGAGGAAAGAGAGGAGACATCTCTTTAAATGGAAAACGCGTCTATGTAAGAAAACACAGCCAGGATATCGAAATGTACAGGGACAAAGGTGAGGTCCAAAATTCCTACCAGAAGCTAAAAATCAAAGCAAAGCTTTTTAAGGTCGGCCGTGATAAGCTGATAACGTGGATGCACCAGCTCATTAACACTATTTGGCTAAAGGAATACATGGCCGAAAATTGGAATCTGAGTGTTCTGTATCATGTGCTTACCATGGGGTCCACAACTGAGATTAGATATAAGATTTTTATATCGGCGAACGTCAAATTCAATCGCAGAGAGTATTATCTTACATGTGGTCTCTCAAATATATAATATAATAAATGTTAAGAGATAGTTGTTATGAGAAATCTCTAAACAACTATGTTACAAGAAGAGCTGTCAAAAATAGACACATACAGTCATAATAATAAAAAGACGCCATCATTGAAATGAAATACTTGTGAAAGTGTTCAATTGTGGAATAAAAATACAGCCAAAAAACTAATTTAATAATTATTCTTCATTTGTTTACAAAAAAGTCACAAACAAACAAAAACAAACCACGCGTACAATAAAAACTACCAACGAACAACACAAGTTTACTGCACGAGAGTCAGTCAAAAATGAAATGTTATAAGATTAACATAAATATGTATTCCCCTTGTTTAAGATTTAGATTAACACGAAGAAATTTCTTCTCTCATTCTTATGACGTTTTCTCAGATATTATGTCAAGCATTATTTCAAGATATGTGTGTTCAGAAACTACCGCGGCATCAGCCTGTCGAGTGTTTTATTTAAAAGACCAAAGCCTATTTAATGAACCCAATTTAAACTTATAAATGTGACTTTAGAACTGGTAAATCTATGACCAAATATTCGTAATTCGAAGATTCGTTGAGAAGTGCCGAGAAATGCAGATCATAATGTATTAACTACAAAGCTGAGCATGACAGTCCAGTACGACAATAAAATGTGGGATCACACTGACCTACACTAAGTCCTTATTGAAGATATGCAAAAATATAATGAAGCCATTTTTAATCAACATTTTCTCTTAACATACTAAAGGAGATGATCATGCGAAAAGTTGCTGTAACATAAATACGCCTGGTATCATTTTTAAAAAGTGATAGCGACATAGATATCATTGGCCGAAGCCCGGCAGGATGTAACTGCGGCCTATTCAAGCATTGAGGAACAGTCGGTAGATGTGGATCTGGTGATAAACGAAGGTCCAAATCAATTTATTTGTTTCAACGAATTGGAAATCAAGACAAGCTATTGGTACAAAGCTCTTTCTCGACGAACAAAAATATTACTGTACCAGACACTGGTCCAAACTGTCGTAAAATTATTCCTATAAAGCTATTTTATTATTACAAATATGAATGTTTGTTTGAATGTACCTCAATAATGTCTAAAAAGCTGAACCTACTTGTATTAAATTTGTTAGAGATTTAGTGTTCTAGTTGGAAATTACCGTAGGCATTATATATTTTTGAATTTTTGTACCTATCGGCTTGGCAACACTTTTTGGTGATGAAAATGGAGTAGTCACAGCAAAAGATGCTGATAAAGATAGTTTGGCAACTATCGAAATAGCAATCTGCCCTGCCAGCTGTCAACAAAATACATTTCACACAAATCTAGTAAAAACAAACTCTATTAGCATTAATAGTAAATAATCTTCAACCGAACTATGAAACAATAGCTATTATAAATCTTTTCATTATTTTTAACATTTTTGATATTTTAAATATCTATACTGAATTTCCTCTGCTGCAATATCTCAGCTTTTATTACAGTGTTTATAACAAAGCCATAAATTGCATAAACCATCATACATCCCTTATCCCTTATCTACATAGAACAAAAGGTTATAGATATCGTCATTGTATACTCTGCAATGCAACGTCATCAAAGGAAATGAAGCCAGAAAAAGTAGATGTGAGTAAATAAATCATTGTCAGTATAATGATTACATATAGACACACAATGTAAATGCATCTTGCACTATATGATAAGGTTTCGTCATCATGTGTTTTTTTTTTCACAGAAGTCACTTTGTCTTCATCCACTACATCCAAACACTATAAATATCTCTTACGCTTAGTGTTTAAGTAACTATCACATATGCAGTGCAACGTGTTAAATGCTGTAAATGCATAAAATCGTTATCTGATATCATTTGTTTGCCACTTGTGTCTGCTGTTCAATAGATTGCTTGTGTTTCTAAATGGCATCTTGCTTGTTATGCTACCAATGTTACAACAAGTTACAAGGATGAGCGGACGCTTGCTTAGGATATGGGAATACACTTTAAGCTTAAGTAACAAACGATGCTTGTGTGCACGATCCATACACCATGAGTTTGCATATGAAATGTATCTAGTTGTATATATTATAAGTTATATATTTAACTCATATGTATAGGTTACGATGTGCATATAAGTAAATGCATGCATTTTATTTTTAGATAGCTCAACGTTTAACATTTAGCACTTAGGATAGAGTGGATAATATGTTTACCCCATCTTAAATTATAGTTATATTCGTATAGAACACGTTTGGAAATGCACAGCTAATGCATTATGGTAGCTCTCACAGTAATACTATTACTTTTTCGAGTGAAAAGTTTAAAAATGTGGTAACTGCGTAGTCAAACTTTTCTCAATTAGTGTCGGGCTAATGAAACTGACATTTGCATGTTGTTATAGACAACAAACAATTTAACAAAATTGCCGAAATTCCTTAATTTCCTCTGTGGAGAACCTTGTCAACATTTTCTGGCTGCAATAAAAATTTTATAGGACTTTACTTTTCTTACCTATATTACGTTACAAAATTTCGCCTAATAAACATAAAAAGTATTTAATTTTATCACCAAATTCACTTCAATATCCTTGAGATCCGTTACAGAAGTTTATGTGTGCCATCTTAAATAATTTCCGCTGACATTTGGAGACGACATTTTGCTTTGTATGATGAAATTACATTTGCTGGCTAATTTTAGTTAACTGACCTACACAACAAACATTCATTTGAAGTTGTCAAGGACACACAGCACACCCGATGTCCTCTCATGGTGTATCCTTCAAAAGCTAGAAGCCATAAATAGTAAAGAGAGTTCACAAAACAATATAAACGGACGAACGGAAATAAAAACCAATAAATTTATTTACCAAGCCAACATAGAAACACAACGAAATACACGCAAACCACAATTACAAACACAGATTGTGAAATGAAGCCATAGTAGCATTAGGCAGGACTTTGTCTCTAACAGTGTCCTTTACTTGTATATAACAAAGAGAGTGTGTGCGTTATTTAAATATGAATTCGAGTCTCAATACAACAATAATAAATCGGTTTAGCATGACGTGCACACAAACAAGGCCTATTTTTGTGTCCAATAGCAATAGACAAATATCACGAACGCACAAGATGTCTTGACGTGTAGAGAATGCTAAGAGATTTTTGTCTGCTACTTATTGTATTAGTGGCAATGTAACCGTGTAAGAGGGTCGAATGAGAAATTGGTTAAATTCGATTAATTGCAACAATAATTTTTACAAATGTTAAAAGTTTTATAAATTCCATAAATTTCGTAAATTCTATAAATTTTATAAGTTTTATATATTGTGTAATTTCTATAAATTCGGTAAAATTAACAAATTCTGATAATTCTATAAATTCATTGAATTCAATAAATTCTACACAATTCTATAATTTTTATAAATTCTATAAATTCTATAAATTCTATAAATTCTATAAATTCTATAAATTCTATAAATTCTATAAATTCTATAAATTCTATAAATTCTATAAATTCTATAAATTCTATAAATTCTATAAATTCTATAAATTCTATAAATTCTATAAATTCTATAAATTCTATAAATTCTATAAATTCTATAAATTCTATAAATTCTATAATTTCTATAAATTCTATAAATTCTATAAATTCTATATATTCTATAATTTCTATAAATTCTATAAATTCTATAAATTCTATAAATTCTATAATTTCTATAAATTCTATAAATTCTATAAATTCTATAAATTCTATAAATTCTATAAATTCTATAAATTCTATAATTTCTATAAATTCTATAAATTCTATAAATTCTATAAATTCTATAAATTTTATAAATTCTATAAATTCTATAAATTCTATAAATTCTATAAATTCTATAAATTCTATAAATTCTATAAATTCTATAAATTCTATAAATTCTATAAATTCTATAATTTCTATAAATTCTATAAATTCTATAAATTCTATAAATTCTATAATTTCTATAAATTCTATAAATTCTATAAATTCTATAAATTCTATAAATTCTATAAATTCTATAAATTCTATAATTTCTATAAATTCTATAAATTCTATAAATTCTATAAATTCTATAAATTTTATAAATTCTATAAATTCTATAAATTCTATAAATTCTATAAATTCTATAAATTCTATAAATTCTATAAATTCTATAAATTTTATAAATTTTATAAATTCTATAAATTCTATAAATTCTATAAATTCTATAAATTCTATAAATTCTATAAATTCTATAAATTCTATAAATTCTATAAATTCTATAAATTCTATAAATTCTATAAATTCTATAAATTCTATAAATTCTATAAATTCTATAAATTCTATAAATTCTATAAATTCTATAAATTCTATAAATTCTATAAATTCTATAAATTCTATAAATTCTATAAATTCTATAAATTCTATAAATTCTATAAATTCTATAAATTCTATAAATTCTATAAATTCTATAAATTCTATAAATTCTATAAATTCTATAAATTCTATAAATTTTATAAATTTTATAAATTCTATAAATTCTATAAATTCTATAAATTCTATAAATTCTATAAATTCTATAAATTCTATAAATTCTATAAATTCTATAAATTCTATAAATTCTATAAATTCTATAAATTCTATAAATTCTATAAATTCTATAAATTCTATAAATTCTATAAATTCTATAAATTCTATAAATTCTATAAATTCTATAAATTCTATAAATTCTATAAATTCTATAAATTCTATAAATTCTATAAATTCTATAAATTCTATAAATTCTATAAATTGTATAAATTCTATAAATTCTAATCTATAAATTCTATAAATTCTATAAATTCTATAAATTCTATAAATTCTATAAATTCTATAAATTCTATAAATTCTATAAATTCTATAAATTCTATAATTTCTATAAATTCTATAATTTCTATAAATTCTATAAATTCAATAAATTCTATAAATTCTATAAATTTTATAAATTCTATAAATTCTATAAATTCTATAAATTCTATAAATTCTATAAATTCTATAAATTCTATAAATTCTATAAATTTTATAAATTTTATAAATTCTATAAATTCTATAAATTCTATAATCCTATAAATTCTATAAATTTTATAAATTTTATAAATTCTATAAATTCTATAAATTCTATAAATTTTATAAATTTTATAAATTCTATAAATTCTATAAATTCTATAAATTCTATAAATTCTATAAATTCTATAAATTCTATAAATTCTATAAATTCTATAAATTCTATAAATTCTATAAATTCTATAAATTCTATAAATTCTATAAATTCTATAAATTCTATAAATTCTATAAATTCTATAAATTCTATAAATTCTATAAATTCTATAAATTCTATAAATTCTATAAATTCTATAAATTCTATAAATTCTATAAATTCTATAAATTCTATAAATTCTATAAATTCTATAAATTCTATAAATTCTATAAATTCTATAAATTTTATAAATTTTATAAATTCTATAAATTCTATAAATTCTATAAATCCTATAAATTCTATAAATTTTATAAATTTTATAAATTCTATAAATTCTATAAATTCTATAAATTTTATAAATTCTATAAATTCTATAAATTCTATAAATTCTATAAATTCTATAAATTCTATAAATTCTATAAATTCTATAAATTCTATAAATTCTATAAATTCTATAAATTCTATAAATTCTATAAATTCTATAAATTCTATAAATTCTATAAATTCTATAAATTCTATAAATTCTATAAATTCTATAAATTCTATAAATTCTATAAATTCTATAAATTCTATAAATTCTATAAATTCTATAAATTCTATAAATTCTATAAATTCTATAATTTCTATAAATTCTATAAATTCAATAAATTCTATAAATTTTATAAATTCTATAAATTCTATAAATTCTATAAATCCTATAAATTCTATAAATTTTATAAATTTTATAAATTCTATAAATTCTATAAATTCTATAAATTTTATAAATTTTATAAATTCTATAAATTCTATAAATTCTATAAATCCTATAAATTCTATAAATTTTATAAATTTTATAAATTCTATAAATTCTATAAATTCTATAAATTTTATAAATTTTATAAATTCTATAAATTCTATAAATTCTATAAATTCTATAAATTCTATAAATTCTATAAATTCTATAAATTCTATAAATTCTATAAATTCTATAAATTCTATAAATTCTATAAATTCTATAAATTCTATAAATTCTATAAATTCTATAAATTCTATAAATTCTATAAATTCTATAAATTCTATAAATTCTATAAATTCTATAAATTCTATAAATTCTATAAATTCTATAAATTCTATAAATTCTATAAATTCTATAAATTCTATAAATTCTATAAATTCTATAAATTCTATAAATTCTATAACTTCTATAAATTCTATAAATTCAATAAATTCTATAAATTTTATAAATTCTATAAATTCTATAAATTCTATAAATCCTATAAATTCTATAAATTTTATAAATTTTATAAATTCTATAAATTCTATAAATTCTAAAAATTTTATAAATTTTATAAATTCTATAAATTCTATAAATTCTATAAATTCTATAAATTCTATAAATTCTATAAATTCTATAATTCTATAAATTCTATAAATTCTATAAATTCTATAAATTCTATAAATTCTATAAATTCTATAAATTCTATAAATTCTATAAATTCTATAAATTCTATAAATTCTATAAATTCTATAAATTCTATAAATTCTATAAATTCTATAAATTCTATAAATTCTATAAATTCTATAAATTCTATAAATTCTATAAATTCTATAAATTCTATAAATTCTATAAATTCTATTAATTCTATAAATTCTATAAATTCTATAAATTCTATAAATTCTATAAATTCTATAAATTCTATAAATTCTATAAATTCTATAAATTCTATAAATCCTATAAATTCTATAAATTTTATAAATTTTATAAATTCTATAAATTCTATAAATTCTATAAATTCTATAAATTCTATAAATTCTATAAATTCTATAAATTCTATAAATTCTATAAATTCTATAAATTCTATAAATTCTATAAATTCTATAATTTCTATAAATTCTATAAATTCAATAAATTCTATAAATTCTATAAATTTTATAAATTTTATAAATTCTATAAATTCTATAAATTCTATAAATTCTATAAATTCTATAAATTCTATAAATTCTATAAATTCTATAAATTCTATAAATTCTATAAATTCTATAATTTCTATAAATTCTATAAATTCAATAAATTCTATAAATTCTATAAATTTTATAAATTCTATAAATTCTATAAATTCTATAAATTCTATAAATTCTATAAATTCTATAATTTCTATAAATTCTATAAATTCTATAAATTCTATAAATTCTATAAATTTTATAAATTCTATAAATTCTATAAATTCTATAAATCCTATAAATTCTATAAATTTTATAAATTTTATAAATTCTATAAATTCTATAAATTCTATAAATTTTATAAATTTTATAAATTCTATAAATTCTATAAATTCTATAAATTCTATAAATTCTATAAATTCTATAAATTCTATAAATTCTATAAATTCTATAAATTCTATAAATTCTATAAATTCTATAAATTCTATAAATTCTATAAATTCTATAAATTCTATAAATTCTATAAATTCTATAAATTCTATAAATTCTATAAATTCTATAAATTCTATAAATTCTATAAATTCTATAAATTCTATAAATTCTATAAATTCTATAAATTCTATAAATTCTATAAATTCTATAAATTCTATAAATTCTATAAATTCTATAATTTCTATAAATTCTATAAATTCAATAAATTCTATAAATTCTATAAATTCTATAATTCTTTTAATTGTAAAAATTGTACTGCCCATCAAAATGAAGGTCATTGTTTGAGGGCTGAATAATTATTTTGTGGAATAAAAGCCTTAGGTGAATATATTAAAATTTTGAGAGTTCAAACTTTTTTCATGGCTTCTTGAAGTTTCAGGTTTCTGAGCAATATTTGTAGAACATATGAATGATCTAAAGTCAATTTTAAGGTACTTTTCTGACTTTTCTGGAAATAAGGACAAAAAGGACACGTAAGAGTCGTGAAAGAGAGCCAAAATATTTAACAAAAAAAATCTTCGTTCAATTTCATTGAAGACTTTTCATATCGAAAATGTACTAAAACAAAAAGAAACATAGATACTCTGACTGTGCACACAGTCCTTAAAAGCTTGATAAAATGATAAGTAGAAGTTAGGGATATCGATCTTTGGCCTTAGTGCACCCGAGGTAAAATTTTCTAAGCAAAATTTTAATAGAATATTTGAATGTTGTAATGGTCCTTATTCGACTTTCATCGTCATAAGGACAAAAAGGACACGTGAGGAGTCGCAACAGAGAGTTAAAATGTTCTCCAAAAAATTAACATTTATTGCAGACATATGATGTCGAAAATGTACTAAAACAACAATAAACATTGTTTTCAGGACCTATTTCAGACTCAACTTTAGGTTAAACTAAAAACTTCATTAGGCCGTAAAAGAAAGTTCGACCTAGGCCGAAATTTCAATATACTCACATAAGGTATTTATTCCGCAAATGAATTATGCCGGCCCCAAAAAGTTGTTGCACTGTGTTATACGAAATCTATCATAAGTGCTTCATACTTTTTTATGATATTGAATTTCTGTTTTTTCCTTTAATTATCATCCCACCTTTTTTGCTATGATTTGACATATGTCAGTCGATTGTCGGTTTATTTTTGTGTCAACTGGAATTTTACAATGTCATTATTAATCCCTTTATAACGTAACTTATGGTATTTACCAGAAAAAAACATCATCATTGTTGTCATCTGAATGTGATTGCGCAACTTCGAAAATCGCAGTTCATCACGACTACATAACTTTTGTATTCAGCCTGAAATCCGACTACAGAATTAAACATAAGTTTAACGCCACTGACTGCAATCTGACTGATACTCCTGGAGACTTCGTTTTGTTTCCTGTGTGTGTAAATATTTAAATTGTCTGGCATGTGAGTATGTGGGGGAAGTTATAGGAATTTCGTATATCCTTTTTCAACGTAATAATCCAAATGAAATCTAGGTCAGTTGACAATGGGGTGTTGTGTCAACAATGTGTGTGTGTGTTGAGCCTGTTATAATCTGAATTGAGCAAATAATTGATGTTTAATATTTGATGTATGAAGGAGTTTTGAATTAAGTTTGTCACTATGTGGGATAGACGTCATTTATTAATCTGGCAAGAGTAAATTTTTAAATTCACTACAGAATATTACTCAAAAAACTATTGGAAACTTGGAAAAAGTTACGTATGCAGATAAAAACTGGATGTGAAGCGTTATTTTTGGTATCAGAGTAGGCAAAATGAGTAGACAAAATAAAGCTTATTTTGGTATTTTGGTTCGTGTGAAAAAAAGGTTGTAATCGGCGAATCCGATTAATTAAAAACGTCCACACAAATAAGAGGAGCATTAAAATTTTAAATAGAAAGTCGTTTTTTCATAATTCCATTAGTATTTTAGAACTTCTGAGAATAAGAGTACAAAGCAAGTTTTGCGATTTGCGCTAGTAGTAGGGGAGATATAAGCAAACACGACTGTAATCGACGAATCCTGTGATAAAATAATTTGCTCCAGATTATAAAACACTTTCCATACAAATAAGATGCGCATTATAATTTTGAATAGAAAATCGTTTTCCGCAGATTTCCGTTAGAATTTGAATACTTCGTAGAATTAAGTTGCCTCCGCGTATGGTCGCCAGTGACATATTTGCTGTAGAATATTGTCTAGCGAAAAATATCTCTATTTTTTATGACGTCAATGGAAGCCACACATACTTGTTGACCACTGATGAAAACGTTGCTGAACAAGTATCTATTGAAAAGCATCCCCCTCTGCAACCTTAATAAATCCATTGTTTAACATATTTGACAACTTCCGAAGAGGCTATTTTTACATATCATTGAAATTCAATTTTTAAGTCGATAGCTGCAAAAGCTTCGTATAAGCTTCGACGGACTTCCAAGCTTGTCAAATCCATTTTTCACAATTCTATTGAATTTAATCATAGCATTCTAAAAAATTACATCAAATCGTTATCATAATCGGCCAATCATTATCATAATTGAAAACCATAATTTCAAGAATCAATGCCATTCTCCCACCTACTATTAAGCAATACTTACATTCATTCACCCGTTGCTTTGGAAGCCACATGTATTCTGTCTGTCTGTCTCGTTTTAAGTTAAAATTAGGTTATCTTTGCTATTGATTGTAGTCTCCCTACTTATTTACCCTGTCCACGCGGCTTTACTGTGACTGATGTTTAAATTGGAACTAATTCTAAAAAAAGACTCAGACATCGAACAAGTGGACGGACAAGTGTGTAGACAATACTCTTGAGTAACAAATAAAATTGACTAGAAATTAAAACGTATAACATCTCCATTGATACGATGTCATCTAAGACAACAGTAGCAACACCAGTTTAAACTTAAATGTATATAAGATTAGAGGGTGGCAATCGAAGAGAGTGATGGGAATTTCAGTCAAGGTTTTAAATAGGCTACAATGTATGTAGTCAATAAGTAATTACAACAGTTTTTAAATCAATCTCGAATATCAAATATTTTTTTGGGATTACAGATAGATAGCTTAGAAATGCATTTTTAATTTTTAATTTTTAATTTTTAATTTTTAATTTTTAATTTTTAATTTTTAATTTTTAATTTTTAATTTTTAATTTTTAATTTTTAATTTTTAATTTTTAATTTTTAATTTTTAATTTTTAATTTTTAATTTTTAATTTTTAATTTTTAATTTTAAATTTTTAATTTTTAATTTTTAATTTTTAATTTTTAATTTTTAATTTTTAATTTTTAATTTTTAATTTTTAATTTTTAATTTTTAATTTTTAATTTTTAATTTTTAATTTTTAATTTTTAATTTTTAATTTTTAATTTTTAATTTTTAATTTTTAATTTTTAATTTTTAATTTTTAATTTTTAATTTTTAATTTTTAATTTTTAATTTTTAATTTTTAATTTTTAATTTTTAATTTTTAATTTATAATTTTTAATTTTTAATTTTTAATTTTTAATTTTTAATTTTTAATTTTTAATTTTTAATTTTTAATTTTTAATTTTTAATTTTTAATTTTTAATTTTTAGTTTTTAATTTTTAATTTTTAATTTTTAATTTTTAATTTTTAATTTTTAATTTTTAATTTTTAATTTTTAATTTTTAATTTTTAATTTTTAATTTTTAATTTTTAATTTTTAATTTTTAATTTTTAATTTTTAATTTTTAATTTTTAATTTTTAATTTTTAATTTTTAATTTTTAATTTTTAATTTTTAATTTTTAATTTTTAATTTTTAATTTTTAATTTTTAATTTTTAATTTTTAATTTTTAATTTTTAATTTTTAATTTTTAATTTTTAATTTTTAATTTTTAATTTTTAATTTTTAATTTTTAATTTTTAATTTTTAATTTTTAATTTTTAATTTTTAATTTTTAATTTTTAATTTTTAATTTTTAATTTTTAATTTTTAATTTTTAATTTTTAATTTTTAATTTTTAATTTTTAATTTTTAATTTTTAATTTTTAATTTTTAATTTTTAATTTTTAATTTTTAATTTTTAATTTTTAATTTTTAATTTTTAATTTTTAATTTTTAATTTTTAATTTTTAATTTTTAATTTTTAATTTTTAATTTTTAATTTTTTAATTTTTAATTTTTAATATTTAATTTTTAATTTTTAATTTTTAATTTTTAATTTTTAATTTTTAATTTTTAATTTTTAATTTTTAATTTTTAATTTTTGATTTTTAATTTTTAATTTTTAATTTTTATTTTTTAATTTTTAATTTTTAATTTTTAATTTTTAATTTTTAATTTTTAGTTTTTAATTTTTTATTTTTAGTGTATAATTTTACGAGTATAAATGTTCCAAACAAATAGCTATCACTCCCCTCTGGATACCGTCATCTATCGCTAGCCAATATTACCATAGCCCACAACGCAAAACATCAAAAATACTTTACACCCACCAGTGCCACTTCTACTGTCTGCTTATAGACACAGGCGAAATTAGCGCAGACATAAACAACATTCAGCGACGATTTCAGACCAATCTTGAATTCTCGAGCCACGCCAGCTCTAGACTACATACCAAAGGCGTTTTTTATTCATTCACACAAATGCAGACAAGTACTTAGATAAACACATACACACAAACATATTTTACATTCAAGACAATTATTACGCATTTAGTAATGACGACAATTGTTTTAAAACTTTTTTCAATCTATCTAAGTTGTGGTGAAAATTGCTGTCGGGCAACAGTCCAGATATCCTTAAGGATATCACGTCAATGTTGTCTTGCGGAAAATTTGCTACGAGCAGGAATTGTACAATCAACATGTCTGGGATATGTGAAGTGATTTCGATGTTCATAGTTTGGCGTTGTGTTTAAGGAAGTTGGTATAGTATCGTGATATAATTTAAAGTACTAAGAGAGAAACACAATCTTTTACAAAATGTAAAGGAATCAAATATATAAAACTAAAATGGTTTCAACTGTAAAATGGTTTAAAGTCGTTTCAGACTTCTTTAAGCATTAGTTAATTGGATTTGTAAGAAGGCTTCTAGATAAAGCCAAACGTAACATTAGCGTTGCTAACCATTGTTAACCTCTTTCAATGTGTTCAAGTCCACAGCGGAAACGGAAACTCATAACAACGTCTATTTATTATTTCAAAGGCACACTCATATATTTATTAACAAAATGAAAATGACTGATGCGTATTGTTTTCACCATATCCAACAATTCACGAAAATTACTGCCTGCTATATATATATTTACACACAACGACAGTTGCATGTCATCATCTTCTAAGACATTCCCATTCATTATGCTGTCATCAGTAAGGCGGAAGTGGTTGTGTAAACACAATAATGAAAGTATTAATTATGGAGCAGCAGCAGCAGCAGCTGAATTAATACAAGACCGACAAAAATACTCCTATAAATAAACTCAAGACATTAAAGCCATGTGAAATATAAATAGCAATTGGTCCATAAATTATTAAGATCCACTCCCAAAAGGATTTGGGGAATGAAATATTGAAACAAGTAACAACGGAGGAAATGGAACTGGAACCACAACCGGCACAACAGTTGCAGGTAAACAAAGTATGTGACAACAAAAAACAGCAACAGCTGAAAATATTGCAGGAAACAATATCCAAAGTCTTAGTAACTTGTGGTACCCTATGGATAAGGTAACATCACGAAACCAATTACACGCGGTGGCGGCTGGGTGCTAGGCAGCTAAACTTCGTCCTGCCTGTTGCTGCCTATGATATGGGCCGGATGTCTGCTACTTGCAATGTGGGGGGCTCTACGTTGTGATTCTAACTTTCGCAGAACTCTGTGTTTACTTAAGTATTTTTGCGATCTAACTGAAGCAGAAAGCATCAGAAAAATACACAAAAAGTGTCGATGAAATTGCTTGAGCCTTTGTAGGCAGCAATGTAAACGCATTTGCCATAAGATATATGGTTATTGGTGACCTACTTTTCGCTTATCGCTGCTGGAAAAAAGCCACTACCTACGGCAACTTTTTGCGCATTTAATGTATTGTCTTGTCATTTTCTTGGTGCTGGCTTTAACAAACTCTATATTGTCGAGGCAAAGTTTTAACAATATTTACACACTCCAAAGCATCTTTTGGCTTTTTCAGGATAAATGTTATACGAACAGCGTTTACGAACAGCGTTTGTTGTGAATGAATGTCTGTATTACGTTTGTTCAATTTCTCAAAGGGGAGAAAAGTCACGTAGCTTTGTCATAACTAACTACATTGGTGATGGTGTAAATGTTTGTTATTGCATTTTTGTTTATGGCAAATATATGGAATAAAATGTTAAGTTTGGAAACTAAGTTGCTGACGTGTCTAAGGTGGATAATAGAGAGGCAAATGGATGCAGCTAAAGACTTATTTGGCAGGCAAATATTGCTAACAATGAATTATCGTTGGAATTTATTTCAATTGTTTGTAAAGGTATGTAAGGTGTCGTCACCAAATATATTAGTATGAAGATAAATAAGAAACTGGTAACTGGAACATTGTGACTATGATCTTTTAAAATAGGTCACATTTAACATATTACAAATATTATTCACAAACATAGTAAACGCAGTGAATACGGCACCTTTCTAAGATATTTGTGATTATAACTGGCAGTAAAACACTTCTAAATAATATGGAGGGTAATTTTATGAAATGCAACAAGTCCTGTACTGTATTAGGTAAAGTAAAAACAGAATGCATTTACACCACGTGAATGAGGTATGGGATAGCTTCTCGCGTTGTATTGAATTAACACGTTTTCTATTTTTAGATTCACAACTAACAGCACCGTCTTGTTTATCGACGAATGCGAACGTCACTGTTTGAGAAGCTTCACATGCCGATTGACTCGACACTATACTGCAAAGTTGCTGCCGACAACATCGAGGGGGCTGGCAATGAAAGAAAAATGTAGATGACTGGAGCAAGAATCGAAGCCGCGATCTTCGCATGGTAGTAGCGGGTTCTAACCATCATGCCACGACCGGTCCAATTTCCATATAAATCGATATAATCTATTGGACATTATTGAATGTCTTAAAGATGCCAAAAAATTAATACAAATATCCAACTTTTTATATAAATTATATAAATTTTTGTATAAATTGTTTCCGATTTCAGATATCGGAACATAAACACAAGGTTTCATTACTTCTGCAGCACTACATCAAAAGTAGTGAATAACACTTCGTTCAATAATGTGTGTGACTAATTAATTAAAACACATTTTTTTTGCCAAAATTCGTTTTTGTTCATCAACATAGTCCCCTTTTAGGGGCTTTTCCAATCTTTCGATACCGCCTTTGTAAAATGATTTTTCTTTGCCTTCAAAATAGGCGTTAGTTTCGGTGATTACTTCATCATTTGAGCGAAATCTCTTACCACGGAGCATCTTTTTGAGGTCTGCGAAGAGCCAGTAGTCACTGGGGGCCAAATCTGGAGAATACGGTGGATGGGGAAACAATTCGAAGCCCAATTCGTTCAATTTTGCCATCGTTTTCATTGATTTGTGACACGGTGCATTGTCTTAATGGAACAACACTTTTTTCTTTGCAATTTCGTCTTTCAAACGCTCCAATAACGCTATATAATAGTCGCTGTTGATGGTCTGCCCCTTCTGGAGATAGTCGATCAATATTATTCCATGCGCATCCCAAAATACAGACGCCATAACCTTGCCAGCCAACTGCTCCGCCTTTGGTCGCTTTGGGCGGCTTTCACCGGCTGCGTGCCACTCGGCAGACTGCCGATTTGACTCTGGAGTGAAATGGTGGATCCATGTTACATCCATTGTGATGTACCGACGCAAAAACTCCGACTTATTGCGCGTAAACATGTCCAAACAACTCTTTGATTCATCGATTCGTTGTTGTTTTTGCTCCGGTGTGAGCAAACGCGGCACCCATTTGGAAAACACCTTTTTCATACCCAAATGTTCGTGTATTATGGTGTGTACACTGCCTGCTGATATCTTTAGAATGTCAGCAATCTCCCTCACTTTCACTTTACGGTCGGACATAATGATTTTCAGTGTTTTTTCAACGTTTTCCGGAATAACAGCGTCATTTGGCCTTCCAGTAGATGGAATTTCATCGGTGTCTGTACGACCACGTTTGAATTCGTCATATCAATAACAAATGCTTCTTTTTGATGGAGCAGAGTCCGAATAATGTTTTTCAAGCCATTCCCGTCATTGAACAGTATTTTTTTCATTTAAAAACAATGATAAATCAGCACATGGAATTGCTTTGAATTCATTTTTTTTAAAGCTCAAAAGTAGCGTCACTTAAAGCACTGTAACTTGTAAACAACATATGACAACAACAACATTAACATATGATTTTGACAGTAAGCCTAAAAAGGTTGCCACTTTCGAAAAAAATATTGATTTAGTACTAGTGCCGCCATCTATGTGTCAGTCACACACATTATTGAACGAAGTGTTAGTCATTATAAAATATAGGCTCAATTTTTTCATAAATTTGATGGGTTCTAAGAAGTACTTTTGATCATAAGACATTTGAAATTTATTATGGGTATGAAAAAATCACGTTCAGACATGCCCTGGTACGTGTGAAGAATGTCGTGTATTGTTTGAGGTAAAGGATGCTGTACATAAAACAAAAATGCAGCCAATGGTAACGTATGATGTGAGAGATGTATACAAAGAGAAGAGGAATTTCACAAAAAATAGCATTCATATAGGAGAAGATAGAATGAAGAAATTGAAAAAATTTTGGGATACAGTTAAAGCCCGAATATGTAGAGGCGATGGAGTAGTGGTTTACACCTATAAATACAGGGATGGACATCTGATCAAGGACATGAATGCAGCGAAAGCGAGTTCAGTATGACAATTTTACTGCTAAATAATAATAATGCTGCGGATACCGAAGGATAGCAGGCAGAGCTGTTAAAGGCCAGCGGCAATAAGCTGCTAATGCACATGCCACCAGTTCATAAACACAATTAGGCTAAAGGAATACATGTCCGATAAAAGAAATATAAGTGCCAAGTTGTGGTCATATAAGTGTACTATATCCTGTGCTTAAGATAGGTGATCTAAATGTATGCAGTATTAGACGAGGTCATAACGAGTCTGTTATATGTAAGACTTTTTCAATGTGTCTTTACTTACTTACTTTACTTACTTAGCTGGTACTTCTATGCAATCCCAGTGGATTATATACCGCACGTAGAAAAATATTATAAGCGCCTCGATCTTCTGCGCTTCTTCTCCAGTTAGTCACACCGAGTTGTGTAAGGTTCTCAGTAACCTGGTCATTCCAACGGAGTTTTGGTCGCCCTCTTCTGCGCCGTCCATCGAGTTCATTGTCGAAGACTTTTCGAGCTGGAGCATTTTCGTCCATGCGTACAACATGACCTAGCCAACGCAACCGTTGCACCTTAATGCGTTTGACCACGTCAATGTCAGTGTACAGCTCGTACAGCTCATGATTCATACGACGCCGATACTCTCCGTTAACGATGATGGGCCCATATATTTTACGGAGTATTTTTCTCTCGAATACCGCCAGAACCGATTCATCCGCTTGTGTCATAACCCAGGATTCTGAGCCATACATTAGGACAGGTAGAACCAGTATCTGGTATAGCTGGAGTTTTGTTCGTCGAGAGAGGGCTCTGTCATTGAATCGCTTGCTTAGTCCGTAGTAGCATTTATTTGCAAGCAGGATTCTTCTCCGGATTTCTAGGCTGACATTATTTTATTTGTTGATGGCGGAGCCTAGGTAGACAAAGTTATCTACCACCTCGAAATTATAGTTGTCAACGTTCACGCAGTTTCCCAAACGAGTAGATTCTTTGTTCGTTGAAACTAATAACTTCGTTTTGTCCTCGTTCACCGTTAGACCCATTTTCGCTGATTCCTTCTGAATACCTGAGAAGGCTGCAGTCACATCCCGCAGTTTTCGACCGATGATGTCTACGTCATCAGCGTACGCGAGTAGCATGTGGCTTTAGATCTGGTAAATCCACTACCAACCAGATTTCACACCAATGCAAATACTGAAGAAGTCCCAGGAAACGCAGATCGATACTTACCAACTTTTGATCAATTATCAAGTTACATTCGACAATCCGATTTGATAACAACAACTATAAAATGCCATGGCTGAGTTTCATATTCCTGCGAAACTGATTGTACCTTATCAGTGTGGCTCAAGGCCTAGTAAATACAATACTCAAGAAATGCAGATCGGCATTTACTAACTTTTAATCAAGTATAAAACTACATTCTTCAGTCCGATACCGAGAGGAAGTCTTCAGTGAAGATAGACAACCATTTGACAGAACCATACTGTCATGCGATCTCTTTTATATACTAATGAAGATGATCTTGCGGCAAGGTGGAGTAAACATGACTGATAAAGTCTTTCATAAAAGCCAAATGCTACTTGAGTATGCCGATTATATCATTGCCTGAGGACTGCGTGATATTACTGCGGCCATTTTAAGCATTAAGATCAGTCTGCAGAAGTTGGTCTTATAATACCTGTGGTCAAAACGAAGTTGTTTGTTTTAAACGAATAAAAAGTGTACCCTTTTGGAATGTCACCTTAGCTGTGTCGTAAAACAAAAATACTTTTATTTGGGAGAACAAGACAGGAGTATTGATCGCACAGGCCTCTCTCGACGGACAATATTCCAACTCTACCAGACACTTATCCTACCTGTCTTGCTTTACAGCACAGAATCCTAGGTAATGCAAGCGAATCAATTTATTCTGGAAGACTTCGAGAGAAAAATACTATCAAAATAATTTGTATGAATCATGAACAGCATGAGCTGTATATCGACATCGACATAGGCAAGCGCGTCAAAATACGGGAAAGTGCGCGCTGGGGTATTTTATACGATGGATTAAAAACTTCAGCATGAAAGCCTTACGGCAATAAAAGGGGCCACGGGAGAGGGAGACCAAAGTTTAGTAGGATGGACTTAGATCGCAAAAGACCCAGTTTTAATTTTTTTTTTGACGGATGAAGAAGCTCATTGGTGTAAACAGCACATTGAGTAGTACATTGAAGTAAACAGAAGCAATGTTGATTTTTAATTAACTGTGAGGGAAGTAAAAATGTCCGTTTCCGTCGTATACAAGCGTAGATAAGAGCTTGTTTCGTAATTGCATTGATTCACTTTCTTCCCTTAATGGTGATGGTGGAGAGGTCGCGGTAAAGTGAAGAAGTCGCAGCAAAGATATAGAGATTAAAGTCGAAATGATGTCATCCGACTTGCCAGCTGTCACATAATATTAAACAATACAATAATTCGTAAAGATAGATAGTAAAAACTTAACGTGAAACACAAAGTCCCATTTACAAAAGGGCTCTAAAAGTATCCTTGTTGGAGTAAAGGCTCAAAGTCAAACTTAAGTCGGGTTTTTTTATAACACATAATATCTGTGCTAATATGTATAGTGTTCAAATACTTGAATTTTTCAGAAAACCGGTTAGGATTTTTTCAAAAAAATAAATTTTTCCAACAATTCGGTTTTCGAGTACCTAATTTGGTAAAAAATCGGGATAAACGGTTTTGTCAGGTATTTCTGAAATTGTAAAATAAAACTTAGTATGAAAACATATGTATATTGATACCTTAATTCTTAAGAATGCTAAGTCGACTTGGCAAGTTTTCAATTAAATAGAGTTTTTGAATAAAGTATGCTTCAATTTATATCCCTCTTAAATTTATTGCTGTCTATCCAAATGAAAGTTATAAGGAAATTTCAACTTATCATATAAGTAGAAATTATATTACCCACAAACTTTGAACGCGTTTCCTGTAAAACTTACAATTTACACTAAGCAAAGTGTAGAATTAAGGTGGTGTCGATATGATCCCAAATTAACATATTTTTGCAATTGCACACTTAGTTTAAGAGATACAGACACTTAATCCATTTTAAGTAAAGTTTTCAATCAATTTCAACATGAGATTCCTACAGTATATTGGTGATTTATCAAATATTTTATGGTTATCAAACTCAAAATATATTAAAAAACTTAAAAGTTTTCAATTTCGAGGCAAAAACAGATAGACCTGACAACTTATCTATACATACAGGGTACAACATTTTTCAACACATTGATTTGGAGCTCAATTCTGAGAACTGCACGTGAACTGCCCCAAAAAGAAGAAGTTCTGCATCATTCGTTTTGTCAAGTTACATGCCATAATAATTTAATATCGATTTGAAGTTAGTAAGTATTGTATTGGGAAATTTGTCACGTTTTTGTTTGACATAACTCGAGAACCACTAGTCCGATTTAGCTGAAACCAATTTAAAAAATTAAGAAAAATAGGCAACAGTTTCACTTTTCCATTCATCAAATGATTTTGAACTGGGTTTATTTTTTGTATCAGTTACAATAAAACTGTTATACTCTGTGGCGTATGATCTACGTGGAATATTACTTATGATAATCATACGCCACCGTTTAGTATTAATGTTATGTCAAACGAGATCCCAAAATGTGACAAATTCCTCTATAAGATACTTACCAACTTCAAATCGTTATTAAATTATGATGGCATGTAACTTCACAAAACGAATGATGCAGAACTTGTTTTTTTTGGGGCTATTTTCACGAGCAGAATTGAGTCCCAAAATCATGTGTTGTACCGTGATATGTATCCAAAACCGTTAGGAAAACAAAATTTGGTTTAGAATTGGCTAAGTTATAAGCTAATATTTGAGAAAAGATCCGAAAATTCGGTTTTTGAACCGTAAGTAAGATTTTGAGGGTGTTATTAAACTTTGGTATAGAGGGTCATGATGTACTCGACCAGACCTACAACATGCACTAGGTCACTCCCCAAGTTTCAAATGACTGTCACACAGTGTTATTTGTTTATTATGATATTTAAGCATGATATTTGTAACATACCAAATTATGTCCTAACAACAGAAAACGGCACCTTTGAGCTTTGGCCACAGATATCATTTAAACAATACAATAAATATCATAAATTTTGTTGTTAGTCTTTAAAACACTAAAGAGTAATGTTTAAAATTACTCCGGCTAATGTGATTTATTTCAATTATGTTCTAATTCGCGATAAAGCATTCGAGGATTTATATGACTGATCTGTCACTATTTTGTAGCTTTTGAAGCGTTTGTTGACACTTTCGCAGTTAGCCTAACAACAAAATTCTCATAAACCCATTAACAACGATGAGGATTCTATGTTCTTATCTTCCTACAATTACACAGTTTGCAAATCAACTTTACAGAGTTCTTACTAATATGTCTACGAATAAAATGTTAACGTTCCATTTAAATCTCTTACATACTTAGTGTGAAATTTCTATAATGATTGAACATGGAGTTGTTCATTTTTAGCAGTCATTTTATAACTATAAAATTTCCACTAAATATTACTCTGGATTTAATTACACCGCTGTGGGTGTCAGAAAATGTAATCACTCCCTGTGTAAATGTGATTAAAATGTAAACGAATAATAAAAGTAAATATAGACATTGTAGCATTCACTGGAATTAATACAGTCAAATATTGAAATTTCATTTTATATATAATGTACTTTTGATGAAAATAGTACAAAAATATTAACATGTAATTCACAGAATTGTACCGTTTACACAATAACACAGGGCGACAGTGATTATCGTTTGAAAAAAAACGTAACACCGAAATTGTACTATAACCTGTATGATATTAGGGGTGTTTCATTATGATCAAAAATTGGTTTTTACAAAAGAGTAAAAAAATACAAGGTATATACTGGTATATGTGTATAATAACAAAATCAATGATGCGATGTATTTGTATACCACAACTTTTGTTGTTTTAATATGTTATTTAGTATATTGTTATGTTTTTATTTAATAAGTGACTACGTCTTTCACCCATGTCGCCCTGTGTAATCTCCGATTACTGCCAATGTTATATTACTTAACATTTGGTTTTAATCTCCCATTTCGTATTTGTGGCATTGCGGCATGTGATGAAGTCAACGATTTGCCATTTCAGGTACCGGAAACAACAGGAAATTAAAAACTTGAAATCAACAAAGAGTACAATGGAAAGACGACAGCAACATTTCAGTTTTTCTCAGAATTATTATAGCACATATGCCTATGTGAAGGTACTTCCTTTTACAGCACGTGTTTGTATTTATAAAAGCCATTAACAATGAGAACTTTTGATGGTTACAAGGTGGTTTTTCGTTTCAATTGTAAGACATCAAACATCCAACACTGTTTGGGGGAATATCAAAGGATTTGTGTCATAAGATGAATCTGGAGCATAAATTGTTTTATTTATATTTATGTATTTGTGTGCGTTGAACTGCATGTTAAGAGTTATGATATTGACATTATTATTAACAGGTTGACGGATGAGGGTTTGACGGGCGATGGAGATGACGTGGGAGTGATACTTTTGTATTGCTGTTTAAGTAACAGTTGGGCGTTAGATTAAGATTATGTTAAAAGGGCACAACAGTAGCAGTATGCGAAGCAAAATTGTAGTGTAAAATGTGGAAAACTTTAGTAAAATCTAAAATGCTTAGATTTATTTGGTAACAAAATTGTAAAGAGAATACATTTACGAAAGATTTCGCGTACAACGTTTTTCAGCTCATTGATTTGGGACTCAATGTTGAGAACTGGACATGAAAGTAGCCCCGCCAATGGTGCCTCTTATCCTGCCATAACACAGTAAAACACACGATTTTGGGACTCAATTCTAAGAACTGCACGTGAAGTAGCCCAAAAAGGCGTTTAAGACTTTTTTGTTTGGCAAAACTTGAGAACCGCTAGTCCGATTTAGCTTAAACAAATAATAAACAAAAAAACTGTTGTACTCCGTGTCGTATAATTTACGTGGAATATTACTTATGATAATCATACGCCACCATATGCCAATATAACAAAAGAGCCTACAACGTGACAAATTCCCCTATACGATACTTACTAACTTCAAAACGATATTAAATTATTATGGCATGTAACTTGACAAAACGAATGATGCACAACTTCTTCTTTTTGGGGCTACTTTCACTTCCCAAAATCATGTGTTGTACTGTGTTATGGAAGGATAAAGGGCACCATTGGTGGTCTTCAAAAAACACGGGGACTGTTTGAAATACTTATGACTTTCTGAACTTTTCGGTTTTTAGATTTTTCAGTTTACATTCAGTTAAATCTCGTTTTGACACCACAATTTAAATGTAATACAAATAATTTTTCTAAAAATACCCTTCATACCACTGCTATCGCACACATATATGATAATTTACTACGCACTACTACAACTAAATCTCATGGACTATTTTCATTAACAAACAACCTATCAAATACAGATAAATCCAACTGCCTACATCACACATGCTAACCCACCAATATCTCCTACAATGTCTTATATGACCTACATTTAGTAGGTTAATTAAAGTTTTATGAGAATTAGTCTGTAATCCGCCAAAACTATAAATAGGTAAACAAGTGATTTAGTTTAACTGCGTCTCAAAATTGCTAAACTTTCCAACACAACTTTATGGCATATCATTTGTGTGGGTTTTATAACTATCATCAATTTTGTGTTAACTATTAACGCAACACATATCTTAGCAAAGGAATATCATTGACCCACTTTAAGGCTACAAAAGCAAAGCAACATGCGAGTAACCATCTAGACCCACCCATGTATACGTACACACATATGTATTCACACACACTCACCCATAAGTGATTTAAATATACATAAAAAATACATTTACGACGTCACTCTAAGGCTGCTCTATAAAAATATCGCAATAAATTTATTGTGCCAAAATAACACAAACACACACACATACGCAGCATCCATAGCTTGGACAATCACAGCAGCAATAGAAGGGGAAAAGGGATATCCCTTGGAAACCTTAATATTGAAGGCAGGCCGTTACATTCCTATATTAATGAATTACAATGCACATAAAATGTCCCGTTGTGCTAGTGGTCATGTAGTTGGTTGGCATCGCCCCTGAATATCTAGAACGGAAATTGAATCTCATACCACTGAACGTCAGCCGTTTTCTTTGTTATTGTTTGTTTGTTGTTGTTATTGTTGTCGTCGCCTAACATTTGGAATATCAATTAGAGTTTTGATTGGTTTATCAGACTGACTGAAAAGTTATCATTAATGTGATATGAGACAGACTCAAATGAGTGTAGGAGTGGAGCTGGGGGGGAGAGCTTTTTGTCATAATAAAAATAACATCTGAATTCGTATGGATGCGATGCGAATCGATGATAAAGATGATACATTTGTCTTGTGTGTTGTCAAAGTGATACAAAGTCCTTGAAATTGTGAAAGGCAGACATATGGTGGATGTGACAGTGGTTTGCTCGATATGTTGTTGCAGAGTTAAAGTTAGTAAACGTTTGCAAAAATTTGCAAAAAAGGATGGGCCGGGTCAAATTTAGAATTTTAACCACTAGTTAGTTCGAAGCATATGCCCAATTTGGCATTTATAACGTGACATATTACAATGGGAAACAGAATAAAGGTCATGGTCCTGAGGGTGGATGGTTCTTATATTGAACGATTGTCTTACGTTAATAGTGAAAAACCCCAAAGGCGTTTGGTCCCGTGTAGGGACAGTCAAATTTAATGGTTTTGTACCAATTGGTACAAAGTCCAATTAGTCTAAGAACTGAAGACTCGTGACCATCGAATGCGTATTCGCTTCGCTGAATAAGCTGATAAAGATAAATTCGTCAACTGCATCCTATAAATATTATAAATGTGAATGTTTGTCTGTTTGTTGTTTTGTTTGTGGCTCAATCACGTCTTAACGGGTGAACCGATTTCAATGAAATTTGCAAGTTAGTATACAGTATCGAAATTACAGTAGGCTATATATTTTTAAATTTGTTGACTCTATGGACGGAGTGGGCATGGCAAAATTTTTTTTGGAGCTAGAGAGATGAAATTAAATATCCAGATAGTTCTCGGCAGCAGAAATATGAATTTGCAGATGAAATTTTAACTTTTGACCCAATGGGCGGATTGGGCGGTTCAAAACTTTTTGTTGAAGCTAGAAAGATACAATTTGATACACAGATAGTGCCCGGCAACATTGATTTGAATATGCAGGCGAAATTTTAATTCTGGACCAGTGGGCGGAGTGGGCGTGCCAAAACATATTTTTAGAGATAGAGAGATAAAATTTGATACACAGACAGTGCTCGGCAACATTGATTTGAATATGCAAATGAAATTTTATTTTTTGGCCAGCGGCCGGAGAGGGTGTGGCAAAACTGCATTTTAGCCCTAGAGAAATAAAATTTGGTATACAGATAGTACACGACACTACCAGTATAAATTTGCTAAACAAAATTTTATTTTTGGATCAGTGGGCGGAGTGGGTGTGGCAAAACAGTATTTTAACCCTAGAGAAATAAAATTTGTTGCACAAATAGTACTCGACAGCACAAATATGTATAAGCAGACAAAATTTAAGTTTTGCATCAGTGGGCGGAGGGGGCGTGGCAAAACTTTATTTTAGCCCCAGAGAGATAAAATTTGGTACACAAATAGTACTCGGCAACACAAATATGATTATGCAGACGAAATTTAAATTTTGGATCAGTGGGCGGTGATGGCATGACCAAATTGTATTTTAGCCACAGAGATATAAAATTTGGTACACAGATAGAACTCGACGACACGAATACGAATATGTAGACAAATTTAAATTTTGGATCAGTGGGCGGTGATGGCATGACCAAATTATATTTGAGCCACAGAGATATAAAATTTGGTACACAGATAGTATTCGACAATACGAATATTAATATTCAAATCAGATTTAAATTTTGAAAAAAACTGTATTTTAGCCTTGGATTTTTAGCACCCAGATAGTACACGACAACACAAATATGAATATGTTGCCGACATTTGAATTTTGGATCAGTGGGCGGAGAGGGAGTGACCAAACTGTATATTAGCCCCAGAGAGATAACATTTGGTGCACAGATAGTACTCGGCACTTTAGGTTCAAATTTGCAGAAGAAATTGTTATTCTCAATCAGTGGGCGAAAGGGCGTGGCAAAACGGTATTTTAGCCCTAGAGCGATAATATTTGATATGCAGATAATATTCGATACCAATAAGAAAAATAAATTGTATAAACAAATTCATTTATTGTACTAAAATGTACAGTATATTGTACTAAAAAGTACATTTATTTTACTAAAAAGTACAATTTATTGTATGAAAAAGTGATAATATTGTACAAAAAAGTACATTTGTTGTACCAAAGAGTACATTTATGGCACCAAAAAGTACTTTATTGATAACACAAAGTAGAATTTATTGTATACAAAAAAAAAACAACTAATTGTACGACAAAGTACCTTTATTGTGCCATAAGTACTGTCTTGTAGTTACCAAAGTTTTTTTTTTAATTGTGCCAAAAATTATTTTTACTATACCAAAAAGTTGTTTTACTTATATAAAAAAGTACTGTTTCTGAAGCAAAGGACTAGAACAGTTTTTCTAAACTTTGACAACATGTTTTTTAGAGTTGTGTCAGTGTTGGCAATAGTTTGTCAGAAAAATGTATATGGGTAAATTTTGACAAAAAAACCTCATTTATACGATGCTGACACATTTTAAAGATAAATACTAACAATCATGTCAGTAGTGTAAATGAGCCTTTATAGTACTAGGTAATGAACAGGGCAACCGGAAATATGCTACAGCATGTTTTTTTTTACAACGAGATATTAATAAATGGGTAATGTATTAACATGTTTCATGGTCCTACAAGTGTTTTGAGACCTATTTGTTAGAGCATATTTTGGCATATTTTACCCATAAAGTCATATTTTGACAAATATTGATTTTAGGGGCATAATTTAAACAAAAAAACCTTTTTTAAAGCATAATCTATATTTTTTGGGCCATATTTTTTAAAAATTTCCCTTTTTTATGTTTTTCACATTATTTTTTTGTTCGTAAAAACAACTGTCTTTGCTACTTTGGTTTTTTTAAATGTAACAGCCAAATCTACTATATGTTTTACACAACAGTAAAATGTTAAACGTTTATTAATCCTGTTTTTCGCGCTTACTTAATCACCACCGATTTCGACCCTGGACATAATGTCGCAAGCTAATCCGACAAAAGCTGCAAAACTAAAGGCGGTTGCAGACAAGTTCCTGACTTACGGGCTAATGGTCGATTCCTCTATTCTAAAATCTGCAGCAAAGTTATTGCAGCAGATAGCAAATTTCAAGTGAAGCAAAATGTGGAGACCTGCAAACATATTCACTAAGTCATAGAAGTGAAAATAAGCAGACCAAACAATTATTTTTGCCAGAATGTTCCGGTAGACTCTCAAAAGAACATGATTTTCATGAAAAACTGTGCCGAGCTTTTCTGTCTGCTGACATTCCACTTTAAAAAATAAGAAATCAAAATATAAGAATTCTATTTGAGGAGTACACGGACTACCAAGTGCCATCCGAATCAGTTCTTTGAACTAAACATTTAAAAAATGTATACAACGACTGCATGGACAATATACGAGCAAAACTTAAAAATCAATTTATATGGATCTCAATTGATGACTCTATAGATGCAACAGGCAGAAATGTGGCAAAAATTTTAGAAGGTGTATTAAGGAAATTGCAAGTGAGAAATTTTTACTACATACAGCAGCCTTGGAAAGGACAAAGTACTCAACAATTGCTCGACTGTCGGACAATTAGCTATAGTGGCATTTTATCCGAAAGTGACGCATGTGACATGTATTGCACATGGTATCCATCGATTGTGTGAATGTATTAGGAATTTATATGAAAACGTAAATAAAACTATGTGAAGAAGGTATTATTAAAAGCTCCATGCACAGAGGAACTTTTTAAAGGAATGTTTCCAGACATTCCATTACCTCCAGAAGCTATAACAACACGTTGGAGAACATGGCTTGAAGCAGTTAACTACTATGCTAACAATTATGAAGACATTTTAGAGGTCCTAAGTGCATTAAACGATGAGGATACACAATCCATTAAAACTGCAAAGGATGCCTTGACAGACCCCCAAACTAGATCTGCTTTGATTTATATTGCTTGAAATTACGGTTTTATTGCAAAAACATATTTTGCAAACATCAGGTCTTACGCTTATTGAACAAGTTCAGGTGAATGAAGAAACTTTTAAATTGATAGATAATTTAACGGATTCCGAAATAAATTTAATAGTAAAAAAATTGAATCAAATTATTTTAAAAAACGTTGGCTTGGAAGAATTGAAAAGTATTTGTAAAGAATTGTGTGGACCTGCGCCAACATTAACATCAAAATACGAAGTAAAGGAAAAATTCGTTCCAATTACATCTGTGGATGTCGAAAGATCATTCTCAATATACAAAAACATTTTACGTTGTAATAGACAAAATTTTTTGTTCAATAATTTATCTCAATATTTTGTAGTTTATTGCAACAACAATCTCAAATAAGATGCTCAACATACAAAAACACCGTGATATTTAGGAAACATGGTTTAATATTTTTGTTACTTTAATGTTAAATAAATTCATGTGATAATTTTTAATTGTTCCTTAAAAAATAATACTTAAATATTTATTTCTATTTTATTTTACTTACTCAGCATTTTTGTATGTAAATTTACCAAAAATACTTACAGTCTAAATTTAAAATAATATTGTTTTTTTTTTAAGCTGTTTTTTTTACTTTAAATAAAAATATTTCTAATTCATATGAAAAAAAAATGTGTGACTTTAATTTTTGAGAGCATGTTTTTGTTGATTTTAAGGTCATATTTTGCCATTTTTAGGTCATATTTTATGCGCATAAAACACGATTTTTAGGGCATATTTCCTGTTGCCCTGGTAATGAATATACAGACAAAATATTTATTTTCGGCCAGCAGGAATATGAAGGCGAACATTTTATTAGCAATCGGTGTGCAGTAGGGAATGTGGAAATATGTTGTTAAGATTATATAAGGTAATATTTATATACATATAGTACTTGTCGTTATAGATATAAATTTGCAAACGGATGTTTTAATATCGGTTAGTGAGACGTTGTTAGTTTGATCAGGAATAGAAGTAACTTGAGGTAACGAATTGTTTACAAAGCGTACAAGAGCGACGCTTAAGCTTAGTCCTTCAAATAGGAGTGCCCAATATAATATAAGTATTCGTCAAGTAAGCAATAGCGATGCACTGCCGGGTCCACTAATTTTATAAATATTTCTGATAAAACAAATAACTATGCCCACAATGCCACTGTTGCTGTGCTTTTACCCAACAATGAATGCTAAGGCTGATGTGATGTGACAAGTCCATCTGTCATCCTACACGATGGATAAATTAGCAGACATACGGTTGCGTATGGAAATATATTTCGATTCGCACAAAAGTAGGACACAATTTACTTTGGGAGCTTTATAAAAATGATACAGCTCAGATCATATACTTATGGGACTGCAGCCTTAATACAACAACAATTACTTTCAAAGAGAAGTTTAAGTAAATATACACAAATATTCACCAAAGTATAAATGAAATGAATTAATGAAAGGACTAGTGAAAGCACTAAAGGGAAATGTAGAATAAAAATATATACAACAAAAAAAAAAACGCTGTCAATCAATAACATGCCAATGAAATATTGATAAAGTTGTAAAGCAATACAAATAAAAGCATATATATAAAATATATGCCAAGGGACGATAAAAATGTTTATTTGTATTTGTGTCACAGTTTGCCCAAATGACGCTGAATGCATTGATGGCAATCAATTGATAACAAAAAAATCTCCCTTTGGTGGCATTCGAAATATGATAAATGATTGTGGCGAATGTCATAAATAATTTGTTTGTTTGATTTTCTAAATATAGACAGCAAGTAAATAGTGAAGTTATTATTAGCAATACATATCAAAATAGAGGGAAGTGTTATCGAACACGTGTCAAAATTTGTGTTTATTTTTTTAATTCATGTAATATGAGTCCAGTTGAATTTATGCTATTCGTTGAGGTGTTGATTACCCAGTGCAAGAATTTCGTGTTATGGCTCAAGGAGAATAATTAAATTTTTAAGCACCAAGCAAACCAATATCCTAAAAGAGTTATTACAGTTTGTGTGCCGTTGGGGATATAAAGTGAATCTTGCATCTTAAGCCCACTCACAACCTCCTTTGTGGTTCGTGATATTTTTTTGAGCGACGAACCCTGATGTTTACGCTAGCCACCCGCCTTCAGGTCCTTTACTAGCTATGAAAACACGAGAAAGAAAAAGTAACAAACGGATCCCCTCAAATGTTGACGACCCCCGCAAACGTAATAAGGACCATGATTTAAGGATATGCACCTGTAACGTCCGGACTCTCTATAGAGAAGGTGCCAGGCTGGTTAGGCTGGTTAGCTTTGCAGCGGGAAGCAACATGATAGTAAGTGAAACCAGAATCCAGCACAAAGATATCCACAAGGCAATTTGGCTATCTCCCGCTCAAAATACCAAAAATCAAATTGATCATACTGAGCAGAGCGAAAAACGCACGTAACCAAAGACCAAGAAAGATGGACATCGTAAAGCTGCAAACCCCCGAGATTGCCACCGCCTACTCCAACCACCTCTCCCAACTAATACAACACAACGCCTCTACTTCTGATGTTTCCGTGGCAGGATATTGCGCATACCATGGCAACCGGCGCTCAGACGAATCCTGGTACAATGAGGAATGTCGCATAGCGCCTGAGGAACAGGATGCTGCTTAAAGGGCAACGCTACAACCGATTGTAACCCGGCCTGTTAAGGAACGGCACCAGGAGACAGAAAAACAGGCGAGACAGCTATTTAAGCGAAAAAATCGTCAGATGAAGTAACGGGAGATCGAGGATATAGAGCGATACAGGGATTTACCACAAAGTTAAAGCAAAAAGATACTGTAATGGGCTCCTCTCCTGTAATGGCAAGGATGGAAATCTGGTCACAGATACGCAAAGTGTGCTGCAGATATGGAATGAACACTTTCAGCAAATGCTGGGTCCAGAATGCAGCACACGTGAAGGCATCACGCCAATTACCGACGACGGCTCAGATTGCCCACCACCAAGTCAAACCCAGGTAAGATGAGCAATATCGCGGCTAAAAAATAATAAAGCAGCCGGAGTCGACAGATGTCCGGAAGAGCTCTTCAAGTCCGGTGGCCAGGAGCTGATAACGAGCAAGCACCAACTCCTACACACGGTTTAGTTTAACGAGTGTATGCCCGATGATTGGAATCTAAGCGTATTATGTCCTGTGCAGATGAAAGGTGATCCAAGTGTGTGTGCTCCAACTACCGCGGGATCAGCCTTTTACCCATCGCATATAAGGTCCTGTCGAGTGTGCTATGTAAAAGACTGAAGCCAGTGTTATCCAACCTGATCGGACTTTATCAGTGTGGCTTTAGACATGGTAAATCAACAACTGACCAGATATTCACACTTCAGCAAGTCCTGGAAAAGACCAAAGAGAAACAGATCGACTCGTGCCATCTTTTCGTCGGCTATAAAGCTGCTTTCGACAGCCCTAAGCATAAAAATGCAACATATGACAAAATTGCATATAGATCAATAAGAGTGAACAACCCTTCCTTCGACAGCCCGATACGGCAGAAATTACTCGAAGCCATGGCAGAGATTCGTACTCCAGCGTAGCTGAAACGCCTTTACGGAATGACGCTGACTGACACGAAGTCTTTAGTGAAGATTAACATTGCCCTTACGGAGCCATTCTACGCCAGACGAGGCCTAAAACAAAGCGACGGCCTATCGTGTGACGGCCTAACATAGTGATGGAGATGATAATGAGGAAGACTGCAGTAAACACGAGTGGCACGATGTTAAACAAAAGCCACATGTTACTCGAGTACGCTGATGACATAGACATCATCGGTCCAAAACTGCGGGATGTGTCTGCAGCCTTCTCAATTATACAGAAGGAATTTGCGAAAATGGGTTTAATGGTGAACAAGTATAAAATGAAGTTATTAATTTCAATGAACAAAGAATCTACTCGTTTGGGAAAGATAATTGTATCTACCTAGGCTCCGCCATCTACAAAACAAATAATGTCAGCCTCGAGATCAGGAGAAGAATCCTGCTTGCTAACAAATGCTACTACGGACTAAGCAAGCGATTTAATGACAGAGCCATCTCTCGACGAACAAAAATTCAGCCATATCAGATACTGGTTCTACCTGTCTTGATGTATGGTTCAGAATCCTGGGTTATGACACAAGCGGATGAATCGGTTCTGGCTGTATTTGACAGAATAATACTCCGTAAAATATACGGACCCCTCATCGTTAACGGAGAGTATTGACGTAGTATGAACTATGAGGTGAACGAGCTATACACTGACACTGACGTGGTCAGTAATACTCAGTAAAATATACGGACCCCTCATCGTTAACAGAGAGTATTGACGTAGTATGAACTATGAGGTGAACGAGCTATACACTGACACTGACGTGGTCAGTAATACTCAGTAAAATATACGGACCCCTCATCGTTAACGGAGAGTATTGACGTAGTATGAACTATGAGGTGAACGAGCTATACACTGACACTGACGTGGTCAGACGCATTAAGGTGCAGCAGTTGCGTTGGCTGGGTCATATTGCACGCATGGACGAAAATGTTCCAGCTCGAAAAGTCTTCGACAATGAACTCGATGGACAGCTCAGAAAAGGGCGACTAAAACTCCGTTAAAAAAGTTACTGAGAACCTTGCAGAAATTGATGTGACTAAGTGGAGAAGAAGCGCAGAAGATAGAGGTGCTTATAATATTTTTCTACGTGCGGTATATAATTCAATAGGATTGCAAAGAAGTGTCAGCTAAGTCCATGCGTAAGTATGGGACAAAAATACTGGTCGCATTAGTATTATGGTGGAGTGTTTTTTTTTTTTTAATTTGGGTTTTCCTGTATTATCAATCGATGACCCTAAGTCTGGACTTTAATTTTTTTTTTGCACAAATGTTGCTTATCTGTTATGGTCATCGGTTAACAATATAGGAGAAGCAAAATTAAAAAAAAAACAATCCGCCCTAATGAGTATCATAAAAAAATTAAAGTTAAAAGAAATTCAGTATGCCTCAAAGCTAAATATAGTCTTAGTACTGAAACATTGAATGTCATACCATAGCACAGTACTACACATGATTTTGGGATCCAATCTGAGAACTGCACGTGAAAGTAGCCCCAAATAGAAAAAGTTCTGCATCATTTATCAAAAGAGCCTAAAACGTAACAAATTCCCCTATACGATACTTACTAACTTCAGATTGATATTAAATTATTATGGCATGTATCTTGACTAAACGAATGATGCAGAACTTCTTCGTTTTGTGGCTACTTTCACTTGCAGTTATCAGAATTGAGTCTCAAATCAATGACCTGAAAAATGTTGTAGTGTGTAAGAAAATCAAAACTTAGCACTCATATAGCCATGAGGTTGGTGCATATGTAAAACGTGTTTTTATGGAAGCCTTTTAAAAATGGTAACAAAGATACAGCTAATCGAAGTAAAAATTTAATACATAGGAAACGTTTGTGCAACGCTGACAGTGTAAAAGATATCATTCTAATCTACAAGCCTTGCAATGTGCGCATAAACTTTCTGTCCTGTTAATACATCATATGACGAAATTTCACAACGAATTTTTTTTCGTTTTTTTTAATTTTTATTTAATAAAGTTACAATATACTTCATCATTACTAAATTAAACAACAATAAAATTAAGCAACTACTTTTTGGCAATATTAAGAATGAATTGCTAAATAAAAAATACAAAAAATAAACAAATGCAATTGATATACAAAACGCTACGCATCCATACAATTTTTCATTAATAAAAGAGTAAAAAGGCAATAAATTTTACCTGTTACTCATAATGTATTTCTTAAAAGGGAAAAATACTCCAAACTTATATATTTCTTTGTATACAGAAAATTCCATGTAAATATTTCCATTTTGTTAACTTTCATCGGATTCACTTTGAAAATTTCCAATCACTAAGTAAATGCTGTTTCCTACGTATTAGTAATATTTTGATAGCCCATAAAGTTTTTATTCATCATACGCACTGTAGCTCTGGCTTTTAATTCTTCTCTGCAGTTGAATGTTTGTTTTACTCATAAATTTATAATGATGACCTTAAGCGCTGACATTTGTTGGCAGTGAATGTGTCCAGAAAAACCAATTTATTCAACAAAAAAAAGCTTTTAACATCAATAAACTTGTAAAGAAAACACAGTACAGAGAAATACAAAAAAAATGTTTAGTAGTGCCAAGAAAACGTACAAGAAATAAAAATTGCAATTACTTTTGTGGTTGTTTTTAGGGCTCGAAATATTAACAAGAATACCAAATTTCTTGTTAACCACAGGCGTTACATACATGGAGTGTTATTTTCTAATAAATGTTTTAAAGAAATGACAAAGAAGACGTAATTTGTGAAATTAAATATCATAACACAGCAACATACGTATGACAAGTAGTAGGAGAAGTAGATTCATGTTACTTCACATATAGAGACTTTAAAAAGAAGATGATGTAGTGCAACTTAAAAAAAAAAACTGTAGTGGAACAGTGATAATAATGTTAAATTATCCAATAGTATCATAGAGCAATTCCATATGAAAACGATCAAAATTGGCAAATTTTTGGACGACCCCTCTCCGATTTTAAAATAAATAGTCTCAATCGATTGCCCAGCAAAAAATAATGTACCTACATATTTTTTTTTATAGTGACTGGTTTAGTGGTGGTGTACACCACTGTCATGTGACAAAATTGAAGAATTCTTCATAAGGGACCTCATTGAAAGTTGTTTTAAATGCGACCATCGGAATGTCTGCATCACTATCAGATGAAACATTTTGTTCAATTGTCATTTCACTCTCGGTTTGGTGTGCCATTACATGCCACTGCTGCTATTATCCATGGATTTATGGCCGATCTTGTGAAGGCAGGCAGACCATATTCACTACACACTCAACTTGGGGCTCTTAAAAAAAAAATTGATTTTTTCTTCATAAATGTATTTTTAACTGTAAAATAATTTTTAAAATGTATTTTTAATAATAAAATAAAATAATGTTAAATAATTAAAAATAATTCAATTATAAAAAATATAAAAACAATGAGAACAAGGTGGTCTCTTAAATGCTCTTCTCCTGTCCAAACAAGGAGTCGGGGCCCATTTTTTTATTGCTGATTCTTAAAGCAAAAATTATGAGGAAAATTTAGGAGCTTCTGTGGAAAATCGGAAAATTTAATTTTCATGGGAAAAAAGGTAAATTTCTGAGAAAAATTAGGAAAATTTTATTTTTCAATTAAAGCCTGATTCAATACCTTTCCAACGAGCTATCACTCGTTGCGATCGCTTTAGAATTTTTTTTTTACCGGCTTTTTTTAAACAACTTTCAATGAGGTCCCTTATGAAGAATTCTTCAATTTTGTCACATGACAGTGGTGTACACCACCAATAAACCAGTCACTATAAAAAAAAAAAAATATGTAGGTACATTATTTTTTGCTGGGCAATCGATTGAGACTATTTATTTTAAAATCGGAGAGGGGTCGTCCAAAAGGTGATCGCTTTCATATGGAATTGCTCCATAATTTTTTTTTATAGAAAATATAGCTATCTATTGTTGCTACTACGTAATGTTTCTAAGTGCAATTTAGCATGATACTGTCATTAATGTCTTTGTGCTGCACCAAAATAGTTTTTTTTGTAATAACGACACTGCAACATTTCCTAGTAATGAATCACTGAAATGGTCCGTAATTTATAACAAAATTATTATCTTTAACATGTAGAAGCCAGTGCTAATCGTTTAGAAAATTTCAATAGAATGATAAATTGCACTTTTCTTCTTTGGAAATGAAAATTTGTTTATAAATATCTCTTCTCTGAGATATTCTTGTTCATAAAATATTTATATATTTACCACCATTCTAAGAAGTTACCCCATAATGACTTTATTATCTTGTTATTAGTGAATGAACTGCCTTTTCGAGGAGAATGTGTTATTGGATTACAAAATGATATTTTTGTTGTTGTTGCAAACGGAATAACATATATCCGGTTATGAGGGTTATACATATGTTATCACCTAAAACGTTTATTAATGGTGTTGTTGTTAAATTAAGTTAAGCTTACTATATTCAAAACTAAACATTTTGTTTTTATTACATACATGTAAGGTATCCCAAAAGGGCGTTCGATGATTCTTGGAATGATTCCCATAACATGTCTGAGATAACATGTTAGTTCGTCACTTTAAATATGTCTTAGTAAAAGCAAATGTTCCTTGTTGTTGATATTGGAATATAATATTTCGCAAGGGTGTAAGTCCAAAATTCAAAATTTTACAGGAAGGACAATAAAACTTTACCCTTTCCTTTAACGACTTACTTTTTCAAAACTTTTAATGCAACTATGTGTATGAAAGGTGACAACGCATATATTTTTAGTGCTTTTTTTTCAAGCCAGATGCGTTTTCGATTTATCTTACATTCTACATCAAAAAATACATTTAATCAAAAAGTAGACTTACAACCTATACGACTTTAGGTCGCAAGTTGCTTTTCACCAACACAAAATGTAATGTTTAGAAGAAGTTCACAAAATACTGTGATTGTGCTTATAGCAGTAAATTAACTAATTGGAATCGTTTTTACTACTGAACTAAAGCTTAGATGTCTTCTAATGACACAGTGCATCAACCAATCTGGGAGTGAGAAATTCCTTGTCAGTGTAAAGGCCAAACTTTTTTTTATCACGTTTTAAATTTTTTCCTTTCTGACGAACATATTCAGAAAGGAGAAACAAGAGCACGCAATTGGGGAGAGTGCGGATATAAGGCAGCTTCGTACTCTCAATAACAGTCTTTCGGTGTTTTTTTTTACCAGATAGTAAGTCATAGAGCTAATTTTTTTGGTACTGGCCTTATGTACTGCAAGGATGTGAGCGGGAATCTTGTAACAGACACACAAGCCGTCCTGCGGATTTAGAGAGATGGCTATTCAAAACTTCTAGTAGCGGAGGATCCAGATAGCAATAATAACACCCGATCGTATGGAAACCACAAAAGCATTATCCCGGCTTAAATACAACAAAGCTGCAGGTGCTGAGCTTTTCAAGTATGATGGTGAAGTGCTTGTTAAATGGTTTCGGTTACGGTGTACTGTGTCCAGTGTATAAGAAGGGAGACCCCAGCGTTCGTTCCAACTACCCGGGTAGAAGACTACCCATTTTATAAAAGATATTATCAAGTATACTGTGTGAACGACTAATCCTATTGTCAATGAACTAATGGGTCCATATCAGTCGTTAGATCTGGATATTCTCTTCTTTGGCAAATATTGGAGAAAACACGTAAAATGCAGATCGACACATACCAACCTTTTGTTGATTATAAAGCCGAATTTGATAGTCTAATTCTGAGTTTGGTATACCTGCGAAATAGAATAGTATTTGCAGAATGACGCTTACTGATACGGAATCTTCAGTAAAAATTGGTAGAACCTAGCCGAATCGTTCGAGGCCTCAGACAATTTGACAGTCTCTTGTGTACTTTATTTAACATCGTAATGGAAACAGTAATGAGAAAAGTAAACACAACTGGGCAGTAAACACAACTGGGATCATAACACTCACATGCTTTTTGCGTATGCCGATTATATCGACATTATCGGTCAAAGTTTAAGAGAAGTAACTGCAGCGTTTTTAAAAATCTCGAATAAATGGGTGAACGGGGACAAAACGAAGTTAATGTTCCAACTGATATAATTATTGCACGCTAGGGACAATCCGTCAATGCTGACAACTATTACTTCGAAATAGGGAATGAATTTATTTTATCTTGGGTCCGCTGTTTTAACAACAACAAAGCTCCTGCAGTACATAAATTCTACATGTTCTAATGTACGGACGAAGTAGTCTGGGGAGACATTGTATGAACCTTGAGCTATACCAGCTATACAAAGACATCGACGTGATAAAACGTATAAAGATGATTTGTTTGAGTTGACTAGGGCATGTTGCCCGAATGCCTGAAATAGTTTCAGCAAAAAATATACCAACGAAGAAGAGGGAAACACCGATGGGAGGACCAAATGAAGGAGACCTCATAAAAACATCAATTTTCCAACTGGAGAAGGCCGGCGCGCCTGGAACAAATTATTAAACGAGGTCAATAACCGTCTGTTATTTGTGTCTTTATAGGCATGATGGCTGGAACACCTGACAATTATGCGAGTAACCTAAGATTGACCAACTATTTTTATTTCTACAATCACCGATACCAATTCAATTTGCTCAAAAATATTATCGAGTTACCTAGAATTCTGCCCAGAATACCTCCGTTATTAAAGTGTGTTAAAAAAGCATAAAAAAGTATGATCTCCCATTTCGAAATTGCAAAAAAGTTTCCGCACCAAACGCAGTTGCTTTTTTTCAGATCATATAGCCATTCAAGGTTTTCCTACAAATTTACGTCATTCCATCAGCTGTTTTTGACGTATTTTTTTTATTTTTTTTCTTTACAAATTTCTGAAAGTGATTTCAATTACATGGTTGCCAACTCGCAGCAATAATGCATTTTTTCACTTGAAAGTCATTGCCCGGCTTTACAGAAGCAAATGAATATTTTCATAGACATTGGGTCAAAAAATCATCAGCTATTCAGGATGTTCAGCGGAGCAACGTCTGCGCGTTTTGTGCGGAACATTTTTGAACCCAAATGACCTAAAAAGGTGATATTAATTACTTGTTCAATATTTGGCACCACGTAGTGGCATTTCAAATTTTGTTATGTGCCTATTGAGCAAGCTGTTATATGTAGAGCGAAAAATTTCTTAGATGAGTATTAGGGTGGTGGGAAGTTATATGGGAAAACAAATTTCAGAATTTTGTCGGTACCACCCCCAAAAAATAATAAGTCTATGCAGATTTTAGGATAGTCAAAGTTTGAGCACGATTAGGGTATGTTAGCCCGTGTCGCTTTTGGCTTAAAGTTTTAAAGCTCCTAAAGCCACGTTTGGGGGCATAACTCAATAACGACCAGTCCAATTGAAATGAAATCAAAATCGGAAATTGTCAAGCCAGTTTTTCGTAATGTCAACTAACCTGTGAACAAAATGAAAGCTGATTATCGCGTTTCGCTTTTATTCCCAATTAAGTAAATGTGTTTAATTTTAGAAAATATAAATTTTTTCCATTCAGGATATATGGGAGGTGGCCGTGTCCTTAGAGATAATTTAATATAATTCGACATAGTTGCCAGTAATATATTACAGACAAATTGAGGCAAATTTCGTTCAATACCAACAAAAATTTTGGAAAATATAAGTTGTTTCCATTTCTGTATATATGGGAGGAGGTCGTGTTCTTGGACCGATTTTTTTCCTATTTATAAAAGAAATGCGTACTAATTTAATATTTTTTTAATTGTGAATAAAAGCGAAATTTGTTGTAAGATATTTTAGCTCATTACCTCGGCTCGAGAAAAATAAAAAAGTACCTTTCATAGGGACTCTTGCACATTTAAATGAGGAAGGTGCAATTCATGTAATTGCGAACTATTAGATTAATAAATAAAAGCAAAAATTTTTAAATCAAAATAGACCTGGAGCTTGATGAAATTTATTATTTAAATGTTCTACAAAAATGTTGTACCGAAAACTATACAATGGGCGTTCTAAAACAAAAACCCGAAATATTGCTTGTCCTATTGACCTCTTTTCAAACCACTGTGGGAATAGCGACCTAGATTAGTCAGTTTGAGTGCTTAAACATTAATTTTAAATAATTTCGTATTTATTTCCGTACTATTTCCTTTTTTTACTATTTTTGTAATATAAAATTATATTTTTTTTATTTGATACTTCCACATTTTGTTTGCTACTACCCCACTGTGTTTAGGGTATAATTGTAAGAACAAGGCAACTACAAGATATCAACTGATTAAAAGCAATCCAGCAAATTAATCACGTACGATTACATGGAAGCCATATAAACATAAACATATAGTCATAATTGTTATTTTTCCTAAGGCCACCAAATGTCGAACAAATCAACCCAACAATCCCAAGAATAAAACGATTTATCTCTGTCAATAATAATTTTTATTCTTTGAAATACATTTGATTGCATTTTGTGTATGGTATTTTTTTTATTATGGTATATTTGTTAGGCATATGTTTGTATGTAATACTGCTGTATGCAATTCTTGAGAACATTTTGTTTTTTTTTGTAATGTTATTTTCTTTTGGTATAAATGCATATTATGGCGTCTGTTATTCATCTTAATATTAATAATAATAAATACAATAAATGCGTCATATTATAATGTTACTCAGTTGATTTCGTATGAAATAAATACGATTCCTTTTCTATTGGCTCAAATTGTGATAATTTCTGTTTATTACTGGTTATGATTCCTATGTATGTTATTATTGCAGTCGTATTATAAGTAATCATAAATATTGTTTTTCGTTTATAACACAGGAAAGTACGTGGATATATGTAAATATATATTGCTTTGTGTGACCATTTCGTGTTTGTTGCCATTATTTTCGTTATTATTGTTTTAATTTGCAATGATAGCGACGGTTACGATGTAATGGGGCGGTAATGTGGCCGACCATAGAGGTGGTGATGCAAATGTGTAATCGTCTATTAGATATGGTGAGTAGGTGTGGTGGTATACGATGGAACAATATCAGGTGAAACAGATGTAATCTTGTGAATATACACATGTAATTTAAGTATAAAGTAAATATGTAAATGAATTCCCTTTGATAGTGGTCATGGCCATGGTCAGGAGTTTTTGTGTATTTTTTTTTTTGCTGAGAATATTAAATTATTTGTATATTTTGATAATACTGCTTTTGAGCAGTAGTTTCATGTATGCATAATTATTGCTTAAATTTGTTGGCAAAATAAAAATTGCAGTGGTAATAAAATTGTTTTATGGTATTGCAAGAAGTTGTGTGAAATGCTATTTATGTGTTAAGTACGCTTTATATTGTATATAACAAGAACATAATTTTTTTTATTATAATTTTTTTATTGGTATTAAATTTGTTTATATATGTTTGCGTGTATATATTAATGTATGTATATCGTCGGTTGTATAACGTTTCCTTTGTTTTGGCGTTGAGAATATTATTTTACTTTGGCATTAGTTTAAAAAAAAACTGAAGTTTTTTGTTTTAGTTATATTGGCATTTAAAGTTTTTTGTTATGTCATTTGTAAGTTATTCTAATAACGTATGAATGTGTGTGTACGAATGAAGCTACTCTATGCATATTGATGGTTAAAAAATGTTTTGGTTTTATTAGAAAAAAAGGCACACCAATTATTTTGAACTTAAAAAAAAAATTTTAAATATTACTTAAACAGAAAATAATGTATTTCGATATTTTAAGCTGGCTCGTATTAAAAATATTAATGAAAGAAAAACTATCATATTATCATATCGTATAATATTTGTTAAGTAAAACTGTTGTGTTATATTTTCTGTTAATAAATTTGTTTTTGGTTATTTCGCAAGTGAACGATCGATTTTAACAGTCTTTTTACGAATAAATCCAGTTTGGCTGTGGCCATAAGGACTGTTAAGTAAGTGTGGATGTGGTGGTTTTGCGTTTTAGTGGTTTTTAAAAACAAACAAAAAATAAATTAGTTAAAGTTGTCATTAAGTTAAGCATTTGTTTGCGTCTTTATTTCAATAAAAAGTGCAACAAATTTAATTTTGTTTTTAATATTTTTAAGTAAGGACGAAAATTGTTTTTGTTTCATAGTTGTTACAGTTTCCTCCATTGTTGTTGTTTCGTTAAAATAACTCATCTTGCTACAAACAATAACTTAAATTATACATTTACACTTAACATATACATATATATTATGGTCCAATTATAGTACAAAATTTACCGATATGAATACATATTTTATTGATTTCCATTGGTAGTTTGGTTTCTTTTTTTTTATTTCTGGTAATGTTATAAATATCACAGTTTTATAAATGATGATTTTTATTTGGTATTTTTTTGTGGTTTTTTGTTATTTTTTTTTAATAATGCAAAATCAGCTTAATATTAAGTGGCTGGAAACTGTATCAACTGTTGTGTTGGCATTGAAGACTCATGAGGATGTCACAATATTGAGAGGTTGGCGCAGTCATTTGGTTGAGCGCCCCTATTTTTAAGCCAAATTACGTAACATAACAAAGTTTCCTTTGATGCTTATAAATTTCCTTTTTTAGTTAACTTTTTATCAATTTCCTTGCTTCATATTTATGAAGCCACATTATACACAAATTGGCTGATAACAAGATAGAAGTGTAAATCTCTTTATTTGTGACTGTGAATAAATTTTTTGGCATATTATTTTTCGATTAGACGCAAATTTTGATAAATCAAAAATCCGCAATTTTAGAATTAAAATTCCTTTAATATTTTCATATGTGATTTTTCTGAATAATAAACAGTTACGCAGTTATAAATAAATTTATTTAAACAAAACAAAAATATTTGCCTACAAAATTATATATAAAAAATAATTAAAAATCCAAAACGAAAAAAAGTGTCAGGTCTTAATATGTTAACGTAATGTCACATAACCTACACAGTACAACATTTTTCAGCTGATTGATTTGGGACTCAATTCTGAGAACTGCTCGTGAAAGTAGCCCCGAAAAGAAGAAGTTCTGCATCGTTCGTTTTGTCAAAATACATGTCATAATAATTTAATATCTATTTGAAGTTAGTAAGTATCGAATAAGGGGAATTTGTCACGTTTTAGACTCTTTTGTTATATTGTTATATGGTGGCGTATGATTACCATAAGTAAAAACATGTGTAGTAATTTTCCTTCTTTTATGATAACTCCACTTATTTTTGGCCTCCGTTTGTAGGAAAACAGGATACTGTGCAAAGAAGTTGCACCAATCATAAAAACATTGCAGTTTTTACGTACTTTTATTAATTTTTTAAAATTGTTTAGTTTGAATTTAAATGTATTCAGTACGACTAACCATATAAATTGTATAAAAAAATCAAATTTTTTTGTTAAAATAAGATACCTTCACTTAATTGTGAATAAAAGCGAGCTTCATTCATAGATTTACATAATCTATGTGTCATTCTCAGGTTATGTGACATTACGTGGAAGTAGTAAAACTTGACACTATTTTCCGTTTTGGATTTTTTTTATTTCTTAAATATAAAAAAATTAAATTTTTTAGGCAAATTTTTAATTTTTTTTAGAGAATGCAATAATTGGTCTCTCTCGTTCTTGTTGTCAGAAAAACCACTCATCCACTGACATGATGCGAAACTGTTGCGAAAAAGCCTTAAACTTCGTTTTTCTTTGTCTTGCTCTTTGCTCAACCGACGAGCATTTCTGTTCACTAGATCGGCGGTCTTTTGAGCATGAATGTGTGTTGCGCGTGTGGATAGCCAAACGTACGCATACACATATGCACACTAATTATCCCCCTTTCCTATTTTCTTCTTCTCTCCTTTTTAAAGCATATGACAAAATATTTAAGTCAACAAAATAATGCAAAGCAACAATAAAAATAAAGACTTTTTGTGCGGACACTTTGCTTGCTTTGCTCACTTACTGATTCTCAGTTGCTGAGCGACGGAAGGTTCTGTTCGTATCGAACGGTCAGTAAGAGACCGATTCATGTCTTACGTTCAACCCGAAACCTGAGTGCAAGAACACGAACAAAACGAAAAAGTGGTTGCTGTTCAGACACTGAGCGATTCCGTCTTATTTGTTTCGGTCTTTTGAGTGAGCAGACCGCGCAGTAAAATTTGGTTGAGCATATTTTGCGAGCTCTGATTTTTTTTCATAAATTTATTTTTTTCTGCAAAACTGTTTTAATATGCAGAGAAATCATATACGACCAGAAAAAATGAATTTTAATTCTTAAATTTCGGATTTTTGTTTCATCAACAATGAACTTGTCGATCTTGAGTTATGCCCCCAAACTTGGTTGTAGGAGCTTAAAAGCTTTAAGCTCAAAGCGGCACAGGTTAACACACTCCAATCGTGCTCAAACGTTGGCTATCCTTAAATCGACAAACAATTCTCGTTTTTTTTTGTTGATACAATGAATGTATTTTTGATGCAATAATAGTACTTTTTGCTACAATAAACGTACTCTTTAGTACAATGCAAGTATTTTTAATGCAATAAAAGTACTTTTTGATACATTCAAAGTACTTTTAGGAACAATGAGAGCTATTTATGTACTTGAGCTTTTTAATACATTAAAAGTACTTTTTGTTACACATACAATATAAGTACTGATTGATACAATGAATGAACTTTTTAGTAAAATTTAAGTACTTCTTGACCCAATAACTTTTTAGTACAATAATTCGTACTTTTTGGTACAATAAATTGTGCCTTTGGGCACAAAAAAGCACTTATTGGTACCATATATGTACTTTTTAGTACAATAAATTGTTATTTATCTACAATAAATTGTACTTTTTGGTACAATAAATTTTACTTTGTTTTTGCAATAACTTTTACTTTTTACAAAAAAGTACATTGGTACAGAAAAAAGAACTTTGCACTATTTGGTACAAAATAGTACTCTGGTACAAATGAAATTACTTTGTACAAAAGTACTTTTTGGAACCACTGAATGTACTTTTTGGAAAAATATATTGTAATTTTTAGAACAATAAGTTGTACAAAAAGAGTACTTCTATGTAAAATAAAAGTACTCTGGTACAAAATAAGAACTTTGTGCGACAGAAAATTGCTTTTGGGTGAATAAAAGTACTTGTTGGTACTTGGTAAAAAATAAAGAACTTTGTACCAAAAATTACTTTGTAATAAAAGATCGAAAAAGTACATTGGTACAGAAGAAAGAACATTGTTCCAAAAAGTACTTTTATTGTACTTTTTGGTACAGTAAACTTTAATTTATTTGGCAAAAACTTTTACTTTTTACAAAAAAGTACATTGGTACAGAAGAAAGAACTTTGCACTTTTTGGTAAATTAGTACTCTGGTACAAATGAAATTACTTTGTACAAAAGTACTTTTTGGTATAATATATTGTTATTTTGTAGTACAATAAGTTGTACAAAAAAAGTTCTTTATGCAACACAAAAGTGCTTTGGTACAAAAATACTTCTATGTAAAATAAAAGTACTCCAGTACAAAATAAGAACTTTGTGCGACAGAAAAGTGATTTTGGGTGAATAAAATTACTTTTTGGTACTTGGTAAAAAATAAAGAACTTTGTCCCAAAAATTACTTTGTAATAAAAGTACATATTGGTAGAAAAAGGTACTCTGTAACAAAAAAAAAGTACTTTGTGCAATAGAAAACTGCTTTTGGGTCAATAAAAGTACTTTTTGGTACGAAAAATACTTTGGTACAAAAGAAAAAACTTTGTACCAAAATACAATAAAAGTAATTTTTAGTATTTTCTTGCATTTGGATTTTATTTATTGACTTGGTTCGCGAGCTGCTCTTTTTCTAAAAATTGGCTCTTAGCTCCCGAGCCAAGAGCCGCAAAATTTTAAATGAGCTTTCGGCTCGCGAGCAAAAATCACAAAATTGGGAGCTGGCTTGCGAGCCAAGGGCTCATTGTAGTTTTGAGGCTCCTGGTTCGAGCCGAAAAGAGCGAGTCATGACGTACTCTGTGAAAAAGGGCAGAAAAATTGCATACAGAATAATAACTAATATCTAATCGATATATCGCGAGTCCTAGAGACCTGAGCCAGCGAAACGCCGGGACTCGTATAACTTTATTTTAACAAGTGTTACATTCACAACAAGTTCCTAACCAAAATTTTGTTCAAGCTCCAAACCATTCAGTAGCTTATAATCCCCATTCCAACTATAGCACCAACTCCCCAAGTTTATGCCACAACCTTATGAGTCTTCATGGGATCGAAATGCATATTATTACTTATTTAAGATTTCTTTATAAAAGAATATTGCCATTAGTTATTAGTAAACATTAAATATAGTTATAACCTTAATAATATTTTGTTTTTCTTATTTTCTTTGGCATAAAGAAGAAACGCTCTATATCTTTACTACTAAATCTTTCAGCCCCCATTTCATCTTAATTTTCATATGCTTTAAATTTCTGCTAAAATATAAATGCAATGCAATAAGCATAATAAAATTGGCTTAATAAACAACTCTCGAATGCTATCATCGTGCAAGTAAATCCTTGTATAAGGACCCCCGGCCGATACTTGCCTCTTGGCTTTGTGTAACTTCCTACTGCAAATGCCCAATGAACTTTAAACTATGTATTGTGAGGGGATAACCTTGTCTTCTTAAATTATTGTTATTGCTGCTGCTGCTGTTGAAATTGCAATGGCCTGTGATTAACGTCTGGCATATTGACAACATACCGAATTGCGCGGAACCCTTTGAGTTGGTAAACCTGAAATGCCCTTCAGATATGTATAGGAGACGGGCTGACGTAGTATCCTTTGAGGTGGTGGCTTTGTTTTGGTTTTCGACGACGAGGACTTTGTTGCTGATAACGACGCCGATGACCAGGATGATGATGACGATGACGACGACATGGCCGATGTTGCCGATGCTGATGACGATGTTGTGTTAAAGGACGAGGAAGTTGTGGCGGAAGCGGATGCGGCTGATTTTTTATTGAGTTCGAGGTTGGAGGAGGACTTCAATGAGGATTTGATGGGTGTGCCATTGTTGGTGGATGAAGATGCCGATGACGTATGCGATTGTGAGGATAACAACAGAGGCGGCGGTGGTGGCGTGGTACCGCTGCAAGAAAGAGAGCGCGACGACAGAGAGAATGCTTCAAAGGCCCGTCGTATAGAGGTAGTGGAGCGGCGTTGAAGTCGCGAAAAACTGGAACGGGCAAATGATTTGCGATCCTTATGACCCGAGGCAGGCTTATCTGCCTTAGGTGCATCAATGGAAACGCTATCAGTTTCACTTAGAGTTTGCTGTGGCGGCTGTTCTCGCAGTTGCAGCTGTTGCTCTTCTATGTCCACGGTACTGCTGGTCTCACTGGAATTGCATGAAATATGCTCTGTCATGGCGATGAATTGCTTTTGGCCATCTTTGCAGTTCTCTTTGGCCGCCAGCACCAATACACCCGCATGGGATGAACAGGAATCGGTCGATGAACTTTGATTGTCATCTTCATTGCTGCCGGAATAAACTAGGTCATCGTTTGACCTCAAGCCAAAACGACGACTCAGTTGACGAAAGAAGCCCATATTACGCTCGTAGCGAGGCGTCGATGGTACAGGCGAATTACTGCCGGGCGGTACAGGCGAAATGCTGCAGTCTCTGCTCTGACGTTGTTGCAATGTTGCGTCATCATCGGAATCGAAAGTGGAACGATGACCTTCCTTGGCGGCTGCAACCGGAGAAAGTGGTACATCGGCAAAATAGACATGAGCAGAAGCCATAGTGAATAGTCCGTGTTCGCCGAAAATAAACACACACACACACGCACAACGCAAAAAAGAATCGAGTCTGCTTGGTTTGTAAGTCCTTATATTACGAATATATGTTTATGTTTTTTCACTTTCACCGTTACCCTCTCTTAACTGCATTTCCTTTTCGATAAAGTGTTATTTATGTTATTACCGGCTTTTCTATTTGTTTTGGTCTCTGTTTCTATTTACACTTTTGTTTGCTCTCCCACTCTCTCAGCATTTGGTTATTTGTTTACCTACTCTCTGCTAGAGACAGTACACAGCTGCCGTATGTTAGTTGCTCTCGTCTTTTCTGGATTTGTTACAAGCTACGAACCACTCACTGTCACTGTCCTTAACGTACTGAAGGATATTTCTGCAAGCGGCTTCTTTTTATACCACGCAGCTGGCGCTCACGTTTTGTGCTCTCTTTGCAAAATATACTTAAGTCTGCAAAGTTTTGGCAGACTCTTGCAGCCCTTAGCTCTCACCAAATTCGGACGATGTCCTGTTTAGCATTTCACTTCATGTTGTTTGCTAATATCCTTAACAAATCTTTTGTTTACATCCGTTTTAGTTTTACAATGGTTTTAATTGGTTCGTCAAAAAAATTAAAAACACCCATTCTTATTTCCTGCCTTCTTGTGTCCTAAGGAAGAAGTCATTGTCCTCGTACATTTCATTAGTTCCTTGTCAGCTCTGGCAAATGTTTGTCATCGTATCAATTAAGTGAATTACCGTATCAATCATTTGGGCGGGGGACGATATTTACACATGCAACAGAGGCATTCTCAATGCACTGCAAAGTTCATTGACAGGAGTCCTTTGAATTCCTGATGGGAGACAACAATGACTGCAGCTAGTGCAATCACAAGTGCCTCTGGGTGTGATTTGTGTGGATTCCTGTTTGCCATTTGAGAGAATTGTTTACTGACAATGGCAAACTTAATGAACATTTTCGAAGGTAGTATTTTTAGTGTTGTGCACCAGAGCTTTGTGTCATGCGGGTATGTGGAGATTTAATTGTGGGTGCAAAGAAACAAATTGAAACGGAAAATGTTCTAATTAGTTAGAGTAAGGGGGTGATGGGGACTTTTTTGTGGCTGTGTGGGAGAGATTTGTGTGGCGGATATGCCTTATGGTATGTTTTAGTTGATATAGATGGTTACAAATTGTAAATCAAGGAAACATCGTTAAAATTTATAGAGATAGATAAATAGATAAAAATATCTGACCTAATCTCATAGAAATTTTTGAGAATAAAACACTTATAACGCCGTGGCACGGCAGACTGCCTCCCACATTTCTGATAACATTGTTTGGAAAATTACTGTGGCTGCAGTTCATAGTAATTTTACAAAAGGTTTTGTTAGACAACTTCAATTGCAATGCAACGAAGTTGACAAAACATATTCGCTATTTCATTACCAACACATTACCATCAAGACCCGACTCATTTTTGTGGACACACCCATTTAATATCCCATTCAAAAAACAAAACTAGCAATATTGAATAAAGAAAACATTAATAAGCTACCATGGTCATTTATAAGCCGATATCTACAGATAACATTTAACTAAGTGTCTATGACACAGCATGATTAAACAGAATCTCTTCCACTGCATTCAAAGAACACTTCCCATTGTCAATGGCTGCTGTTCGTTTCATTAAACTACCGCCAGCATTAGTTCAACGACCTACAGGGAAAAAAGTTTTTATTTGAATTTTGCATTGAACAAATTTACACACACACAGGCAGCAGCAGAAGAGAGGAAGCCGCACGCAAAAACACCTAATACTTTTAGCATTATCTACGGCAGCAACACGTTCAAAACTGTATCGATTATGATAATAATCAAGATAGTTCCAACAATGACGTTATCAGCTATCACACGGACACACACACACACACGTATATACATACAATCCCTGTCATGTTCGCTGTCGTTAACCTTATGGAAACCCCTACTTGGCTGGTACCAACTTTACGCCATCGTCTTTCCCACTCAAGCAGCGTAATGAGGATATTGAGCAAGATAAGACAATGACATTAATCAAATCCTCCTGGACTCTCACCAGCACAATCATCATCATGAGAAGAAAGCAACAAATGGTTTTACACGCTCCTCTAGTTCTTGGCACTGTTCGTTCGTTCGTTGGGAATAGAATAGAAAAAAATGTATTTTTAGTATCTGCTTTATGCTTTTTTCACATTATTTCTTAGAACAAGATTTACATGTGTCCTTTCGATAAAAAATAACAATCAATTACAGCTTATTTTATGGCAAAGTCATTATCCACAGAGAGACTTGATTAAATGATTTTCTAAATCTGATATATAGAGTGTGAAAACAAAACCAAGAATCTAGAAGAAACTAGTGGAAAAGTGGCTGATGTCATTCGATGACGTCGTATTTGAAGTGATAAGACTGCTCAATTAGGATTGTTCTTTGGTACATTTGAAGTGTTAATGACTTGAACTGGTGTACAGGTCATAAGGATGAGAGATTAAGTTGTTGATCTCTGATAGCTGTTTGTTAAATGTGATGAAGGCATTATAAACAATATGAGGGGTGGGGAGGATAAAATTGACCATCGAATGGTATGGTAGATGTTGTATGATGAAAGTGAATATGTGGTTGTGTACAGCGATGAAGTACAAAAGTGATAGTGTATCATGTTATACATAAGAGTGTATGAAGATGTTTTGATTATAAGACACAGATATATTTTTAAGCTGGAAGCTAAATAAAGTAATTAGATTAATTTAGTAAAAATTAAATAAACAAAGGTAAAAAGGGAATCGTGGGGAAAGAATTTCCTCCATTCACATGTTTAACTATTAACGGTCAAATTCAAACTATAATTGGTGCTGGACATTTTAGGCTGATATCTACCTCGCATGTACATGTTTGACATAATTGTAGATATATATACAGCTGATGATGTACTTTTGTGCATCAGTTCGTCACAAAGGGGTCTGAAGATGAACTCGTCATGGAGTTCGAAACCCGTCATCCTAGTGCGTGACACACTGAATTTGACCAAAAATATCAAACAATAAAAAAACACTTTCCGATTTTGATTTTGATGTATCATTTGATACACTAACGTTAATTGATATATATACAATACGATCGAATAAAACTAATAAACCAACAGTTCAAACCAAATTTAGTTAAATTATATAAATCAATTAAATACATTGAATTATTTATTTATATATTTGGTTCAGCCCATACTGAAGAAATTAATTCTTAATGAATGTTGGGAGAAATATATGATAATCCTAGTTACAAAAAAAATATTAAATAAATATAACATTAAGAAATACAAAAGTTTTCACTAATAGAGAAAATAATACACAAAAACAAGAATAAAAAAAAACAACAAAAGAGAAACATAATTTAGGTTGGTGTGTAAATGTAATTTTTTAATTTTTATTAAAAATGCAATTTATCTATCAAGAAAATTAATTACTGAAAAAATTTCAAAATATTGAATTTTAATTGGCTGTCGTTTGAAATTGTTTAAATATTAAAAGGGAGTAAAATCTATAGATATGCGCTTATAAAGAAAAACCTATCGGAAAGTGTTTTGTTGTGGCTTAGTTGTATAATCTGACATCCTCTTGCAGATCTAGCAAATCTAACATGATTGCATAAATACGTTGGTTTTCTGTGATATATTATTTTGTACAGACTAATTATAGGGTGATCAATTATTCGGGTTTTTGCGAAAACCGGTTTTCGAATTATTCGAAAAATGGCATTTAAAAAAAACCGGTTGCTTTTTTTGAAATTCACAAAAAACCGGATAATCCGGTTTTCAAAATTATGGCAAATAACAAATTAAAACACAATTTTTGACAAAAAATTGTATTAAAAACTAACAGAAAACAAATCAATTATACCTATGAAAAGTAAACTTTTAGTTTAATTATAATTACAATGCAAAACATTAGTGAGATCAGTTTGTTATTTTAACAAAGACAAACGAAACAAAACAATTCATTTGTAAATAATTGATTATATATAAATATATTTAATTTTATCTTTAGTTGTACCTAAAGTAACATTTACGAAATAAGATACAATTTAAGTGCTTGGGTGTATACCTATTTTTTCTTTGGCTTGACATTGAAAATGCCCTTTTACTCAGTGTACTATTTGGACTTATAGTGTACAAGGCGTTTAATATTGAATATTTTAGAAATGCGTCACTAATTGGGAGTTTACTCGTACTTAAATACAAAATGAGAGTATTCAGGGTTTGAACACGTCGTTCTGATATACGTCTTTTGAAAATTGCATATAAATTTATTGATAATTGGTTTTGAATTGTTGAAAAGTGTTAAAGTAAAAATTTTAAAATACCTTCAGCATCAGCTTAAGTCGAAGAGTTTGCAGAAAGTTTTTGTATAGACATTTCCAAAGGTTTAATGGTGTCACTAAGCACAGACAAAGTTGCGATATCATTTTCGCTAAATGGTGTCAGTCCTAACTCCAATAAAGTATGATTCACACATTTGTGCAATTTTAAAAATTGAGAAACCATATTGGTTATAGAATTCCATTGGTGCTTAACATCATGGATAAGTTGAAGCTCCTTATTAAATTGTTTCATTCGCTTTTCAGCCGACTTATTAAACATTGAAGATTTATAAAACTAACAATTAGGTTGTTCTTCCGAAACACTGGAAATAAACAAGTACGAGAACACGTTTAACACAATTATGAATAAATTTAAATAAAAAATATCGAACGCCAAAAAACCGAGATTCGACAAAAAATAACCGGATTATTCGATATTCGAAAAATAGGGATTTAAAAAAAACCGATGGTTTTTATGAGTGAAAAAAACCGAGTAGCCGGTTTTTGAAAACCGAACTGATCACCCTACTAATTACCTTTTTATCTTTAACAAATTTTCAAATGTGACGCCGTATATATTTGGGCAAGATTAGAGACGTGATCACGTCTAGATAGTCCAAAAACATACCTAGAATTTAAATTAATTACAGTAACTAATTTAAGAAAGTTAATTAAATTTATTAAATTAAACAAATATTTAATTAGGATCATTAATAAAATTAATTAATTAATTGAGGAGATACTTTTCATAACTTGACTATTCCACTTTTGATCGCCTGAGTTTTTTTTATTTTTTTTATGTTGAAAACTCGGCGAAAATAAATTTGTGTGAAATCTCTATTATTACTCAGGAAAACAAAAAAGCATGTTTTCATCAACAGTTGATTACTCCACTTTTAAATTTAGTTTTAATTAGTTAATTTAATTAATTGATTTTAGATAAATTAATTTAAATTGAAATTAAAATATATTCATTAAATAAATTTAATTAATATATTCATTTAATAATTTAAATTAACTAATATTAATTTTAAATTAAATTAATTACTTTAATTAAATAATACAATTAATCCACTAAAGTAATTGCACAACTAAATATAAATTAAATATTTAATTTAAATATATTTAAAAATTAAGTAAATTTAATATAATTATGAAGTCATTTATTAAAATACTTTAATTAATTAAACTTTAATTTATTTATTGATTAACATAGTTTATTCAATTATTCTAAAAAGTCTTTTTAATTTATATAACTTTATTAATTTAAATAATATTTGTTTATTTAATTAATTTAGTTTTAATAAAAATTTTTAAATTAATTTAATTAATTAAATTAATGAAAATAAAATTTTTTAAATTAAATTAATGAAAATAAATAATATAATTAAATGACTTTGGTTATGTAAATTAAAGAGACAACTTAAATTACTTTAATAAATTAAATAATTGATATTAAGTAAATTTAATCAATTTATTACATATATTTAATTTATTACATTTATTAAATTTATTACATTTTTTTAATTTATTTAATTTATGTAATTTATATAATTTATTTAATTTATTTAATTTATTTAATTTATTTAATTTATTAAATTTATTAAATTTATTAAATTTTTTTAATTTATTTAATTTATTTAATTTATTTAATTTATTTAATTTATTTAATTTATTTAATTTATTTAATTTATTTAATTTATTTAATTTATTTAATTTATTTAATTTATGTAATTTATATAATTTATTTAATTTATTCAATTTATTTAATTTATTTAGTTTATTTAGTTTATTTAAATTATTTAATTTATTTAATTTATTTAATTAATTTAATTTATGTTATTTAAGTTTTTTAATTAATTTAATTTTTTTAATATATTTAATTTATTGAAGTTATTTAATTTATACAGTTTATTTAATTTATTTAGTTTATTTTTTTATTCATGTAATTTATTTTCTTTTAATTTATTTAATGTATTTAATTTATTTTATTTATTAATTTATTTTATTCATTTAATTTATCTAATTTATTTAATTCATTTGGTTTATTTAGTTTATTAATTAATTTGAGCTATAAAAATAACCTAACTTTTAGTTTTCCAATATCCTTAAACACAATCCTAATTTTTTTCATAAACAAAAATGTTTTTTGTAATCGTTATGCTACAAGACCCAGTGTCATGTTGTGGACTATTAAACTTCCCACTCACTTCTGCATAAAATTTTAAGTGTTATTGTTAGTAACAATTGCTATGTACAATTACTATGCAGATTATGGCTATTTTTGCAGCCGTAGGTTCCTCCTCCTTCCCTTCAATCGGACACGCAAATTGTCTATTGCGTCTCAATACGATTTTCAGCATTTTCATTCCAAAAGGCAAAGACGCAAAAGTTCAGTGTATTCATCTCATCTCGCCTTTATTTTTGTTGTTGACTCATAATTTATGCATAATCATGTTAAAAGACAATGGATGACGAATGATGAATTTTTAAACTAAACGCTCTAAACAGAACGTAGATTCTATAAATATTCTCAACCCCCTTTACATTTGGTTAGAACACAAAACAAAATATGAATAAAAATGAAACACGCACAAATAACTAAATCTCTTCTACAAAGTTATGCCTAAAATGATATTTTTACAATGAAAATGTAAATACTTCAACGTACAGCAAATGACGGTTCGTTTTTTTTGGGGGAGGGTAGAAAAATTAACACTCTGGTTCGGGTTCATTACACTTGAGAGTGTAAGTAATGCAAGATAATACTATGCCAAATTTAGTGATGTTGGGTGAGGGGACAAAACAGTTTAATGTAGATGTTGACTTGTGAATTTTCCAAATAAATTAGTTCATTACTAAACTGCTATTGGGAACTTGAGTTTTAATTCCACCTTTTATATGATAGTCCCCTTGGCACATTGGGACTGTGCTATTCTAGGAACCAATAATATTTTCTTAAAATGTAATATTTATGGTATTCATTTTACGTATAAGTACTTAACTTCTGATCTCTCTAAATATAACTTTTAAAATATTAAAGTTACCATAATTTAACGATTTTTGCATAAACCATCTAAGAGCCAATTACATCCATCTCTGGTGAGTTCTTGATGTTTTCTATATGCATACATTGTAACTATTACGTTGCCCTCATATTTTGTGATACTTTATTACTTAAACACTATTGGGTGCTTGGTCCTTTAATTCCATCTTTTATATGATAGTCCCCTTGGCACAAAGGGGGAGAATCCTACAGTTATACTTTAATAACATTGTCGTTTGTCTTATGGAAATAGAATTGACACAAGGACATGCATTCGTAGTGACAACAGCAACATCAAGAGCAATTATACTTCAGCAATGCTACTGATAGTAATTAAATGTGCACAAGTTGGCATGATGATATATTGCTGCAATAACAATAATATAAAACTGCAAGGTGCTCGGTGGTTTTGTCAGACACGTGGATAAAGAGAAGTCTCTCATGGCGCAATTAAAAGTGTGAGCATATTAGCATGGAGCATAGTAGCAATCCAGTTTTGGCTTCTTTAAATATAGAAACATCCAGCTATTAAGAGCAAATGAATATCGTACAATTATTCGTGTTTAGTTGTGTAATATTTTCTCAAAAGTCTTTGGCCATGGAAAGTCATATCAAGTAATTGTGGTAGAAGATGGACATAAGGATAAATATTAACAACTTGACATATTTCTAATAATTGAAGAAAATTCTAATTTAGTTTATACAAATGTGGAAAAATTATTTGTATATCATTTTTGTTTAGAGTCGTATTTATATTTTTTTTCGTAGAATCCAACTAATTAAGAAACATACTTTATGAGGATATACTATCTGAACTGTAATTATAACAGTGCGATAAGCTGGTGCATGTATAAAGTGATATAATAATAATTGTAGTACTTAAAAGTGTGACACAAACGACATTTAGGTTTTGAGATCATGTGTATGGGAAGTACAGGCGGGGTTGTAGTAAACTGTCGTAACATCACACAATCACAGCAACATCAAAAAAATCGGGGTAATTGGTTTTTAAAGTTTTTGTCAATAAACTATGTTATAAATAAGGGAAAAATTGCAAAGGGGCTTCCACACACAGTATACATTAAGTGCAACGAAAAAAATGTGATGTTACAGACAACGGTCTCAGTGGAGGAGCCAATTTGAATGTAGGTCAGTTTTATCTATTGACATACTTAAAGCCGCCTTATACTAATTTGGATTGGAGCTGTAGTTCAGTATCAACAAGAGCCCTGCACAAAAGCATTTGCTTTACTACGACAACAAATGACATACTGCAGTGAACAATGCAAGATTTCAAATTGCAAGACATTCGAAATAACTGCATTGTTTACATTTTGCTTATTTCAAACCAAACTAAACACATCCTCTCCACAATAAGCTCTCTTCCCTCGAAATCAAAACAACAATAATAATCTTCTATGTTAATGATTGCAGTAAATCATTTGAATGTTTTGAAGTCTGCCTTTTCTTATTTTGCTAAAATAGTGTATTTCTTGCTCAGAGTTGATTGATCCAAAAAGTACTTTTATATAGAATACAATTTTTTTGCCCAATTAAAAATGTTTTTGGTGTTACGATAAAACTACTTTTTGTTATAAAAAATGTACTTTCTGTACAAGAAAAATACTATTTGGTACAATAAAAGTAATTTTCAGTACAAAAAAGTACTTTTTGGTACAGGAAATTGTGCTACTTAGTACAATAAAAGTAGTTTTTTGTACAGTTAATTGTACTACTTGGGACAACAAAAGCACTTTTTGGTGCAATATATAAACATTTTGTTGCAATTAAACTACCTTTTGGTACATTTATTTTTCTTTTTTATAAAAAATATGGTAATTTTTCGTACAATAAATGTACTTTTTGACACTACAAATTTTTCTATTTGGTGTATGTGCATTTTGGTACAGAATATTGTACTGCTTGGAGCAATAAAAGTACTTTTTGTTACATATATTACAGTAAAATCACATTTTGGTACAATAAAGTCTACTATTTGTTGTATGTATATATTGAAACAATTCAACTATATTGTACTTTGTATTATATGATCGTAGTACTATATGAAAGTATACATGTCGGAATAGAAAATATTTTCCGACATTACTCTGAAAATCGTTCTGGAATAAACAACCTAATTTTTCTATTAAATTCGAATATCGGAATTTTCATTTGTTTGCTACACTATTTGGTACAATAAAAGTACCTTTTGGTACATTAAAACTACTTTTGGTGCGGACAAATTTATGCATAACATATGGGCAATTCCATTATCACATTTGGATAGGAGAGATATAACTTTTGAATTAAATACGCTTAAGACCATTTCAAGCGCATTTGAAATAACAAGATAATAATTAAATCTTTGAATTTGTCAATCTTTTTTATATTTTCCGACAGCATTTTAGTGACACTAAGCTTAGTGCTAAATTCAGGTTTTGTAGAATTGTTGTTTGCAAACTATTAGGAAAAAAATGTAAGTTATTTTTAAATGCAAGTAGATAAATGCTTAATTCAATGAATAAAAACATTTATTTTTAAGTCAAACTTTTTTAAACTACAATAGAGGGATGTGGCATTCTATTGGTAATTGTCATGTTGCAATATGAACATTATTTTTTTTTAAAAAAAATTTTTTATGATATAGCACGCGACATTTATCACGCGACATTTTTTCCCTTCAAGTTTTAAACAAAGATTAATTCATGTAGCCTCAATCTATTGCAATTAATAACAAAATTGTGTTATTTTTTTTTTTTTAAGTTCTAGACACATTTTTTTTTATACCCTTCACCACGCCATGAACAGAGTGAAGGGTATATTAATTTTGTTCTTCCATTTGTAACGCCGATAAGGAGGCGTGGTAGGTATGACAACATATATATATATAAATATAAATGATCAGCATCGAAATCTGAGTCGATTTAAAGGTGACCGTCTGTCCGTCCGTCCGTCTGTCCCCGCGATTACAGCCGCAGTTTAAAGATATCGAGCTGAAATTTGGAATGCAAGCTTCTATTCTCAAAGCGGAGATTAAGTTCTAAGATGAGCCCAATCGGTCAAAAACTACTCTCACCTCCCATACAAACTCCCCCTGTTTGGGGTCTGTCCCTGTGATTACAGCCGTAGTTAAAGGGCAATCAAGCTGCAATTTTGTATGTGAGCTTCCCTATACTAAGCGAAGGTTGAGTAGTAAGATGAGACCGATCGGTAAAAAAACTACTCCCACTTCTGTAGCAGATCACCTATGAGAATATTGGGTAAAATGTATATTTTTGTTGGGATGCGAAGGCAGCGTAGCACGCAAACTTTTCCGGTGTTTTGCTCGTCGGTGGGGGGAGTTCTTGCAACCTACATCCTTACTTGCTACATCAAAATTAGTTTGTTGCGTGCTAGAGTGTTCACACACTCATATTAATGTATATGGAAGACAATAGGAGAAGTTTTAAAAGCACTGAAGATCATTAAAGGAAGTTGTTGTTGATCGAGTTCGTACGATGGTGTTAGTGTGCGAACCATAACCCTCCCTGCCTGTTTGTCAGTTTTCCGGTGGAAACTTTTTTTGACAAACCCATTTTCGGTTGCTTACAAGCTTTTCTTCGGCCGGTTGGAAAAATTAAGCACAAACCTTCTTAGTTCAGCATATTAATACTTTTTTTTATTTTTACACTAGAAATTGATAACAAAGACTTCATTAAAAAAAAAACAATCTTAATTGGATTACATGTTAATATAAAAAAAGTATTTAAGTAAAAATGATTAAGAATCGGAATAGCAGTAATTAATAATTAGCCAATTTGAAATCAAGGCTATAATATGAATTTAGGAAATTAATTTTTAATCGTCGTTGACGACGTCATCGATGTGTATACAAAAAAAAAAAAATTAACAAAATTTACTTTAACTAATGATTCACCTTAATTTTAGTTTTAGTTTTCAAAGCAATTCATTTTTTTTTTTCAATCTCTCTAATTTATGATAAAAAAAATATTTACATAAGCGATATTTTTGCAAATTAACCACTTAGTGGTACCAACACTTCATTTGAATTTCGGGTAAGGTCAAATAGTATTTAATGCAATTAAAAAGTAAAGTGTATGTGTGCAAGGGTAACAATAACCCATGCACCCATGTGCCCAATGTTGGACATCAAGTTCAACAAAAAAATAATAAATAATGCAATGACTTACGTTACATAGGGTCCAACGACGAAAGATTTTTCGCTGCAGAACTTCCAGTAAATCGATGACAGATTATTTTTGTTTTTTTTTTGTTTTCCAGGAACTATTTTGGATACCTTTAAAAAATTATATATATAAACAATCCGCGATGGCTAATTTGCAATTACAAATTGCTGGCTTTTCAATACGTTTTTTTTTTATTTTTGTTTTTTTTTTAGCTATTCCTTCGAGTCTCCCGAAGCTAATTTTATTTTAATATTTGCCCATAAAAATACGATTTTTGAGGCTTTAGGGCTTCGGATGGTGGACTTAATTTCCCCAACAATGGGAATTATTTCCTTTTTTTTTATGGAAGTAAACCACAACTCCCTTCAAATCTTTTTTTTATTATTTCCCGCTTGCACAATATGTTTCGATGTTCCCCTTCTCCCGTCTCCTTCTGCCGTTCACGTTCCGCACACAAACTTTACTTACGGCCCCGATTCGATTTTAAATATAACTAAAATCAAATGGCATAGACAAAAACAGATGAGCCGGCTGTAATTTTGGTTTAGCAAGCAATTTGAGGAATTCAATGCAAAACAAGTTATCATCAAACCACTAACAAATTCGATACCAGAACTTAAATTCACCACAGTTTTGAAATTCAAGTTTTTGTCTTTAGAGTGTATGTGTGTTAATCTTCTAATTCTTTCTCCAATACCAAAAGTCAATAACCTTTACCCAAATCTGGTTTGAAAGGATGAACTTTTCTTTTGATTCCACAGATAACTGATTTCGGCAATGGCTATTTCAAAAATCGCAAGGATTAACTTTCCCTTCACGTTCGTTGTTTTATTAAATGTCCACATAGGATAGGCACAATATAAATTAAATGTATATAAACACTTTTAATATAATTTTTGTTTTATTTAAAATAGAAAACGAACTATCGAACTGAATAACGATGCGAATATCACCAGAGTTCAATTAGGAAAGAACAAACACTTTTGTGTAAATTTACACCAGAACTCCGTTTAATTCCAACGACAAAAGAAACGAATTGTAGCAACTTCCATGCCTCACAAAACCCTAAAGCTACAAATGGGAGAAGCACGAACATTGCTGTCGACAAAATATACAAATACTCATACTATTACATAGTCGGATATGCATTTGGTGTAAATCTTGGCTGTTTGCAATCATTTTCAAACAGTAAAAATTAATGTTAAGAAAACGCATATTGTCGTCTACAAGCGCCACAACACTTCCCATACAAAATCCCTCTTTTTGGGGGTATCCGTATGCAGCCGTATTTAAAGAGGTATTTAGCTGACATTTTGTACGCAATATTAAATCTCTAAGCGGTGGCTACTTTCTAATATAAGCAATGTGGGTCAAAAACTACTCCCACCTCACATTCAAACTACCTTTATTGGGGTGTCCGTCTAACTGCCCCCGCGATTACAGCCTTAGGTTAGGAAATATCGAGCTGAAATTTGATATGCAATCTACAATCCTATAATAGGAGCTTACGTTGTAAAATGACCAATATCGGACGAATACTTCTCCCAGCTTCCATACAAACTCCCCCTTTTTGAGGGTGTCGTTCTGTATGTCCCTGTAGTTTATGAGCTTTCGGGCTAAAATTTGGTATGCAAGCTTCTGTTCAGAAGCAGAGGTTAAGTTCTAAGATAAGCAAGATCGGATTAAAACTACTCCCACATCCCACACAAATTCCAATTTTTGGGGAGTTACAAAATTCATAAAAATATGCTCCAAATCATAAACTTATCGGTAAATCGATAAAAATTATTGACAAAAAATGGATGTGTGAAGCTAAAAGTAATGTCCATTTCTCACCAAATACCCTGTTTTGTGGTACAAAATTCAATAAAATATAGAAGTAGTGCAAATAACAAGTTTTATCACCATTTTTACAAATGGTGAAGGGTATCGGAGCTTCGGCATAGCCGAAGATAACCGCCTTACTAGTTACGGATCATCTTATCTTGTCAGCTTCTTTGCACTTTTTCCACTTTAAAGAATCTCTTTTTATTTTCCTAAGTACTGCATTGTTATTTCCCTTCTTTTTTGTTTCGATTCAACCATATACACAAAAACATATACATGTGAAATATTAAAAATATTTGTTTTTGGAAAAATCGAAAGCGAACAGGACGCACTTTGGAGATCAAAATAACATGAGTGAGTGAATATTTGGAGCTGAAAGTTTTGTTTTAGATAAAACAACAAAAGTTTGATTTGGAAAACAATTGTCAGCTACGTAATTGTAAAGATCACGGATAACTGATAAAAAATAATGTTTTAGGTATAAGAACGCGATATTACAACACGTACAAAAATAAAAAATTAACCTATAACAGAACTTATTTTATTATTTTACTTTTTTCTATTAACTTGTGGTTTGTTTAAAGATTTCATAAGATGCTCTTATAATATGAATATTTAACCCTTTAATATTCAAATGAAAATGTCATTAAAAGAAAGAAAAAAATAAATTTTCACATTACTGGCCGATTTTTTCATAATTTTAACTGAGATAAGCTTAAAATACATTATATTATAATAATTCAGACAGTTTTTTAACATAATGTTAGAAAAAAATCATTGGATTATTACCATTTTAATATTCGATCGCAGTGGACCTTTCTCTGGAAATGCCCATATTCAATTTCAGTCCACAATATCCACATTAGTTCACAAACTCAAACAAATTTTTTTAAAACATATAATTTGTTGTGGTTCTTTGAATTATTTTAATTGATCTATCTTACTAATGGTCTAAATATATTCCATAATTATTATGTTGATTTACCAGAAAAACAAAATATTTACATACCTTTCTTATTAGTTTCCATATATTTGCCAAAATTGCTTTAATAATAATAACGATGTACCCAAAATATAAAAAACACAACATTTACACTAATAATTAACTTAAATTCTCTCTCACTCTTTTACACTCACATCTCTTGCATGCAAATGCATAGTAATAACAAAAACAAAACAATAACAACACACAATTTGCCTTCTGAGGTGTCTCATTGATTTCCGAAAAACACACATTTTCCATTGGCATCTTAAATATTTTGCACTTATTTTATAATTTGACATACAAACAATTAATATTACACACGTTTGTTTCATTTCTTTACAATTAAGTTGACAAAATTAACATATTCGAAAAGCGGCCACACAGGCTTTTACGTTGTGACACTCTCTATGGAAAGACCCGTTTTCGCTTAAGATTTCACAATGATTTTATTTCTCGTCATTTTTTTACAATCTTAGCTCCCTAAACTCTTTTGATTGACATTGCACACAATAGTTTTTCAATAATATATTTAGCGTTTATTTGTTTGCAACAATATTAAACGCGATCCCGATGACTTTTGTTTTGGTTTCAGAAGGGCATTGCCAGAATAGCGTAATGATGTTATAGGTACTCGGTGTTGCCAATAGTAAAATCATTAGTTATGAAGAAAATAGTAGTTGTCAAGGCTTAACGTGTCGTGGATAGGTTCCAGGATTTGATTTGCCGCTGAACAAATAAGTGATAATAAAAAAAGATGTGTTAAAAATAAATTTAACATTAAATGGTTTATTTTTACAAAAAAAAGAAGGTAATATACTAAAAATGTTAATTGTTACATATTTGTTTATGCAAATGCAATACTGTTAATAATATTGAGAATATTTTAAAGGAAATTTCAAAGAAATAGAAACTGTTAGTGACATCTATAAGCTACGCCACACTGTGTTTAAAGGTATTGTGGGTTAGTACAAACAAATCTGATGACTTTGCAACCCGTGGATGTGATTAGCATTATTTGATTTAGTGTTGTAATGTTCTAGCGTTACAATGGACGACAGTGGTTTTGCAAATCAAACGCCACTATTCCTAATAGATTTTATCCCTGAGCTACCCGTTTTCGAGATATCGCACATTGCTTTTCAAATGTTCAGGTGCTTAGTAGATATTTGTGAGAGCCAATATTTCAGAATATTTCTGTTTACATATCTAAAATGACCACCACCAACTGAATCTGACGAACAGGGCGAGATATTTCATCAAATTACTATGCTGAAACACTGTTGCACAGTGTAATTTTACTTCTCAAGATTTAGAGAATAATAAAAATAATTGGCTTAATCCAGTCATTTATATTGGAGGTAGCAGAATTACTCCACCTAATGAAACTGAACAATTCTCAACGTCCTGAAGCTTTTTTTTTCAAAAACTGTTGGAAAAATATAAATTTTCGGGAAAAAGGCAAATGCACAAAACAGAAATAAAAAACGGATCAGCTAGGATTTTGATTCAAGTGGATTTTTAATGTACAATTGACCCTAATAAAACCCCATTTATCGTTTTTTTTTTGCCATTTTAGATCAAACCAGTTGTCATTCAGGCTGATTGTGTCAATAAGAATTTAATTATAATGCATGAAGTTTGATTGAATTCAGAGAATTTGCAATATAAAATGTATGTAAATGTATATGGGTGAATTCATTCATCCATATGAGAGTTAACATCTTTTCAGAAGTTATGGAAGAAATATTTTTTCATCCAATGGGAGTTAACAAATGTGAGATATTGAAAAGTATGATAAATTTGGCTGAATTCAGTATTCATTACAAAAAAATAGGCATGTAACATTGAAGTTTTAAAAAGTGGGAATACCCGCTTTTATTTGTGGTTCTTTTTTGTAGTGTTTTGTTGAAGTTGTTTTCAAAAGTTTGTTTACAATTTGGAGGTTGTCAGTTGTTCACTATTTAGAGTACTCCGTGATAAAATTTTGGCGTTCACTATATCGAGGTGTTCATTAAATCGGGTGTTCACTATATCCAGACACGACTGTATTAACAAATTTTCTTAAATACCTTTTCAGAGAGCAACCGGGGCCAACATGGTCAAAAACATGTAATTAGTACCACCAAAAAAGTAATCGGAATAATTCTAATACTATCGCAATTCTCCCGTACCCGAAGGTTTTGTTAGATTCAAAACAGTTAGTCTCTACTTGTACAAAATTTTTCAGCTCATTGATTTGGGACTCAATTCTGAGAACTGCAGGTGAAAGTAGCCCAAAAAAAAAGAAATTTTTGCATCATTCGCTTTGTCAAGTTACATGCCATAAACAATATAATATCGATTTGAAGTTAGTAAGTATCGTATAGGGAAATTTGTCACATTCTAGGCTCTTTTGTTTGACATAACATAAATACTATAGATTATCAAAAAAAAATATACCACGTACATGTGTTGTACTGTGTTATGAATGAGAGAATTGCAGTTTAAAGAATTGTAGATGGTTGTGACAGATCACCTCCATGATAGTCGCGATAGTCATGACACGGACGGTCCTGGACTTTTAATGAGAACCGGACAAATATTAAGCGGCATCGTTTTAAAAGTCTATAGCCTTCTATAGCTGTCAGAAAACTACAGATGGAAAAAGTTGGAGTTCAATATATGTATTCGTAATTTGCTACCCCCTTCTATAAAAACAGATAACCTTATCTTTATTAAAGATATCCATTATACATAAATGCAAAACATGTTAGAGTTCTTCGATTTCTTTTAAATTTACACGTACGTACTTGTTTTATTTCCCAACAACTTTTATCTACCAACGTCTTAGTCTATTCCTAAAACTTCCCCTTACGAAAATTTTAAAATCCAATAAAATATTTTCGCCAAATTTAAGTCAACACTTACATGGAAGTGTGCCATAAAATATGCCCAAAAGCTTATGATGCACCCAAAAAAAAAGTATTTTTAAGGATACTCATATTAAAGCGATTCGTAAGAATTGCCAAAACAATTTTAAAACTTAAATATACAACAAAAAGAAAAAACAAAACCCATGTCCTTTTTGGCACAACACCAAGTGGTGACAAGTTCATTGGCATTGTAGCCGTGGTACATTGCGGCAATATGTCGTCATAGCAGTACAACAATATCCTTGACATAAAGCTACATATACTAGACATGGAAAAGGAAGGATACATTATACAGCTGCTGGAGATGTGAATTATTTAAATGGGTAACAACGTGTAATACAACAAACAAAAATGTTAAAGGTGCTTGCCAATGAGTGTATGACAAATATTGTCGACGTGTTAAATTCATAATGAAAGCATAATATCACATAATGTTGTAAAGGGAGAACACAAGTGCGTCGTTAAAGCTATATGAAGAAGAGATATAGGGTTAGAGATATTGAGTTAACATATACATTGTGTTAATATATACATTGTGTTAACTCAATATCTCTAACGTTAATGAGAGTAGTATGTGGCTAGAGAGTTTTGGTGTTTCTTCGTTGAAGACTGTAGCAGTTTATTTGAGAGTCGTTGTTTACATGTTGTAACAGTTTAATTAAGACTATGAACTGTAGAATGTACAGCGACAAAAAAAGCATCCCATGTATGTGAGAGATTACAGTGATGTGGTTTATGTTACACGAGTAGAGTACTCAGAGAAACTGTCTGTATGGCTTACAGTAGGGAATTAATGTGTTGTTAGTTGTTGAGTATGAGTAAACATGTTGTTATTATTTATAACACTCAATATAACAGCGTCGTCATTATTAGAGGAAACAACATCTAAATGAGGAGACGATATTGTTGATAGAATACAGTTGAAACGAATCTTGTGAAATGTATTTTTATTTTTTGGATTTCTTAGTTCTTGATAACACTAATTTCGTGAATCTATTGCAGATGACTGCTATGTTGTTAACATTACCCAAACTACAGCTGTGTCTAAAAGGATTGAAGTAATTGCAAGACTGCTGTTCTCTAATCTGATGATAACAGACAGGCATTGCACTGACTGTTAGTGTCACTAGGCAGCAGTAGTAATGTAATAATAACTCTTTATTTAATTTATTTTAATGTTACAATGTGTTGTTAACATTAAGCTGTTGCTTTGCTAATGTAGTGAAGAAGCCTCTTACATACCCCAAATTCCCATATAACAGCCCTTTATTAACATTTAGCTGTTAATATCCCTTCCCATGCCTGTATATGATTTAAATAAATTAAAGTCGTTACTTTTTATTTGTTTTAATAATTTATCATTTTCTAAATGTTTATTTTCCTTGTTTTGTGTTTTTGTTTCCTTATACTTATAATAGACTTAAATTAAATTATTAGATAATTATTATTAATATTAATTGTTGTTGTTTCTAATAGCTTACAATCTATGTGGGGTAGTAGGGGAGAAATATGTGTTGTTATTAAATTTAAGAAAAATAATGATATAAGTTGTTTCTACATTTTGGTACTGTTCTAATAATTTAAATAATTGTTAATTGAAAAAAGAAGTTCAAATTGTATCTTTATATATAAAATTCTTTGTTTGACTTTTGTGTTAGTATCTTAGGAATTATTCCTTTCAATATTGTGTTATTCGTAGTATTATTTTTGTTTACTTTAAGTAAATATTTGATTAAATTCGTGAAATAGTTTTTGCTGTTATTAAGTTTTTGGATATTACAATTTTACTATAGAGAGAGAGAAAGAGATAGAGGGAGTAAGTTTTAAACTTAGGGTGACAAAGTATATGTGTATAGTTATAATAAGTGCTGTTAAGAGTAAATAAATATTGAAAGTATTTAAAGTTAGGACAAATTGTTGAAAGATATGTTAAAATTGTATTGTTTTTTGTTTTTTTTTTTAGCTGGTGTTAAAATTAAGATTACTATTAGCAAGTTTTTTAGTAGGATGATCTATTATAATGTTTGGTTCATGTTTAGTTAGTTGATCTATTATAATGTTTGGCTTTTGTGGTGATAATGTACCATAGTTTTGAAAATTGGTTTCGGTAATTTATATGTAAGAGAAAATGCAAAAATTTAGTTCGTCTCTTAAAATCAAAAGCAATATTTGTGGGTAATAAACAATTTTAAACTTAGTGGGATAGAATATTTTAAAATATAGAATATATTTGAAAAACTAAAAACTCTTATATATCCTTTTATATAAGTTATCTTCCTCTTCCATTCTTATTATCATTATTATATCAAATTTGTCAAGAAAAGTTTTCAATATGAAAACTAACCTTTTATATTCTCTCTTCATTGTAACTAAAATCAACTTAATACAAAAGTAAAAGTTGCATGAATATTATTCATAATTTTATGCATTATGAGACGAAACTTTTAGAAATATTTTCATGTTTTTCTTAGGCAATACTTTTTTACATTAGATTTCCATACAAAAACCTCAAAATATTCCATACCAATTTTCAAACATTATGGTACATTGTTGTTGTTAACATGTTTTCAAGTAATTTCCATCTTATTTTTTTCTTTGTATAATAACATTTTTGTTTTAAGAACTATTGTTGTTGTTTTTGTGTAGGTGTAAGTGTCTCATTGTTATTATTTTTAACATATTTAATGTGTGTAGAAATCATCTGGTAACTTGATCGGTTTTCGTTAAATTTGAACTTTTTAGTGCCTTTACTTCTTCAATTATATGCTTTGCTAATTTCTCCGTATGTGTTTTTAATTTTTATTTTCTCTTTGGTTTGTTTGCTTTTTTGTTACTACTACAGCTACAGTTTTTTGTATGTTTATCTCCGAAAACTTGGTTTTCTTCTAAGGGAATTTTGCAAATTCGTTTCTTTTCTTGGTTGTAACAAAAATATGTCGGGTATCCCTAAAATTATGCTATAATTTTGGTTTTCTTGTGGTACCTAAAAATCTTCCCTTTTTCTTTATCCGTTTACCTTACTACTACTCTACACGCTAGATTACTTGTAAATTTTCAAACGAGGCACTGCATCACGTGATGGTTGTCAATTATTCCAATACAAGGTTGTGTTGTGTTGATACGCTACTTCTAGTCGCTACTTCGTCGTTACGTTACGTTATGTTAGTCTGGGGATTATCTGGGTCTGGGTGTGGTGCAAATTGTTCCATTCTCTCTTCAAAGGTGCAAATTGTTGATTATAACTAAAAGTCTTGTGTGTGTTGATGTTGGGTTGTGGTCGCTTGTCGCCGATTTAGGCCCATTGCTGGGTGCCATAGGGGCAGCACACCTGATAGCTGGGCACTCGTGAGTATAGACCGGACATGCCCTTCATGTACACATAGTGTACAGGTGGTCGTAAAATGCTTTGCTGCTTCTTTTCGGCTTTTTTGGTGGAAGAGTTCTGGCTGGTGTTGCTGGAGGATGAGCTCGAGTTGGAGCGTGAGTTGTTGGATTTGCTGGTAGTGCTGCTTGAGGGATTCGATTGTGTCTTTCGGCACTTGCTGTCCCATACTCTTCTCAGGGGAGTACTGGAGCAGGACAGGGATCGTGTGGACACGCCCGACACCGAGGATATGTGCTGGAACATACTTCTTACTGAGGAGGTGATCGATTGGCGGCTTAGGTGTAAACCCTTGGAGGATGATGTGGTCAACGAGCAGGAAGGGGTGTTGGTCATGGAGGCGGGTGATGATTTGGACTTTTGTGAATTCTGGCCCACAGTTAAGCCGCCGGTAGATTGATTGCATACATTTTGATTATTCTGCTGGTGGTGGCCTTCGCGTTCGTCGTTGTTCTCATCACTGCTAGAATTACCGCTGTCTGCCTCACTGTAATCACCTAAATCATCATGGCACGCCAAAGAGCTAGAGGGTCGATACACAGTGGTGGCTACATAGATATGAGGTTGATTCGATGAACAATTTTCCAATTCTAATTCTTGGTCAGGTGAGAAACGTGAACAGGCTGAAGCCGACGATGTACGAGAAGTCATTTCTTCGCTGCTTACATCCAAGCTGGAATTGCCCACATTGCTGTGAACCAAACCATCTAAACGGGAGTTGCGATCATAACTCAACGAAAAGGAGTCAGTGGAGGAGCTGCGTAAATCTTCCTGACTGTTGTACACAATGGTATGGCCATTGTGATGCAGTGTATGTGGATGATGATGATGGTGATGGGTAAAATGACGGCCCAAGTGTTTACCCAGGCACAATAGGAACGATTTGGAACGCAGTCCTGAGGGTTTGGCATCCATGCGTTGATTTTTCAATGTAGACTTAATGTCCGTAGTAGAAGAGGCTGCCGAGCAGCCAGAGCTACTCGAATTGCTGAGTTTGGCATTTTTATGAGGCGATAGAGTATCCATTTTAAGGTATTTGTAATCCAGAGTTTTTCTTACAAATGCACTAAATACTTAAACAGTTGTAGGAAATTTTGGTATTACCAAAATCGGTTTGACAGTTCAATTTTAACAAGTCCTTGGAATTTTTTTTTAAAATTCTCTTTTTCTTAGTGTTTTTGTCTTAGGAGTTTTTTTTTGTTGTAGTTTTTTGAGAATTTAGTCTTTTACACACAATTTGTATATCTCAAAGTGTTTATTCTTTGTTGAACCAAAAATCAAAAGTTTGGTATTTTTTAATATTTTGTTCAAATTTCACACAAAGTTTTTTTTGGTACTTTATCTTTGATTCATTGATTTGAATGTCTTTTTAAAATTTTCCACACTTTTTTTTTGGTGTTAAATTTTCAGTAGTCCATTTATATTCAACTTTTTTTCCCGAGTGTTTTTTTATTTTAGTTAATTTTTTCTCGAGTCTAAACTTTGAAATATTTTCAAAATTTTTCTATTAACTTTTGGTTTGTTAGGCGTTTTGCAATGCGCTATATAACCGTATCCTTTGCAGTTTTCAGTGAAACTAACATTGTACTGTTAACTGCTGTTCCTTTTATAGTTTATGCCCTCATGGACATTGCATCGTGTTAACCTTCGGCTATGCGATGTAGAAAGCTTTCCCTAACCTTAGTCACAAATGACGCGTTCGAGCGCAGACTCCATCAGTGAGTGACGTTGAAAGCTTTCGTGTCGTCGTGTGTTCCTGCATCATCATCATCGTAACAGTAAATGTTTTGTATGTTGAGGTTGTCTTTAGTGATGTGCGAATGTCCTTAAAGGATACAACGTGATATTTGGCATTCATTGTATCATGTAGCAAACAGCAGCAGTCTCTCTGTTAGCATTAGTTAGATAGTAAGCGGTCGGTATATTGTTGTTATTGTTGCTGTCTTGGTTTTCTCGCTTATCACATTGTTGGCAGGCGTTTTGCTAAAGGGAACAGCTCAAAACATGTGCTCTTCCGGTCTCGTAGTGGTCGCGTTGTGGTCGGTGTTTGTGGGGCAAAGTTAAAAGTCCGCAAAACACCTGTTGTTGGTGTTTAATTTCCGAGCCGAGTGTTTCTTATCGCGTTTTATCGCTCGCTATACTCTAAGGCTCTCCGAGCAAAAGTTGTCAAGTATTTGATTTACCTCATTGGCAGTTAATTAACACGTTTAATTTCTCTGCCTTACCCCGCGCTGAACACCTCAGCTAATTGAGCTGTGTGTTGTGTTGTAGGGATTCTTCACATGCTTTCATTTATTTTTATAAAGAGAAAATAAAACAAACATCTAACGCCTGTGGTGGTTGCGTTTTTAAATTCAACGTGACTTTCAACGCATCGTCTATGATTTTTTCTTTTCATTGTGGGCCACAAAAAATGTGACTGTTTGTTGCGTTTTGTAGCAATTGTTTAGTTTTGTGTTTGATGACAGGCACGAGATTTTTACACGACACTTTTGTTGAATTCTAAGGATATCAAGGATTATAAAACGCACCAACAACGTGTTAGACGAGAAACACATGTAAACTTTTTTGCCAAGATGAGATTGTTGGCAACTTAAGCAAGATGTGGAGAGCAGTTAGCGTTTAGTTAACGGTAGATACTTCGATTGGATTCGCGTGTTATCGATAAGGATACAAGATACGTTTTAATACAAAAAGTAAAGGGGCTGGATATTTGAGAGCATCATTTGAATAATTAAAGTATGGAGGGCATTTTTTTGAATTGAATTCCAGACATTAAGGAAATTTTCTTTTTATGTTTTTTTATTTAAATAATTGTACATTATAATCGAGTAATGGTTGATGCAAATCAAGTGATACTAGCCTTTGCTTAGTTCAGTTCATGAAAAAAATTCAGTATCGGAATATAGTCCAATTTGGAACATAATGTATGACTATGGAGCTTTCTAACATTGCAAACAAAAATTCATAATCTAGGAATCTTGTGTTAGCATAAATCTATGTCGTCATGGCAAAAGTTGAGATGTCGGATGATATGTCTGATATAAGTAGAAGTCTATTAAATAACCAAATAATGTGCTATAGGGTCATATGTCTTAAAAATGAGATTTCAAAACTTTGAATCGGTTTTCTGTAACATTTTGAAAATTGGACATATCAACATTTGCCATAAGAGAAAAAGAAACCCCCAAAATGTTGACGACCACCGCAAACGTTTTAAGGACCATGATTTGAGAATATGCACTTGGAATGTTAGAACTCTTTACCGACCAGGTGCCTCTATTCAACTGGCGGATGTCCTCGAAGAGTATAAGGCTGACATTACTGCTATACAGGAAATACGGTGGACTGGATATGGATGCTCGCGGATGAGCATGTGTGACGTGTACTACAGCTGCCACGCGGAAAAGCATGAGTTTGGTTGTGGATTTGTGGTCGGCAAGAGACTACGACACCTGGTCTCTAGGTTTACTCCTGTCAGTGAACGAATCGCCACCATAAGACTAAAGGCAAAATTTTTCTACATCACGCTGATATGTGCTCATGCTCCGACGGAGGAGAAAAGTGACGAGGTCAAAGACGAATTCTACGCCCAACTTGAAGAAACATATGACCGTAGCCCGGGCCATGATGTTAAAATCGTGCTGGGAGATTTTAATGCCAAAATAGGCCGGGAGAATGTCTTTAGCCCAACAGTCGGAAAATTAAGTCTGCATACTGACACATCGCCAAACGGAATCAGACTGATTGATTTCTCTGCAGCAAGGAACATGGTAATTAGCAGCAAACGATTTGACCACAAAAACATTCACAAAGCAACGTGGATATCTCCCGATCAAGTAACGAGAAACCAAATTGATCACGTGGTAATCGATGGAAGGCACGCGTCAAGTGTCTTAGACGTACGAGTGATCAGAGGTGCGAGCATCAACTCGGATCACCACCTCACTGCAGTGAAGGTGCGTACTAGGCTAAGCAGAGCGAAAACCCTGCGTAACCAGGCACAGAGAAAGCTGGACATCGCTAAACTGCAGACCGCGGAGATAGCCAACGCCTATTATGACCAACTCACTCAACTACTTCTTGATGCTCCAACTTCCGAAAATACTAGCGCGCAATGGCAACATATTGCCCACTCGATGGAAAGGACTGCGCGGTCCGTACTAGGGTATGTGAAGCCCTTTAACGATAATGCCTGGTACGATGACCAATGCCGCGATGCCGCCCGGGAACAAGATGCTGCTTACAGGGCCAAACTGCAGCCAATGGCAACGCGAGCTGTTCATGAAAAGTATAGGGAGAAGAGGCGGGAGGCGACTCGACTCTTCAGGCGAAAAAAACGAGAGCTTAAGGAGCGGAATAATGTGTGTATTGAAGATTACAGGAACAGAGGTGAAGCCCGAAAATTCTATCAGAAGATAAAAGGACAGGTACATGGAACAGGTCTTCCCTCCTGTAAAGACAAGGATGGTCATCTCGTTACTGACTCCGAGAGCGTACTGAGAATATATAAAGATCACTTCTGCAGCCTATTGATGTGTGAAAACTCGGCTGATGAAGACTGTGCACCAATCCTAGATGATAACATCGAGTGTCCACCTCCGAGCCAAGCTGAGATAACAACTGCCATATCCCGCCTAAAGAACAACAAGGCCGCTGGGGCTGATGGTCTTCCAGCTGAGTTGTTTAAGGCGGGTGGAGATGAGCTTGTTTTAAGCATGCAACAGCTCATAGAGAACATTTGGCTTCAGGAGAGCATGCCAGAGGATTGGAATCTCAGTGTGCTATGTCCAATCTACAAAAAAGGTGACCGTAGTGAGTGTAAAAACTATCGTGGAATTAGCCTCTTACCCATTGCGTATAAGGTCCTGTCTAGCATACTGTGTGAACGTCTAAAGCCAATTGTGGAAAACCTGATTGGACCTTATCAGTGCGGCTTTAGACCAGGCAAATCCACGACGGATCAGATATTTACACTACGGCAGATTCTTGAGAAAACCCATGAGAAGCAAATCGACACTTACCACCTCTTTGTCGATTACAAAGCTGCCTTCGATAGTCCCATCAGGCATCGACTATACGAAGCCATGTCTGAGTTCGGTATTCCTGCGAAGATAATTCGTCTCTGCCGGTGTACCCTTACGAATACCAAATCCTCTGTTCGGATTGGCAAGGATCTATCTGCACCATTTGATACGACGAGAGGTCTTAGACAGGGTGACGGTTTGTCATGTATGCTGTTCAACATAGTGATGGAGAAGGTGTTAAGGAAAGCAGCGGTTAACATGTCTGGCACCATATTTAATAAGAGCCACATGCTGCTCGCATATGCCGATGATATCGACATTATCGGTCGAACGATGCGAGAGGTAACAGCTGTTTTCACATCAGTTGAAAGGGAGTCAGCAAAAATGGGTTTGGCAGTGAATGAGGACAAGACGAAGTTAATGGTATCATCGAACAAAGTGTCCACCCGTTGGGGACGCAGCGTGAACGTTGAAAACTATTGCTTTGAGGTAGTGGATGAATTTATCTACCTTGGATCCGCCATGAACAAGAACAACAGTGTCAGCTTCGAAATAAAACGGAGAATAGTGCTTGCTAACAGGTGTTTCTTTGGACTACGCGAGCACTTTATAAACACCACCCTATCTCGAACTACCAAAGTCCAGCTGTACCAGGTACTAATTTTACCGGTCCTGTTGTACGCCTCCGAATCTTGGGTGCTTACACAGGCAGATGCAGCTCATCTGGCGGTGTTTGAGAGAAAAATACTCCGCAAAATATATGGACCCATTTGCGTAAACGGCGAGTTTAGGATTCGGATGAACCATGAGCTGTACGAGTTATACCACGACATTGATGTCGTCAAGCGGATCAAAGTGCAACGATTACGCTGGCTAGGCCATGTCGTGAGAATGGATGAGGAAACTCCAGCGCGAAAGGTATTCTATCAAGACCTCGAAGGACGGCGCAAAAGAGGGAGACCGCGACTACGTTGGAAGGACCAGGTGGAGGAATCACTGACGCTGCTTGGTAGGACTGACTGGAGACGGTGCGCACAAGATCGAAGCGAATGGAAATCTTTGATCATTTCGGCCTCTGACTTAGGCACTAAGATATAAATATATATATGTGTCAAGTTGTTTTAAAGGCTAATAATAATAACATTTGCCATAATGGTATAGAAATGTAAACTCAACACACCTCGCCTGAATGACGAATGGGTTGACCTTAAATGGTAACAAAAACGGTAAATGTTGGACAGAAGTCTCTTAAAGCTGAAGTCTGTACGCTTCCAATGAGATATAACACGATATATTATCTCTATTATATGATTTCGGAATCCTGGGGCAAAGAACGTCACCTAAAAAAAAGCGCAAAACGGAGTAAAAAAACGAAAAATTTTTTTATCTTAAAAAAGGATCAGCTAGGATTTTGATTCAAGTGGATTTTTAATGTACAATTGACCCCCAACAAAACCCTATTTACAGTTTTTGTTGCCATTTTAGGTCAACCCATTCGTCATTCAGACGAGGTGTGTCAAGTTGTGTCATATTGGATGACAATTTTGAAAAAAACTTAATTTGATTAATACTTCGTTTATGTTTTGTCACTTAATACTGTTTACTGCCTAGAATAAATTAAAACTTAAGTAGAATACTTGACCCTTAAATATGAAGCAGTTACTATATTGTAACGGATATGTCATAGCCAGTATTGCTGTGAAGGGATGGTGCGCGCTGTAAGTATAATTATAAATATATTTTTAGAAATAACAAAACGACCTGTGAAATATTGAAGCTCAGTTTCAAAAATAAACATAAGTTTAACCATTTTCAGGACATTACTACACTAGATTTGAAATATAACAACGCGACCTGCGACATTTGCTGCGCAGTTGTAAAATAAATGTATGTTAAACTATTTTCAGGACTTCAGGAACACAAACTATTAGCAAAAATCACTACCTACACAGATTTTACATAATTATGTTTTAAAAAAGGTATTAACTCTAAAATACAACTTTGATGAATGTCTCTAAAAACATTTGGATTTTTTTTTAAATGTACTTCATTAAATTAAAATTCATAAATTTCAATTTATAAGACATGAATAACAAATTTCTGCTTATTTTGAAATTTCCTGGTTTTATATTTACATTTGGTTTTGTGGTTGCTTTTTTTCTATTATTATTTAACTGACGACCCCAGAACCATAGTGATCTACGGCACTACAGCATTTTTCTAAGAATATTTTGGAAACGCTTTACGCGTTGCCGTTACTTTGCTGACTGCACTTATTCTATAGTCAAAACATTGTGATAACTCAATTAAGGAAGTATGAATATCATTTACATCTGTGTAGTATGGAAGAATTTTCATATTTCTATACCACTGTGTGGTAAACTCATTATTGGTAAAAATTTCACTTAGTTCACTCTGGTTCCATCGTCGTCAATTGTTGTGCCTGTATCTTAAAATGAAAATAAAATAATGGTGAAAATACTACCTATTCATACAAAAATATACATACATTTTATCTTATTATTTACTAAAACACAGTCTGAATGTTATTAACCTAAAAATTCGGTCCAAATTGAATGTCATTTAAATTCAAAGTCTTAACATTTAGCGAATAACAAAAAAAACTACATTCAGACTGCTGGCGGCGAAGAGTTTGTAACATCCACACGGTTGGCTAAAGGATTCATCGATTTTGTTATTTATGTGAAAGACTAAATAAATCCCACATCAACGAATATTATCGGACCATATCAGTGAGGTTTTATGTCTGGTAAATACACGACCGACCAGATATTTAATGCACGACATACAGTGGGATAGCTTTAGAGATTTTTGTGCAAAAACTATAAGGATTGGTTCCATTTGTAATGCCCATAACACAGTACAACATTTTTCAGCTCATTGATTTGGGACTCAATTCTGAGAACTGCATGTGAAAGTAGCCCCAAAAAGAAGAAGTTCTGTATCATTCGTTTTGTCAAGTTACGTGCCATTAACATCATTAATACCGATTTAAAGTTAGTAAGTATCGTATAGGAAAATTTGTCACGTTTTAGGCTCTTTTGTTTGACATAACATAAGTAATATTGCACGTAAATCATACGCCACTGAGTACAACAGTATTATTGTAATTGCTACGAAATAAACCCAGTTCAAAATCATTTGATGAATGGAGAAGTGAAACTGTTGCTTATGTAGGGAAACGTTACATGACAAATTTAATGATATGTAATTCTTCACTACTTTCACGTGCAGTTCTCAGAATTGAGCCACAAAATCATGTGTTGTACTGTGTAAGGAGCCGTGATAGGTATGACAATATATATACAATATATAAATGATCAGCATCGACATCTGACTCGATTTAAAGGTAATCGCCTGTCTGTCCGTCTGTCCCCGCGACACATTACGGCCTTAGTTTAAAGGGTATTGAGCTCAAATTTTGTTTGCAAGCTTCTATTCTCTAAACGGAGTTTGGGTTTCAAGATTAACGAGCCCGGTCAAAAATTAATCCTACCTCCTATAAAAATTTACCTTTTTTGGTGTATGTCCGGAGGTTAAGTTCTAAGTTGAATAAAATCTGACAAAAACTACTCCCACCTCCCATACAAACACCCCCTTTTTAGGGGAGTCCGTCTTTTTGTCCCTGTGATTACAGCAGTAGTTTAAGAGCTATAGAACTTAAATTTGGTATACAAGCTTCAATCCTTCAAACGGAGGTTAAGTTAAAAGATGAGCAAGATCTGGCAAAAAATTCTCCCACCTCCCTTACAAAACTCTACCTTTTTGGGGATGTCCATCTGTCTGTTCCTGCAATTACAGAAGTAGTTTGAAAGAAATCGAGCTATTCTCTATGTAGAGGTTATATTCTGAAATGAGTATTTAAAAAAAAACTAATGCCACTTCCCATTCTAACACCCCCTTTTTGGGGGTGTCCGTCCATCCCTGCGATCACAACTTGAGCTATAGTTTGATATACAACCTTCAATTTTTTAAGCGAAGGTTCAGTTATATAATGAGCAAAGTCGGACAAAAACTCCTCCCGCCTCTTATACAAAACTTTCCTTTTGTCTTACAAAATGTATATTCTCTAAGCGGAGGGTATGTTCTAAATTGAGTTAAATCTGACAAAAACTACTCCCATCTCCCATACAAATTCCCCCTTTTTGGGGTGTCCGACGTGTAACACTTTTTTAAGAAATATCGAGCTGAAATTTGGTATACAAGCTTCTGTCCTCCACCTCTCATACAAACTTCCCTTTCTAGCGGAACAAAGCTTAATAAAATATAGTTGTAGTGCAAATAACCAGTTTTACCGTAAATTTTACAAATGATGAAGGGTATCTAAACTTCGGCATAGCCGAAGACAATTACCTTACTGAATAGGCAGTCCTTCAGCTTTATTGATTGTAATCGCAAATTCTAACCGAACTGGGAACTGTAATCATTTGAAATCAAATGGCAATCACGGGTATCATTGAAATACATAAATTGGAATACATACATAGATTTCCTTATATTTTCTGGTTAAATTAATTTAAAAGGATGTCTCAATCATGTATTGCTTCTAAATCCTGTAATGCGCGATCAAGGGGTTCCAACTATGATTTGACATGCTTGCAACTTTTTTTTATCTTGATATTAAATGTGGGTGAGAAGCTATCCCATACCTCATTCATGGGGTGCAAAGGGAAATTAAGTTTTTTTTAAATGTGTGTTCTCAGAAGATTGCAATTTATTGCGCTTTTCTGCAAAGTCAAAAAGAGTTGCGTACTACAGGAGGATGAAGTGGCCTACGCGATACGTTTTGCGTTCAAACATTTTTCAAAATCAACGAAATCAAAACCGATGGATACATCAAGGAAATAAAATCCTCCACACTCATTGGTAATTGCTTATATTACAGTGTTGAATACCGATCGATGTTTGGCATCAACCACAGATATATATGTGACAACCACAGATATATGGGCCACTGAATTGCATAATAATGTAAGTAATTTCTTGCTTAGCACTCTACTTCGTAGCACTCTAAAATTTTTCCAGAAAACCATAAATGCACATTTCATATATTAATATTTTTCTTCAAAACTGCATCATTAGAGAAAATTTCATATCTGCTTTTTTATAATACAACTGTTCAGTGTAAAAAAAAAGTTATAGCACTTCAATAAAGGACAGCTGCAAATTGGTATAAGCAAAATCATTAAGCGTTTAAGTGTTTCGCTGTTGACATCCTGTCTCGTCGAGTTTTTGTTCTAGATTTAAGCAATATTGTTGTCTTTTAATAGCAAGAACATTTGTTCCGCCATTATTATAAATTACATAGCTTTTATTTTTTTTTTCAAAGAGAAAAGTAATTTTACTGCAGATATTAAAATTTTCAATTTAAATTTTTTTTTCATTCAAACAAATGTCATTGAATATATACAATACCCAAATATGAATGGATATATGAAGTAAATTATTTTTTTTTATTTATAATATAAATAAAATTATATACATATTTAAAATGTGATGGCCAAATACAATTATTAAAAAAAAAACAAAGCAAAAATATTTTAACCTTTAATTTTTAATCGCTCGCTAACTTGATAAATGATTACCCTTAAATTTTAATTAAATCATTTATTAAGAAATTTAAGTTGAAAAATGTAAATAGATAAGTCAGCTGCAAAAATCCTTGAACTATTTGCACTATATATGTATGTGTATAATTAGTTTTAATGATACGATAAAATATTCTTAGAATTGAGAGACAACAAGTAATGATGCAAAGTAAAAATACAAATTAACGGCGAGACAAGATTTAAACGACGGCGCACAATAATTGCATCATTCCATTAGCAAGTGCTTAATGATGTTACACATACCAGCTGTTCTTTCACAATGTATTATAAACCCCATTATAATGTAACTGGAAAATGCTATTTTGTCTGCTTTTATCGTGAAGCGTAAACTAATATGAGGTAAAAAAGATAGGGGTAAACAAATTTGTTGGTAAACAATGTATGTCGAAACTATTTCAGCAGATTGCATCATATTGGTCATGAACATAAATCTAAAAAAGACCTAGGTGGCATTAGCTAAATAAAATTTTCATCAGGGGATTAAACGGTTTGAGGTTTGACCAAAATAAAGTCCCATACGAAATTTTAGGAAACAAATACTGTGCTTTAGTCCTGGTCAAATGGTAGATTTCGGTACAATGAGTTATGTAAAATATTCAAGAACATTTGTAGAGACAAAATAATACTAGTTAACAGTAATAAAATGCACTCAGCGCCGTCAGTAATCTATGACAATAATGGATGGCGTTAAA